>OZ024830.1:36374556-36942162 GCA_964016985.1 Anodontia alba
GTACTAGTTTACTAAACGTGTTACCCCCTATAAATAACGTCGATTATTATTTTATTTTTTTAATCTCCCGACACACAAACAAAGAAGATATGGAACAAAGGAACCCATAACAAAACACATGCCTACTCAAAAATATAGAAAATTTCACCTCCAAAAACTGAAAAATTTCAGATGAGAAACTCTGATATTTTTTTTAAAGGCGGTTTTGACGAGTACTCACAATCTATGTTTTTAGCAAATATGAAAAATAATGTATACCCTGTAAACCCCAGTCTTACTATATAAAAATGGGGTTCAAGTGAAGTCAAAATTTTATAGGCGTCTTTTCGTGATGCGCCTTGTAACAGTCTGGGGCTTAAAGCCAGTTTTACTTGCGTTAAACATCACATTAATTCAGATGTAATTCCAGATTACAAACATTTGTTCGGTCTGCAAAGGGGTCCTCTTTTTTATCTGTGGAATATCACAGCACCTACAGGACCAACAATTACCTCTTTTTACCGCTCATGGAGCTATTGGGTACTATAGAGTATCAATAGCCTTAGCACAAGTGCACGACCTGTTATATATTTTCACACGTTTGATCTCGGCTTAGCCTCTATCAGTGCATATGCCATTTGGCAATCCCGTTGCCCAGAGCTTGTCGGTGTCAATCACAGTACCAAATATAGTCAAAATATTCCTAAGGGTTGAAGACTTGGCCATTTTCAGTAAATGACTACAGAAAATATGACATGCGGCAATTTCTTTGGCTAGATCTTGTCAATGTTAATATTTCTACCTAAATCTTCCATTTGATTGAAACTCTACGGCCATTTGCATCTGTTTATTTTTTTTGGCTTCGGTTGAGCCTCGGCCGTTTCATCCTTGTCATTCTGAAAAGATTATGATGTCACATCCATTTCTAATTGTCAATCAATCAAGAATTTCTTGATCTAAGTTGTTAATACAAATTCAAATACTGAATGACAAACAGTGCATAAAATTGTAAAATGGTTGTTCTTGTATTGCTCCTTATGTTGTTATCGTAAGATAACCTAAGAGTATTGAATAAACTTGAAACTTGAGATCCAGGTAAATTGACCAGCTGATCTGGATCTACACTGTTTGCCAAGGTGGGGCATATCTGGAAGCAGCAGGTTTAGAGTTAACTATTCAAATTTACGGCCATTTTCGCTGACCATGGACACACAAGTGAATTACAGGACACATCCGAAAGTCAAATTTACAGTCGGTCGACTTTTCTGCAGGTCGTGCAATTACGTATAGCAAAATACCTTATCAGTCTGTATGACTTCACTTGTTCACTTCACTCTTGATCTTAACTCCTCGGGTCAATCCTGAATATACCTTTTCTTCTGGTGCCGCTTACACATGTATACTTGCATTGAGATCTTACGTCCTTGTACTGACAATGTGCGTCACTGTCTTGAGTGACCTGTTAGTGTATTGCTTACATTATTTTGGCCGCACCGTGCGAAAACCTGTCTTCTGGCATATGCTGACAACGAAAGTGCAGATCAGACATTCGCGCAGTCTGATCAGCACCTTCAATGCTCGATAACAGAATCATTGGATACTACAGAATGTACGACGAGAGCAAAGGTCTGGATCATACTTTGCGCATGCGCAGATGATGCGAATCCGCACATTTTGCTCGAAGACACTTTTTCGCTTGACGCGGCCAATTTGAATTGTTCAGTGTTTTATTACATTGTTAGATTTTTTCGGTGTTTTATTGCATTATTCGAGAACCTGACTTTAGTGGTAAAATAATAGGACTGCCACCATGGATTTGAAATTGAGAAGCACCGTACTTACATGTACCCAAAATATTCGGGCACTTTCACACCCCATCACACTGATCTTAAAATTGAATCTCCCAGCCTACTGTTTTGACACCTTTACACCTTACCACATTGATCTCAAAATTGAGACCAGTGAATCTCACGATCTAATATTTGGACACATTAATGCCTTATAACACATATCACTAAATTTTAACAGGTGACTTTTACAACCTTACATTTGGACATTTTCTTCTAACCGAACTAAGCTCAAACCTTAAGGGGACTCCGGTGTATTTTACGCCATTTTGTACAAAGGAAAACAATTGGTGACTCCCTGTTTGCTTTCCCGTACACCAAACCCTTCTGAAAAGGGGTCTACCCTAAATGGAATGAACTTGCTCCACCTGTGAGATAAAATTCTTTCTGTTTGGAGTAGACCCCTTTTCTGAATAAATGCAAAATACATGAAGTTTTGAAATAGTTACCTTCCCGTTAAATGTCTTCATTCTCCTTAAACAAATGAATCAGGCCCCCAGGTTATAAAACTTTTTTTCAAGCTCAATTCAGCTGAACATGAAAATTTTCTCTGCTAATAAATATGAAAATGCCAACAATAGTTATAATAACTATTCATAAAGTATCTTGATTTATGATATCCTTATCTTTGCATTTCAAAGTTAGAGTTTGTGCGAACTTTTATGGCCACACCATTTTTTTTTTTTTTTTTTTTTTTTTTTTTTTTTTTTTTTTTTTTCTTTTCTTTTCTTTTGCTGCCAGTGAAAATGTATTTTATTCACTAGCAAGCAAAATTTTGTGGAAGTGGCAACAAAGGTTCCCCGAAAATATAAACTTGAAATTGGAGCATTAGGAAAATCTCAATTTGAGATGCTTTGTGAATTCAACCCTTGAACATGGTCTGCACTGTTTGTGTGCTATAGTATTGATACATACATATCTACAAAAGATTGATACATTTCAGATCATTGCAAATAGAATGACCAATTTTGTTAACTCAACATTGTAAGAGCTAGGTCATCCTCGATAGCTCAACTTGCGAGGCGGAAGGTCCTGTTTCTATTTCTGGGATGGGCAAATCAAAGACTTGAAAGCTACGATTTTAGCTGTTTCGGTCTACAAGTCACTCTGATATTTCCTACTAATTTTCGAGTTAATTGTTCCTGAGAAGAAGTTTAACATTTATTTCAAGATGGTGGTCATGACGCCCATATTGAATTTCCAATCGAAATGACTTTAACCATTTATCTTTTATCTACAAGTCGCCCATACCAAGTTTCGAGTCAGTTGGATTTTTAGTTCAGGAGAAGGAGTTAAAAATAGATTTTCAAGATGGCGGCCATGGTGACCATCTTGGATTTCCGATCGGAACGATTTTAGCCATTTTTAATCTACTAATTGTTCCAATACCAAAACTAAGTTTCAAGTCAATCTATTCCACAGGTTGGGAGGAGTTGTTGAAAATGTGAAAAGATAACGGACGGATGGACGACGGACAACAGGCGACGGCATAAGCTGACCTGGAGCAAAACTCCAGGTGAGCTTATAATACACGTAATATACTATATTAAACATAAAAGTTTGGGCAACATGCCAAAGCGTTGTCACAGTAAACGTTTCCGATATAGTGACCGCTACTTCAAGGAATGAACAGATGTTACATATATGTATGGTTCGTACATATCACACGAAAACCTCACACTAACTTGTCCCCGTGTTACATATGCGTACAGTTGTACGCAAACGTAGCACATTAACATTGTGATGCGTTACATATGCGTACAATTGAACGCATACGTAACAATTTGTTACGTATGCGTACAATTGTACGCAAATGTAATACATTTGTTACGTATTCGTTTGTGTGACATATGCGCATTCACAGTGCAGTCATCGCGATAACACGCCTATTCAAATATATAGAAAATTTGACCTCCAAAAACTAAAAAATATCAGATAAAAAACGCTGATTTTTTTCATATTTCTGCTCAAAACATAGATTGTGGGTACTCGTTAGAACCGCCTTGGCGAGGCGGTTCTAGCGAGTACCCACAATCGATGTTTTTAAGCAGAAATAATAAAAAAATTGTATACCCCTGTAAACCCCCGTTTTACTGTATAAAAGTGGGGTTTAAGGGGGTCAAAATAATATAGGTGTGTTTTCGTGATGTGATTGTCTTTTGTTTGCTTCGTTTTGTTTTTATTGCGTTTGTGCGATCGTGCGTGCGTGTGCAAATGTTTATATCGAAGCCTGTATCACATCACTGATTACAAATATGCAGCTTTTTGTAGTAGCCACCCTTTCCATAGCAATGGCATTTCCAAGGCGTGTCTGTTTGGTAGCACTCTGGCATAGCCCAACAGAAACCTGCGTTATATCCTCTGCACTGACATCTGAAAATATATAGAATAAAGCCAAACATTTACAAAAATAAAAGCACCGCAAGCATAATACCCCGCCATAGCAATTATTTGCTTATGTATTAAAGTTATCGTTGCGAAAATGTCTGGAAAGAAAATGACGGAGGGACAGATAACAATCCTAAACCAGATCTTGATAATATCAATGGACAGATAACAACCCTAAACCAGATCTTGATCATATCAATGCATATAGCAAGTTTGGTTAAAAGGCCTTGTTATTTACTCAAGTTATCATCCAGAAATGAATATATGGGTATGTCTCGGGCAGATAACTCCGTCAAAATTTGACGAAATTTGCCCATTAGCAATTCCAAACCAGATCTTATTTATGTCAATACATATAGCAAGTTTGGTTAAAATCCCTTGTTATTTACTCAAGTTATCGTCCGGAAACGAAAATACGGGCGTGTCTTGGGCAGATAACTCCGTAAAAATTTGACGAAATTTGCCGATAAGCAATTCCAAACCAGATCTCCTTAATGTCAACGCATATAGCAAGTTTGGTGAAAATCCCTTGTTATTTACTCAAGTTATGGTCCGGAAACGAAAATATGGGCGTGTCTCGGGCAGATAACTCCGTAAAAAAATGACGAAATTTGCCCATTAGCAATCCCAAACCAGATCTCTACAATATCAATGCGCATACCAAGTTTGGTGAAAATCTATTGATGTTTACTCAAGTTATCATCCGGAAACGAAAATACGGGCGTGTCTTTGGCAGATAACTCCGTAAAAATTTGACGAAATTTGCCGATTAGCAATTCCAAACCAGATCTCCTTAATGCAATGCATATAGCAAGTTTGGTGAAAATCCCTTGTTATTTACTCAAGTTATGGTCAGGAAACGAAAATATGGGCGTGTCTCGGGCAGATTACTCCGTGAAAAAATGACGAAATTTGCCCATTAGCATCCCCAAACCAGATCTCTACAATATCAATGCGCGTACCAAGTTTGGTGAAAATCCATTGATGTTTACTTGTTATCATCCGGAAACAAAAAACGGACGGACGGACGGACGTACGACGGACGGACGGACACACGGACGACCAACGTGAAACCATAATACCCCGCTATTGTGTGGCGGGGTATAAAAAGGCCAAAAATTCTTTCTGTCTCTTCCACATTATAAGCTTTTGGCACTCAGTAGACTAAAACCGGCCGTGAGGTTTATAAACTTTTTTTTTCTTTTCGTGCTCTACTCAGCTGAGCATGAAATTTTTCTTGCTAATAAATCTCAAATCATTATCAATTGTCAATTTTTTCTTGCTAAATATAGCTGAGCATGAACTTTTCTCTGCTAATAGATATGAAAATTTCAGCTATTGCTGTAAGAAGCAATTTCACCCCTTTTTCACAATAGTTCAAATATATCTCTAACTTCAGGAGTCAAATTACATATTCATTTGTGAAACGTGGTTGTTTGATTTATATTTTCCTCTATTCTGCAAATCTGATATGTCGAGGCACGGATATCTCGAAGTATTTCACAGAGTCCCTTGACTTTCGAGAAAACGAGAGTCCACTGTACAAATTATTTAAAATATGCTCAATAATCTCAAAAAAAAAAGAAAAGACGAGATCCTATCCCGATTTGGAAATAGCTTATTCATGTCTTCATTTTGAAATTTATGACAAAAAATTAGCATTACGAAAACACGCTTATTCAAATATATTGTAAATTTCACCACCAAAAACTGAAAGTTTTCAGATAAAAAGTCTGATGTTATCAAACAAAGCGAGATGCTGCTCCACCACACACCTCACGCACACTTAGGGCCTGCTCTGTATCGGCTGTGCCTAATATGTTACCGTGGCGGGTCCCGGTGTGAGGGACATGCTGTTTGGACATTCGTTTCCGCCACATGCTCTCGACCATCGGGTTTCGGTACGGTGCCTGTATAGATGGCACGGTCGGAACCGAGTTGGCTCATATCATATTGATGAGAGGCTCTACGTAACGTTCCCATCACGAAAACATGTCTATATAATTTTGACCCCCTTAAACCCCATTTTATATAGTAAAACTGGGGTTTACAGGGGTATACATTAATTTTCTTATTTTTGCTCAGAAAATAGATTGTGGGTACTCGTTAGAACCGCCTCGCCGAGGCGGTTCTAACGAGTAATCACAATCTATGTTTTGAGCAGAAATATGAAAAATATCAGAGTTTTTCATCTGAAAATTTTCAATTTTTGGAGGTGAAATTTTCTACGTATTTGAATAGGCTTGTTTTCGTAATGAATGTACACCTTCCGATCCTATTGTGCGTGGCTACATCTTACTATGTTCTTCTTTATGGCTACATCTTACTATGTAATACGTTTCAAAAAAAAAATAAATAAAAAATAAAGAACATACAGTCGACTCTCGTTATCTCGAATTCCACGGGACTCTCTGAAACACTTTGAGATATCCGTACCTCGACATATCAGATCTTCAGAATTGATGAAAAAATCATTCGAACAATCACATTTAACAAATTTATATGTAATTGGACTCTTGACGTTAGAGATATATCGAAAACATTGTGGAAAAGAGGAGAAATTGCTCCTTAGGAGCAATGTCTCCTCTTTTCCACAATATTTTTTACTTGTTTTCTGATTTTCATGTTTAGGCAGGGACAAGATTTTCACTTCGAGATAAGCGGTTATTCGAGATAAGTGAGTTCGAGATAACGAGAGTCAACTGTATTACCTTTTGCTAGCTAACATGCCTATGACCCAGTTTTATGGTTTTATCAGAATTGCTCCTTAGGAGCAATTTCTCTTCTTTTCCACAATATTTTTTACTTGTTGTTAGATTTTCATGTTTAGGCAGGGACAAGATTTTCACTTCGAGATAAGCGGTTATTCGAGATAAGCGAGTTCGAGATAACGAGAGTCAACTGTATTACCTTTTGCTAGCTAACATGCCTATGACCCAGTTTTATGGTTTTATGTACCCTGCATGATTCAAAGTCTCTGGATATCTTTTATGAAGTTAAATTTTAATTTTGTTCTAAATATTTATCATATACTTTTAGTTTTATTGTTTGTAAATTGATTTGTATATTAGTACCTTTCTGCTGTTACAATGCTGTGTCATTTTAATGTATATATTTGTACGTATTTTATATTTGTATGTTATAGAGGACCACAAGGTAGACTTTGGCTTTTGAAGCTAATTGTATATCCTCTTTAAATATTGTATAAATAAAAGAAAAAAAATAAATAAAAGATATTTTTCATATTTCTGCTCGAAAACATATATTGTGGGTATCCGTTAGAACCGCCTCGCCGAGGCGGTTCTAACGAATACCCACAATCCATGTTTTTTAGCAGAAATACGAAAAATAACGTATTCCCCTGTAAACCCCAGTTTTACTATATAAAAGTGGGGTTTAAGGGGGTCGAAATTATACAGGCATGTTTTCGTGATGGTTCCATATGGCCTTCTTATATTTCACCGAATTGTTTACAGGCAGCAACAATATTGTACCTTGTCACGCATACTTAACGCTTTCCATGCTGGGTAAAATAATGAGCAGACGACAGTTTAATTTTTTTTTTTTTTTTTCCCACAAAGAGTAGTTTATGCTTAGCGCTTTACACAGAAGAAGTAAATTTGCAAATTTTTGTCATGATTTAACGCAATACCTATTCACAAAACTTTGTATTTTTTCCATTTGTGCTAAAATATGGAATACTTTCATTTTACCCTGAGTCATCCTCGGTAACCCAGGTGTGATCCATTACGTTACACCAGCATCCTCGGTAACCCAGGTGTGACCCATTACGTTACACTGGTGTAACGTAATGGATCACACCTCGGTTACCGAGGAGGACCCAGAGTAAAATGCCTGCAAGTTATGCAGAAAACAGTAGTATAGGTAAATTGGAGGAAAAGTTTCAACAAATTTCTTTGTTTACTTTTTGTTTATTTTTACGCAATTTTGTGATGAAACATTATAATAAAAAATCGTCAAATAAAAAGTTAAAAATATTTTCTTAGATATATTTTTAATCACTTTTCTATAGAAATTGCATAGATCAGACCAATTTCTGGCCGTGTACTTAATTTTAGGGTGAATAATTGAGAGCAAAAACATAGAAAGAGAGAAGACAGTATTTCAAACTTTACCACTGTACTGGCAAATTTAGCAGACGACAAACATGATATTTTTATTATTTTACCAGAATATTGGCTAAGGAGACATTTTTGCATGAAATGATTAAGCCTATTTTTTTTTGAAAAATAAGAAAAATATTTAAAGATGTCGTATGTTGCAATATTTACACAGTATGCTAAGCTTTAAACCTGGGCCCATTTGTTCAAAGCGTCGTTAGCTTAACGAGCTCGTTAAGGGTCAAATGTTAACTGTTCTAGTAAGTACAATATCTAATTCACAGGCAGTTTTGCTGAAAAAAAGTGAGTAGCTTTTGCAAATGCAAAAGCTACTCACATTTTTTCAGCCAAAAAGTTAGCGTATATGCCATATTTAATGATCAAAGTTTTAACGACATCGTTAGTTTTGAACAACTTGGCCTTGATCAAGAACCCCAAGCCTCTGCCAGATATATTTGTCGCAACTTCTCATTTCGACTGTCGGTTGAACTCCTTGTTTCAAAATGGTGTCTCTTTTTACAATATTCATTTTGTTTTCTGTCTAACAAATCTAAGAATACATTTTCTTAATGTGTCTTTCAACCCTTAAAACTTGTCTTAACGATGATTGGGACACGTATTTAGTCAATTACTACAATGTGATTTTTTTTTTTTTTTTTTTTTTTTTTTTTTTTTCTGATTGTTAAAGAACTATCAAGTAATCTGATTGGCTGATATTTGGAAGTGGGCGTGGCCTCTTAATTTATTCAACAGGACAAGGGTTAACATAGTGAACGAAATTGACTGTCATATGGACTATCTATCATTCATTACGAAAACATGCCTATACAAATATATTGGAAATTTCACCACCAAAAAACTCAAGATTTTTCCGATAAAAATTCTGATATTTTTCACATTTCTGCTCAAAACATAGATTGTGGGTACTCGTTAGAACTGCCTCGCCGAGGCTGTTCTAAGGAGTACCCACAATCTTTGTTTTGAGCAGAAATAAGAAAAATAATGTATACCCCTGTAAACCCCAGTTTTACTATATAAAGGTGGGGTTTAACAGGGTCAAAATTATATAGGTAGGTTTTTGTGATGGGAAAAAAAAACGGAATTTTGAAACGCAATGGATAGTCAAGCACTTTGACCATCCACGTTGATATTAATACCACGAATTATTTAAATATAATTAGTCGAAGTATCTATTCCTTTTTTGGTTGTAAAATTTTCAATATATTTGAATAGGCCTGTTTCCGTAATGTCATCATCTTGATGACATAGGTAGTTGCCCTGGCTCATACCTTAGATTGCAAGCCGGCCATGTTGTTCCTGTTCCTGACATACTATTAGTCATACATTCTGTCCATTCGGACCAACATAGTTCGTTTCCTCTTTCACACATTGCTATATGTATCGAGAGTACCAAGCTAACAATTAATAACTGCATTGTCATGGACGCCATACCGGTCTGATTGTAAGCTGAAAAAAAAGAAAAACATAGTTAACATTTAAAACTTTCATTAGAAATTTCAGCAGACGATAAATTGACAATATTTGTCTTCTTTTTCCAGTAAATAGGCTTTGACATTTCATGCAAATTGTCCCCTTACGATTTTTGTGGATGTGTTCATTGCTCGCAAGGGTCATTCCTTTCAGAATCTATTTCATCACGAAAACACGCCTATATAATTTTAAACCCTTTAAACCCCACTTCTATATAGTAAAAGTGGGGTTTACATGGTATACATTATTTTTCATATTTCTACTCAAAAACATATATTGTAATACTCGTTAGAACCGCCTCGCCGAGACGGTTTTAACGAGTACCCACAATTTATGCTTTTAGCAGAAATATGAAAACTATCAGTGTTTTTTATCTGAAAATTTTCAGTTTTTGGAGATGAAATTTTCTATTTGAATAGGCGTGTATTCGTAATGTATCATTGCTACAGTTGGTGTTAGTGCCGTGTGGAGGCCGTAAAACATCACCTCGTTCTTCACTGTAGTGTAATTTCAATTTTCTACTCCTTGTGATCACCGAGCGCCGGATTTTTTTTTTAAATCGATGCAGGGGTCACGGAGCCAAAACAGGCAACAACTAGCATCATGTAGTCTGACCCAGAAAATTTGACATTTCAACCTTTTATTCAGTTTTGAATGTGTTTATGGCTCTCAATGGTCATTCCTTTTATTTTTCTCCAGAAAATTGGCTTTGAGATTCAAAGTAATTTGGCTTTATAGGAGATAAGGAGATATTCATTACAAAAACATGCCTATTCAAATTTGATGAAAATTTTACCACCAAAAATGAAAGTTTTCCGATAAAAGAATTCTGATATTTCTCATATTTCTGCTCAAAATATAGATTGTGGGTAGTCGTTCTAACCAGGGATTCAGAAGCAAGCCAAACGATTTATTCATCACGATAACACGCCTACATAATTTTGATCCCCTTAAACCCCACTTTTATATAGTAAAACTGGGGTTTACAGGGGTATACATTATTTTTCTTATTCCTGCTTAAAACACAGATCATGGTACTCATCGAGGCGGTTCTAACGAGTACCCACAATCTATATTTTGAGCAGAAATATGAAAAATATCAGAATTTTTTATCTGAAAATTTTACATTTTTTGGTGGTAAAATTTTCAGTACATTTGAATAGGTATGTTTTCGTAATGTAAATCTGTATCTCGAACTGCACTTCTTTGAAGTAGACCAGGCCCCAAGGTTATAAAACTTTTTCATGCTCAACTCAGCCGAGCATGAAACTCGTCCTGCTAATAAATCTCAAATTACTAGCAACTGCAAAATCTTTCTTGCTAAACATAGCTGAGCATTAAAATTCCTCTGCTAATGAATATGAAAATGCCATTAATAGTTGGCGTTTTTATATTTATTAGCAGAGAAAATTTCATGCTTAGCTGAGTTGGGAATGATAAAAGTTTTATAACCTCGAGGCCAGGAATATGTGAATTTTATTCTAAAAATGTATCTATCAGTTAAGCATGGAAATAACAAAAGACAAAAATGCAATACAATTCAAATATGTATGACATACTATATAACTCAGAAGCAGTAATATGCATAAATTATGCATTACGACAACAAGCGTATTCAAGTATATTGAAAATTTCACCTCCAAAAACGGAAAATTTTCAGATAAAAAAAACTCTGATATTGTTCATATTTCTGCTCAAAACATAGATTGTGGGTACTCGTTAGAACCGCCTCGATGAGGCGGTTCTAGCGAGTACCCACAATCTACGTTTTGAGTAAAATTAAGAAAAATAATATATACCCCTGTAAACCCCAGTTTTACTATATAAAAGTGGGGTTTAAGGGGGTCGATTTTATACAGACATGTTTTCGTGATGGGAAGTTTTATTTGCATGGTACATGTATCATAGTGTCATGCGACTCGAAGTCAGCGCGAGTTTCACAATATGGCAAGGGGCACAAGCAGTACATTTCGAAAACATGCCTATTAAAATATACTGAAAATATTACAACCAAAAAAAAAAAAAAAAAAAAAAATGAAAATTTTCAGATAAAAAACTCTGATATTTTTCAAATTTCTGCTCAAAACATAGATTGTGTGTACTCGTTAGAACGAGGCGGTTCTAACGAGTACCCACAATCTATGTTTTGAGCAGAAATAAGAAAAATAATGTATACCCCTGTAGACCCTAGTTTTACTATATAAAAGTGGGGTTTAAGGGGGGTCAAAATTAAATAGGCATGATTTCGTGATGACCTGTCAATACTACTCGTACTCAAGATATAAAATATTCAGCATATTTATTCAATGTAAAAAAAAAAAAAAAAAAAAAATATTTTATTTTATATCGTTTTACCGTGTAACCCAATTATATAATCGCTGTGTATTTAAAAAATTAAAAACGAGTGTCACTCTTTGTTTCATAGCACTTACAACAAAAACGCGGCGTCTCATCTGTGTCTGCACTGTTTGCTTAGGCCTGTCTGTGATTTTGGTACGTATCGTTAGTCCCTATTGTCGAGATACGTTCGACAGTATAAAATCTATAGAATTTGTACTTACCAGAGACGAGTAATACTATTGTAATGCGCAAACAGTCGGGCAGGCCAGGCTATCTCACCATATACCTGCTTGGTGTATCGTCTTTCAACTTTCTGCTGTCAACGTATTGGAGCCACAACGTGCGAAAATGTACCTAATAACAGGTGTACCTGACGAAGACTCAGATCAGCGTGCGCATCGCACAGTCTGGGAAGAGTCTCGTTGTATACTGCAAGAAACATTGGATCCTTTGCTATCCAAAGAGCGCCTAGCAGATCCAGATTAAACTATGCGGCTCAGCAGAATGATCTGTTTCCGAAGAATGCAACTGTGCAACTGATCTGTATTCGCTGAGCGCATTTTTCCTGAGGTGCATTTTTTTCTCGCAGTGACACAGTGATTAGGGTATCAGTTTTATACAACGTGTTGTGTGTCAGCTATCCAAAGTGGCGCCATGTGTACCTTTGAACCCATAATGCTATACTTTGGCCCTGGCACAGCCCACAATAGCCAAGCAAGAGTGAACACGTTTATAACGTCCACATTACGTTAGAAGTCTATGTCATATGTTCCCTACACCCCACCCACCCCGTGTTCCCCTTTAATTATTGATGAAATCAGGGGTATGCAGGAGACTAAATTGTTTGCCGGATTTTCAAGAATCATGGGCGTAGCCAGAAAGAAATTATATCTTTATGCATACCTGAGAAAAATCGAGAAAATTCTCCCTAGTTTCATTTTCAAAATAGGGGCTATTCTAAAAGGAAAGAATTTGTTCCTTATGGGAGCAAATTCTTTCCTTTTAGAGTAGAGCTGAAATATATTTTCTCTTAGAACAGTCCCTATCGTAAAGCAGTAAAATGATTTGTTAGTCGATGTCTCTTTATTACAATTTTTTTACGCATGTTACGCTCATACGTAATGTGCGTAATGAGGTCTACGCCTCTGAAGAATGTTTCAAGATACAACTAACCCAGTAAGCATTCTTTATGAATCTACAGCGGGCTGTTATTGGCCCGTATCAGGATAGCTGATGGGCCGATAACGGCCCGCTATAGATTTATAAAGAAATCTAGCTGGGAAGCTTTTTCAATGTGTATTATTTGTACATGTAGCATTTTCTCGTACCGAATAAATGTCTGAATGAACGTAATAACCATTTCTTCTGATTTTCTCATATTAAATGGTGAACCTGCTATGGCTTACATGTACATAGCGCTAGATAAAAGGATATCCATATTGAGCCGCGATATGAACAAACCAACAAAGTAATTGTGCACCCAGCGAAGACTCAGATCAGCCCGGGCATCCGCCCAGTCTGATCAGTGTCTTTGCTGTGCACCCTGTGGATATCTCAGGACCCAAGGTTTCTCAAAGAGGGCCGCAAAAACTCTGATCAGGCTGGGCGGAAAAATATTTTGTTGGTACTCATTACAAGGACCTCGCAAGAATTAATAAAATATCCAAAGCAGTTGTTTGTTAAATGATAAGCATACTGGGTAATTATTTCAGCAGACGACATTTTGAAATATCGATTTTTTTTTATTTTCCTAGAAAATAGGTTATGACATTTCATGCAAAACTGTCTCGGTAGGAAACAATTTAAATAAAATGCCAAAGCCCGTTTTCTGGGAAAAATAAGAAAAAAAAAAAATACTGTCAATTCATCGTTTCTGATTTAGCACGTGGTGTGATAAAGGCTAAATTAATACATAAGATATATCTAAGAAGTCTCTATTTTACATAGGCATGTGATTGTAATGACAACATTTTAATGGCGTGGAATCAATGATTATGTATCTTGTGGTCATGCGTTTAGGCTTAAAGTGTTCTACATGTTTGTTCAGTTTCTTACGACATGTTAGAATTAGTACACGTTTAAGCCTTAACCCTTGTCCTGCTGAATAAATTAAGATGCCACGCCCATTTCTGATTTTCAGCCAATCAGATCTCTTGATCCAGATTGTTGATATGGATTCACCTACTTAATGGCAAACAGGGCAGATCCAGATCAGTTGGCTTCTTCAGAAGCCAACTGATCTGGATCTACACTGTTTGCAAAACAGGGTATATCCGTGTTCAGCAGGACAAGGGTTAAAATACTATCTATAATAAAACAAAGATCTGGTTTCACTGGTGCCTATTTTGAGTAAGGTTTCTTATTTCACCTTTACCATTCTCTGAACAAATTCAGCAGACGACACACTATAGGCTTTGCTATTTCACGCAAATTGTCTCCTAAGAGGTGGGGGCAATTTGCATGAAATGGCATAGCTTTTTTTTCTTAGGCTAAAACATATAACAAATTTCGAAATGTCATGTGCAAATACGTGTACCCAGAATGCTATACGTGAAAAAGTCGGTTACAGCCGTAGCATTGTCGTAAATGTATGTCAGTGTGAAATGAGATCCTGAAATCTAATTCTTTCGCGGGCATGGACTACAGGACAAATGATACACTTTCAAGGAAGATAACTCCGTCTAAATTATTTGTCTCCCTTTTGCAAAGATACAGTCGACTCTCGTCATCTCGAATTCCAAGGGACTCACTGAAACACTTCGAGATATCCGTACCTCGATATACCAGAGTGGAGAGAGTGAGGAAAACAATAAATTGAACAACCACATTTAACGAATGAATATGTAATTTGACTCCTGAAGTTAGAAATATATACATGTATATAAAATAATGTGGAAAAGAGGAGAAATTGCTCCTAAGGAGCAATTTCTCCTCTTTTCCACATTATTTTGTTACCTATTGTGATAGTTTCATGTTAAAACAGGGACCAGAGTTTCACTTCGAGAATAGCGGTAATTCGAAATAAGCGAGTTCGAGATAACGAGGTTCGACTGTATCTGTAAAGAAAATAGTTCGCTCCCCTAAAATGTAGAAGTTATGTTCTATGTATCTGCATATGTGTCTTGGTGCAAGGTCTCAGTATTGTTTGTTTACTTATTTTTTCCCCTTTTAGTCAGAAGACCCCACCCACAAAAGAGTAATTGGCAAACAGTGCACACCCAGATCAGACACACACCGCAAGACGTGGCGTCCGATCAGGGTCTACACCGTTCGCATTAACTACATGAATTTCTATAAAGCATAGTAGTCATAAAAAAACTAGGCAGACACCCTGCTATTGGATGTAGACCGGCCCAAAAAGTTGTGGTAGAAGAGTCCATTCGAATGGGTTATTTGAAGGATACCTTTTTTACTGAACTTTGGATAATAACATGCGCGAACAGGAATTTAACGGGATATGATACACTTTCAAGGGAAACAACTCTGTCAAAATTGCTTTGCCTCCCTATCTAAAAAGTTTTCTACATTAAAGACAAAACATGCCTTACTTAGTATCATTTTTTTTTCTCCGTTTAGGGTAGACCCCTTTTCCGAAGGGATTCGTACATGTATGCAGAAAGGCAAACGGAACACAAAAGTTGACTCTCTTCTAACTACCCAGCAATCACACAACGTCGCAACAACGCCGTTACAACGTAGCTGCAACGTCTAGACGTTGCAGCGACGTTGTAACGACGTTCCTGTGATGTTTTATGTTTGCTAGGTAGTGGCCGAAAATCCACCAAATGTATAAAATAAAACAAAATACCTAAATGTTGCCTTTGCAAACAAAGAACATAGAAAAGAACGAAAACCAGAGACTCGGTTTTATTCAAGCGGTATTCGATTTTCAAAGTAACCAGAATGAGCTCATATCAGTGGTCCCAAAGGAAATATAAATGTTATCTGTACTATGCTAAAGTACGAGGAGACGTTTTACGGCCGCCACACGGCACTTAAAACAGGCTGCAGTGAAGAAAATCAAAACAAAAAGCCCCGAAATGTGGCAATCTCGCAAAAATCTGCAGCATTCCAAAACTCTATTGTATAGGCTATGTAGATTTTTTTAAGGTTAACGGCGAGTAACGTCCATGGGTTCGCCTTTTTTTTTTTCACTCTGTTTTTTGTTCAAGTGACAACTTCTGTAACGTCTTGTTTGACTTCACTAAAACCAAGTCCCTTATGAAACGGGGTCTACTATAAAAGGAAAGCAAATTCTTTCCTTTAAGAGCAGACAGCTTTTAGAAGAGAAATTAATTATAGTTGGGTTTCTCAATTCTTGTACATGTATCGTGCAAAACAAAAGTAACCCTACAACCGGAAAGATATACGATTGAGTTTTTGTATATATAAAGCTTGGATATTGGTTCACACAAAACCGCTGTATAGCAATTCCAAACTAATTGTATTTTGGAGAAATGCATGTATTTTGCATGATATTGGTTCAGAGTTTTGTCAAGCAGCTGTAAGTTCTATTAAGCGTATAGTACACATGTATATACAAACTGGTATTACACCCAATATACACCCAACTCGCGATAAATTAATCTGTACACTTGATGTCTGAATATAAATTATCACTGATTGTCTAAAATATTTTGTCGCGTTTTATAAAACGGCGTGTATTTTACGGAATTTTGATTAACATTTTAGTTTGGGAAATTACGTCAATTATTATGTTTGGTCTTCATACAGTCTTACCGAGTATAGTTCGTCAATAAAGGTTTAGAAATTATGGATAAGAAGAAATGCGCGGCGATTCCCCTTAACATACATATTAAAGACTTGCGTAAGTACAATACCATGTTCTATACGAATATATTTTATTAAAAACCAATAAGCACAAAAAATGTCTGGTAAAATTTAAAATGTGTCATTCAAAATGGTGTCATAAAATTTGCAACCAAACGTTTTCTTAAAGGTTTACTGTAGCGGCCATATTTGACGAAAAATTTAAAATTTTTTGGTGTTAATCCATTTCTGTATACCTTCTAATAAAGGATATAGAAAACGGCTGAAGGTATATTTGAAACGCAGTTTGCATGCGAAATTTAAAAATTAGTGTCACACAGAAAAACGGGGTACTCTCCCTTAGATACGAAAAACAACCGGGTTGTCACTAATGACGTCATATTTGCATATATGCATGAGAAAATAAACATTCTGCTTTCTCTTTTGAGCATTTGTTTCTTTCTTTCTCTATGATATCAACCTGAATACATAAGGTTTTGTATACTTATAATTTTTAAGTATCAAGTGGGCCTCCATAGAAACGTGCAAATTTTCGCGAAATGCTATGAATGCATATCTGCTATTTATTTTATTGTCAGCCATTACGAAAACACGCCTATTCAAATATATAGAAAATTTCACCTCCAAAAATTGAAAATTTTCAAATAAAAAACTGATATTTTTCATATTTCTGCTCAAAACATAGATTGTGGGTACTCGTTTGAACCGCCTCGGCGAGGCGGTTCTAACGAGTACCCACAATCTATGTTTTTGAGCAGAAATAAGAAAAATAATGTATACCCCTGTAAACCCCAGTTTTACTATATAAAAGAGGGGTTTAAGGGGGTCAAAATATTATAGGTATGTTTTCGTGATAGGTGAAATCAGTGTATATCTGATGAAAATAAAAGTGGTATCAATCACTAGTGAATTGATATCGTATCATTTCACTATAGTGAATGATACGATTTATATTTTCACTCTTCGCTTTGGACGACTTCGGTTTTCTTCACTGTTTCAGAAGTGGATGTTACCTCCACTTCAGATTTTTGAACACCTCTAACTTCTTTGTTTCTGAACTAAACTATCAAGTGTTGGTATGCATTTTCTTAGTTAGAATGTAAGGAACATTATGGAATCAAAATTATTTTGATTCGCCGAAACTTTTTGTTTTTTGTCTCTCCAGCGGTTTACATGTTAAGCACTGAGCGTCGACGCCATGACGTTCATGTTTTGTTTAGTGACGTTACTTATGACGTCAGAAACGCGCATTGACGTGTGAACAATAAAATAAAAAGAAAATTTACTCTTTTTCAGTGAATACCATAAATATTGGCATCGAGTGAAATGAAAACATCAGTGTTTTCACGAGTGCGAAGCACGAGTGAAAATTTGAATGTTTTCATTACACGAGATGACTTCGGTTTACTTCACTGTTTCAGAAGTGGATGTTACCTCCACTTCAGATTTTTGAACACCTCTAACTTCTTTGTTTCTGAACTAAACTATCAAGTGTTGGTATGCATTTTCTTAGTTAGAATGTAAGGAACATTATGGTACCAATATTATTTTGATTTGCCGAAACTTTTTGTTTTTGTCCCTCCAGCGTTTCGCATGTTAAGCACTGAACGTCGACGCCATGACGTTCATGTTTTGTTTGGTGACGTTAGATATGACGTCAGAAACGTGCAGTGGCGTGTAAAAAAATAAAATAAAAAGAAAATTTACTCTTTTTCAGTGAATACCATAAAATTTTTCATCTCGTGTAATGAAAACATTCAAATTTTCACTCGTGCTTCGCACTCGTGAAAATACTGATGTTTTCATTACACTCGATGACAATATTTATGGTATTCACAGCAAAAGAGTAAATATCCTCTATGCTCATCCTGTATGATGTTTGTGGATTCTGTATTCATTACGAAAACACGCCTATTTCAAATATACAGAAAATTTCACCTCCAAAAACTGAAAATTTTCAGATAAAAACTATGATATTTTTCATGTTTCTGCTTAAAACATAGATTGTGGGTACTCGTTAGAACCGCCTCGGCGAGGCGGTTCTAACGAGTACCCACAATCTATGTGTTTGAGCAGAAATAAGAAAAATAATGTATACCCTTGTAAACCCCAGTTTTACTATATAAAAGTGGGGTTTTAGGGGGTCAAAATTACATAGGCATGCTTTCGTGATATTCAGGAGTCATGTCGGTTGTTGTGTGCCCATGGAAAGGTATTTGCTACTTGCCGTCACCTCTGCACCATGTTTCAAATACTGAGGTAATTATTGGAAAGTACCTGCGTCCAGCAAACTACATTTTGAACGGATACAATCAAACCTCTTTAAAACGACACTCAGTACAAAGGCGCGACTATTTATAACTGGCATGAAACCTTTGCTCGTATCAAGAGGTAACCTTTGCACGAATTTTGTATTTGAAACTTCAAGAAACATATATTTTGGTAATTTGTGCGATTCCAAGAAATATCCAAAAGCATGTCATCACGAAAACATACCTATATAATTGTGACCCCCTTACACCCCACTTTTATATAGTAAAAATGGGGTTTACAGGGGCATACATATTTTTTCTTATTTCTACTCAAAAACAAAGATTGTGGTACTCGTTAGAACCGCCTCGCCGAGGCGGTTCTAATGAGTACCCAAAATCTATGTTTTGAGCAGAAATACGAAATTTATCTGAATTTTTTTATCTGAAAACTTTCAGTTTTTAGTGGTGAAATTTTCAATATATTTGGATAGGCGTGTTTTCGTAATGGTTCTATGAGAAAATTAAAATAAATCAAGGCCTTTCTCACATATCATTCTGCTTATTAAGGATTCTTTATAACAGCAAATTCATTTAAATGGCAACGTCTTTGGGATCAATGCTGCCGTTGTGACGTGGGTTCACTATACCTGAATTCACCAGGACAGGGGAGAGATGTATCCAATCTGACCATATGGAAGCCTCCGGAGCTAAACTTTCCTAAAGCAGACTTTTACACAAATGAAACATATTGATTATTCATCAATGACAACATATTCAAACTTCTAGTTTCCTATTCTGAGGTTCTAGTTTAATTGATCGTGTGTCGGTTGCTGTGGTTGTATTGTTTTTATTATTATTATTATTATTATTATTATTTCTTTTTTCTTTTGTCATTGCTCGGACTTCGTCGTTTCTTCTATGCACAGGAAGAGCTGTGTTTCTTGGATATCTGACTTTGTGTTTTTGAATGGTGTTTCAACCGTTTTTCTTGCTAAATCCGAGCACACCTGAGTTATACTCTCTCTCTCTCTCTCTCTCTCTCTCTCTCTCTCTCTCTCTCTCTCTCTAAGAGAGTGGTTTTTGCATTGTTTGTTCGTTGTGGGGCTTTGTGCCTGCACTCCAGGGTGTTTTTGTGGTGTTTATACTATGTGGGGTGTTTGGCTGTTCTCTATGGTGTTTTTGTGTTGTTTGTTCTTTGTGGGCATTTGTGGCTGCGCTCTATGGTGTTTTTTGGGTTGTTTATGCCTTTTTGGGCGTTGTGGCCGGTCTCTAGTGCTTTTGTTTTTGTTTTGTTGTTGTTGTTCTTTTTTGTTGTTGTTGTTGGGGGGGGGTGTAGATTGTAGTTGCCCTCTAGGATGTTTTTTGTGTTGTTTGTTATTTGTGAGGTTTTGTGCCTGCTCTCTAGGGTATACGAGGTTCGTGCAAAAAGTTTTGTCAATGGGTTCGGATAACTTTAGTGCTACGTTTTATCAAACCTTTTTATTACAAACCTTCAAAGTATTCCCCTTCACTGAAACACATTTTTGTAACCTTTCTACCTAGTCGCGAAAAGTAGATAAATAGTCTTCTTTTGGTATCTGTTGGAAACACTGATAAATAGCGCTGCCAAGAGAACTTCTAGACGTATACTTATTCCTAGAAACCATTTTCTTAAGCCTTGGAAATAAAAAGAAGTCACAGGGACTCATGTCAGGCGAATAAGGTGGATGGTTTAAAACTTTCACCTTTTCAGAAGCCAAAAAAGAATGTAAAAGGTGGACACCTGACTATCCTTTGCTTGGTCCATGTTCCAATGTAACAAGTAAATTGGTCAGTGTATATGACTGCATCTATTTCAAGTTGAAATAACTCGGTCAGTTGGAAAGCAATTTGCACGAAATAAACGGGTATCGTTAGCTATTCAACACACCATTCAAGTGCAGTGAAGCATTTTAAAATTTATCTGGGATAAAACTTAGGAAGCCTATAAGTGACAGAACTTTTTGCAGAGCCCTCGTATTTGTGTAGTTTGTTCTTTGTAGGGTTTTGTGACTGCTCTCTAGGATGCTTGTGTCGTGATTGATCCTGTTAATTGTCTTGTTGTTGTGTTTGTTTGGTCCTGCCTTGCATTCTAATTATAATTTGTAGGAAAGAGGGAGTTGTTTGTTTTGCTTTTCGTCGTTTAATCACTTATGTACTTTCCATCATAGTTTGTTTACTCTTCTTCCTGGTATCATTGGTAAGCTATGCTCTGTGATTGTGTCCCTTTCTGGGTGTCTTCGTTATTAAAGTCGAACTTCAATGGTTTGAACATATTTTAGACTAAAGAATTGATCTAGACATGGTAAGTTCGAGCCACTGAAGTTTGCAATTATAGCGTCCTTTCGAGTTTCTATAAAGTAAAGGTGTGCTGAGTGTGGTCATTAAAATCGCCTAATGAGGCGATTCTTATGAATACACACACAAACACACAAAATACATTTGCGTAATAAAATAAGAAAATTTCCCTAAATATTTGTAAATGTTTGTTTTCTTGCCTTGTCGGAAAGATTTCCTAGGGACTCATAAATGAGTTCGAATCAGCCAGGGTAAACGAGCCATCGGAGTTCGGTTCAGTGAAATTTAACCCGTTTGTTTACTCTTCAGTTTCGTGTCACTGGTAGACTATGTTTAGTGATTGTGGCACTTTCTATCTACCTTCGTTATTTAAGTAAAATTGGAATAACTCAAACACCGATGGCTCGTTTACCGTGGCTGATTCGAAGTCGTTTTTGAGTCCCTAGGAAATTCTTCGATGGCTCTAACACCGAAACTTATTTCACACAGGTCATAAAACCTCAACTTAGTATAACCTAACTGGCATATGGCGTATCAACGTCGTATTAACGTCGCTGCGACGTTTGTGCGGCGTTATATAAACGTCATGTTCCCTCTAGGATGAGTTGCATATTATATTTACCTAAGTATTCGGACACATTAACCATACTTGTTCGAAAACTTGAATAACATCACGAAAACATATCTAATATAATTTTGACCCCCTTAAACCCCACTTTTATATAGTAAAACTGGGGTTTACAGGGGTATACATTATTTTTCTTATTTCTGCTCAAAAACATAGATTGTAGTACTCGTTAGAACCGCCTCATCTATGTTTTTGAGCAGAAATATGAAAAATATGAGACTTTTTTTATCTGAAAATTTTCATTTCTTGGTGGTAAACTTTTCAGTATATTTGAATAGCCATGTTTTCGTAATGAGTCCATCCTGCTACCAGCTGATGTGTCTGAAATCTACTGGATGTGTGCAACCATTGTTCTGCGGTGTCTTGGCTGGGTCTGCACTGTTTGCACTGGCTAGTTTGTCTGAATACTCAGGTTATTTACCGTTAGCATGCTGTCAAATCAACATTTACGGAATTTAGGATTAGTAAGTGAGATAATTCATTTATTCGAATGTAGATTGAATAAAAGGTACAGCCGGAAAGCCTACTGTAGGGTTTTTAGGCATGTGAACCACATGCCAATATGCCATGTGTTCTGCGTCTGCCTAAGGGTTGGTTTATGTATGTTTTAATAAAACATTGGTGGAACAGAAAACAATGAATAATGGAAGAACAAAAAAGAAAACAACTGCCTAGAATCAAATCAAACAGATATATATATTTCTTTTATTCTACCATATATATAGAAGCATAAAATACACATTTTATTATTTATATAGTTACATGATATCATCATTACCATATGTATATACAATTTGAACAAGAAAATAATCTATTATAGTTAAACAGGTAATTTAAAACATCCTAATCGTAGATTGTACAATGTGCCATACGCATGATAAATATCTGTACATGAGCGTTACAGTTAAGCTGTGTAGAATGCATGCTCTAATCTTAAAACCAATTATTATTAAAATAAATCCCTTACAGAAACGAAAAACAAGAGAAAAAAGAATGAAGTATCATAAGAGCTAGTAATGACATTATCTCCATATAAGATACTTTTCTCAACCATAACCTGTTGACATTTTTTTCTTATTTATCCACAAAACATACACTGAGGCGCTCCTAATGAGTACCCATAATATATGTTTTCGTGTAGAAATAAGAAAATGTTTCCTTGATTCGCCTCCTCTCATCTTTAGCTTTAAACATAATGAAACAATGTATTTCCGGTCCGAAAATACTTACATTCCATAATAGCAGTATCCACACGCTTAACGCTTAGCACTCTGGGTAAAATTTTCAGCAGACGACATTTTGAAATATTTTTCTTATTTTTCTCAGCAAACAGGATATGACATTTCATGCAAATTGTTTCCTAAGGAGACAATTTGCATGAAATGTCAAATCCTGTTTTGGGGAAAAATAAGAAAAATATCACCAATTTGTCGTCTGCTGAATATGCCTAGAGAGTGGTGAGGGTTAAAAATATCAATAGTTTTATCCTGCTGTAGAATACAATGATCTCTTATACAATGATGCATGCATGGTAGACATAAACAAAAAAAAAATAACACTTGTCATCACATATCAGCATGTTCAAATCAAAATCACAACACGTTTCACCATGAAGTAAAGATGTCAGTGATTTTCTTTCCAATCTTCTCAAATATTCGTATACACGAGAATCAAGCGTGTACAATTTGTCCCATAATAGGATTCCTTCCCTGTGTAAGCAGAATCATTCAATTACAAGAAGCATCTTCAAAAAAGAGGATAAGCGAAGACGAATAGAAGATATGTTTTGCATTGTGGTAGGTGCTCGGGCTGATCTTATAGGGTAAGAATTTGTTGTGGTTGTGGTACCTAAGCCATAACCCAAACTCATAAATCCGTAAACGAATGACGAATCAGAATGTTCAGACCAACAGACATGGAACCCAGAATAAAGGGTGTAACCAGGCGTCCGCGGATAGTAAGCATTACTTGGTAAGCCAGCTTCGCCCACCCATAGGCCTGAACGAAGGAAATGTCGGTAGAAGCGTATGTCCGGGATTTTGGGAAGTCTACTTATGGCGCGTCATTGGCAAAAACATCAGAAACAATTCTGAAAACTGCCACATTGTAGGGATTGACCAGATCATGATGTCTCCCACAGAACTTTTTAAGTGTTGCTACCAGTTTGGTTTTTTGATACTCCTGGCTCAACAACTTTGTAGTGAGCACTTTCCCACGCTCCATGAAGTCCTGATAATTTGGACAGGCTCTGGCATAACAAATTAACTGTGAAACGTAAACGCCGTATTCTGGTGCAGAAGGGATATTACTGCTCAGGAATGGAAAGTTAACAATGGGAAAATTGAAGTCATCCCGTTTGTCGTAAAGCCTAGTAGTAAGCTTTCCATTGCCAATGTAGAAATAACAATCCAAGCATGAGGAGGTTGTAGTCTCCGTTGTCTCCTTTATTTCAAGTTCACGTGGATAGATGAATTCCAAATACTCAGCAAATTTTGTGTTTTTCAGAGACAATACATCATCTATTTGTTTGTTTGATTTGGGCTTAACGTCGCTTTCAACAATCTTTCAGTCATATCGCGACGCTGTCTGGATGTGACAGGGAGCACAGTGCTCACTTTTAGAGTGCTGCCTCACTGACATATGATGCCCCAGACACTTTGACATGATATTCCACCCAGTCACATTATACTGACACTGAGCTGACCAGTTCCGATTCCTAGCTCTACTTTCTTAATGCTGAGCGCCAAGCGAAAGAGCAGCTAGTACCATTTTTGTAAAGTCTTTGGTAATGTCCGGCCGGGGATCGAACCCGCAACCTCCCGGTCACAAAGCGGACGCTCTACCACTGAACCACTGTGCCGGTATAAACTTGTCATGATATCTGAAGGTGAAATTCAATTGTTGTGCGAGGTGTTTCTTGCCTGCTTGGAGGAGACTTTTTACAATTTTACAAACTCCGCCTCATACGAGTATAAAAACAAGTCGGCTAGTAACGGTGCACATTTAGTACCCATCTGTATGCCGATTGTTTGTTGAAATATCCGTCCGCTGAACTCCACAAAAATATTGTCGATTAGATATTCCAGCATCTTGATGACATCTGCATCTGAGTATTTTTGTGGTGCATCAGAGTGATCCCGAACGAAGTATGTGTCTTTGTAGCCAATGACAATATACTGAAATCGACGGTCACCATTCTTGTGGAAGAAACACTGGCTGATAATATCCTTTAATTTAGATTTCAATTTATCATGAGGAATAGTAGTGTAAAGAGTACAGAAATCGAAATATTTTTTACTGTTGACGGAATGAAGAGATTGTGCCTTTAGGTTTTCTAAAAGCTCTTTGGAGTTTTTCAGGATCCATATCTGATTAAGACCACTTCTGGCATATGCAGTGTCACAATACTTCTGAAGGTCTTCTTAAAGTGCGGTTAGTATTCGTGTTAGAATCTGAGAAAGAGGCTTGGTTGAGCACTTAGCCGAACCCGCAATATATCTCTGCTTGTACGGATTCTTGTGAAGTTTAGGAATCCAGTAGAGTTTGGGACGGTCAATATCTTCCTCTGGGAGGGAAATTCCGAATGTCAGCATCACCAAATGGTGGTTTTGTAGATTTTCGTCCTTGGACATAGCAGTAAGATTATATGTAGGGTTCCCAGTCATGGTACTCATACCTACTCTTCCATTAGGCAGTTCATATAGTATGTTTTGCAAACAAACAAAATTTTATTAGATTCCTTATCGGCTGGAACAACGATAAACTTCTCATGGATTTCAGCTATCTCAGCAGCAACATCTGGATCATCAAACACCGATTCATGTCGGTGAGACATGGTTCTGCTGAGTATTGAGACACGTCTGTTTACCATGGACATTACCGATGTAACCCATTCAGACAGGGTGTCAACCTCCACGTCCTCTTTCTTGGCCCAGCGTCGTGCATACTCTTCAACAGAATCCAAACTTAATTTGGAATTCTGTTTCCAAGTAAACGACCTCGGTTCCCTGTATTTAGGGCTTTTGGAAAGAACTCAAGGATGACTTAATTGCGATGTGCATCTAACTACCCAGTGCACATACCCTTGACAGCCTACAAAACCATCATTCAAAAAAATCATTCTGATTATTCACGTTAAAAAGAGATTAATGGCAAAACCGGTACATTAGTTAAGCTCTTTGAAACCTCTTACATGCCACTGCGACAAATAACTTGCTAAGCTTTAAGAAAAGCTAACCTTGTTTATTTTTAAAAGGCTAACCTTGTTTGTCTTTTCTTTCGAAAGCACCTCCGTGCCATGTACATCATTAATTCTGTCAAATTGTTATTCTAAATAGAGGTTTTCTTTGATTTTTAAAACTTGATTTTCCCTGAGCTTGAAGATCGTAGTGTAAAAATGTTTTAAATTGCATGCAAGGAAAGCTGAATCAAACGATTTGACAAACTTAACCGTTTCATGAGATCTATCATTATTTCAAGGCGCGTACCTTCTTCATGTAGATATTTACATTGGTGACTTCGTCGAATACATGATCCATAACATTCTAATAAACCTGTCACATTTATAGCATAACAGATCACATGGCACAATCGTAAGCACCTGATTAAGTGACTTTGACTGAATCCAGATAATGCACTTTTTTGACCGAAAAGTACTGATATTTTTTCTTATTACTCTATAGAAACGTATGTTGTTGATAATCATTAGAAGCATCTCGGTAAGGCGCCTTTAACGAGTATCAACAATCTATGTTTTCTTGAACAAATAGCAAAACAAAAAACAAACATTATGTTATTGCCCCATCTTATCTGAATCTTTGATCAAGGATTAGGTATTGGTCGAGTAAAACTTGTTTAAGCCCACTCAGTGGTTAATATTTGTGTCCATTCAAAGGCGGATATTTCAATGCTAATCATCTTTGTTGTAATTCTAGTATTGCCGCCCACTTTGCTTTCTTTTTTCTTCATATGATGCTATGATCCTATAATTATGTTCATTTTCTACAGTGACTGCCATTTTTACTTTCTATTTTCTTTCTTTATAGTTTTAATACTTGAAGCTGCATCAGGAGATAAGGGTGAAGTTTCGCACGAGTAAAACTGGTCATTACGAAAACACGCCTATTCAAATATATTGAAAATTTTACAACCGAAAAAGGAAAATTTTCAGATAAAAAATTCTGGTATTTTTCATATTTCTTGTCAAAACATAGATTGTAGGTTCTCATTAGAACTGCCTCAGCGAGGCAGTTCTAATGAGTACCCAGAATCTATGTTTTTTAGTAGAAATAAGAAAACTAATGTATACCCCAGTAAACCCCAGATTTACTGTATAAAAGTGGGGGTTTTGGGGGTTCAAAACTATATAGGTGTGTTTTTGTGATGTTAAGAGCTCCAGGCTCCAGTGTTTTTAATTTTTTTCCTGCTCCCCATTGCAAGGCAGTTTCCCTGTGTGTCGATGGTTTCATATGTGATGTTTGTTTCGTCATTGTTTGTTCCTCGTCTCTTCTTCTTGTGGTGCCTTCTGGAAGGCTGTGCTTCGCGATTTTGGCGATCCACGGGTACATGTATCTTCACATATTTATATGCCTTTACAAGCTTTGGCATCTGTTTCGCCAACAGCCCAAAGAATGTTTCTTCACCATATGCGGATTGTGTTTTAGTTCATCTGGGATCATGGAGCCCATTCTGGTTACTTTGAAAATCGAATACCACTTAAGCCAGTGCTAGGGGGCGTATGCACCGTTTTTCCTACTTTTTGTATGTTCTTTGTTTCCAGACGCAACCTATTAGATTTTTTTTTATTTACATGTATACGATTTAACTGAAAACTTTCGAATTTCAGTTCCGGTTGTGCCACATATATAATTTATGTGCTTGCTTTTAATTGTAACGTAAACAAGCTTCTTCCATGACAGCCTACTCAGAAAAATATTTCCCTTTCATATATTTCCTTATATAAAATCGTTTTGAGTTAGAAAATAATGACAAACGGAAGAAAAACAAGACAAAATTCCATAGATGCTCCACGCAATCCGACTGTAGCTTATGATGAATGAATGCCCTTTGGAAGCAAAGTCTTTCTTTATAGAGTAGACTCTTTTTTTTTTCAGACAGAAAAACAAACAGTCACAAATATTGCATACCAAAATGGTACAATCTACCCTATGTATATCCTAACTGGTATGTTTGTCATAATTCAAAAATTAAACAGTGAATATAATGTGGCTATGAAAGAGACTTTGTAATGTCTTTCAGAAGAAAAGCTATCCGAAATAATTGAAGCTTTCAGCTCGACGTCTAGATATTTGGTCGATTTATGAAATATTGACAATGACTACGTCGATGATTTGATGTGTCAAAATTATCATTCAGAGCTTCAATTAAATGATTTAAAAGCAATTTCTTCTGAAACCGAAGCTCCACTTTTGGATTTGCATTTGTCTATTTTAGGTGGGTTTAGTTCATGCAAAATAAATGATAAACGCGATTATTTTGATTTTGAGATAGCTCGCATTCCTTGCTTGGATTGGGATGTTCCTCGTCGAGCATCCTACAGTGTTTATATATCGCATCTAATTCGGTTCGCCAGCGTATCTAGTCTTGTTACTGACTTTAACACTCGAAATAAATTATTGATTGCTAAACTTCTAAATCAGGGTTATCGGTACCATAAACTCCGCAAACCCTTTTCTAAATAATATAGACGTCATTTTGATTGAGTTTCAAAATTCAGTGTTGGACTTATATCTCTTCTGTAACAAGGCCTGTCGGAACTTGAATTTTATGGTGACTTAGTATATAAATTCAGAAAAATCTACACTTGCAATGACTTTAGCACTCAATTTCGTAAAACCATGCTTCGATGTATAAAGATTGGGTACAACAAATAATACGACAGACTGCATGCATAGTAGTTAACCAAATCACGGTTAATAACTTTGCTTCTGACTTTGGTTGCACGCCGGTGGGTCGGGCCTCAGACTCTATGACGGCTCGGACCTAAAAACCTTTAAGCAAGTCGGTTGGTGCCTGATGCTCTGGCTCTGGTCTGGCCGACCGGAGTCCAACTGTTAGTTGCTTCAGCATTTCAGTTATTTCTTGCTATAGAGTCGTTGTTTCATCTCTGTATTCGTTTGATTTTTTATGTTCTCGGAGATGCTGCACTGATGAGTCGCGGACTAAACAAATGTCTTGTTTATACCTCGGCAGATTTAAGGGCAAGAGTTGTGGCCATGTAATTTACTCACAGAGGGAGCATAAAAATTTCCCTTTAGAGTAACCCAGAGTGAAACTAGAGGCAAATATTATCGAGCCAGTTTTTTATTTTTTATTTTTTTATTTAATTTTTTTCGTCAATTTTTTATAGATTCTCATTAGCTCTTAAAATACATAATGCACTTAAGCATGTAACTAGTTGTTCGCTTAATGAACAGTCTCAACTGAAAATATAGGCAAATATGTCCAAGACAGAGTTTTTTCGTTTGGACGTCTAACATTCCCTTTAAGTGTTAAAATAAATGAGCTTAAACTCGGAATCCGTTACCTGTGTATATAACTGAGCCGTAACTTCAGAAAACTTGCCGTATTTTGGATAGCCAAGGCTGCAATGTTTCTTCAATGCATAGGGTGATTTGAATTTTCGTTCGGCTCAAATGTCAGAAGGCTAGTTTTTCTCACGTAGAGGCTCATGTTTGGCGAAAGATTACAAAGCGGTATCCCATCAATGAACCCCACATATATCCAGTCTTGGAGGGTATGTGCTGTTTCCATAACAACGACATTTCCAGGGTCTGTCCGGGATCATACATTCAGGGGCCTCAATGCAAATACCATAGTTGTGGCCTAAACAGTAACACCTGAAAAAAATACATACAACGTTATCACGTGTCATAATTACAATGTCAAACTGTGGAATCTCCACATTTTTCTGTATTTTTGCACAGTGGAATTACATACTATGTTAGCTTTGTTAAAATGTGGATTTCTGCGATAACTTGTTAGATTGTTGAAATGTGAATTTAAAATGACTTGTTAGATTTGTTAAAATGTGGCTTCACTACATTACATTTGCTGAAAGTTGGACTTACCATATTCGATTAGTTAAGATATAAATCCACTATTTTACATTTGTTAAAACGCGGAATTTTCACGTTAGATTTGTTAAGATGTTGATTTGTTAAACTAATGTTACATTAGTTACAGTCTGCATTTACTACGTTAGATTCGTTACTATGTGGTTTGGCTTTGTTAGATATGTTAAAATGTGTATTTACTACATGTATATTAGGTTTATATTCATCACGAAAACACGCCTATATAATTTTGACCCCCTTAAACCCCACTTTTATAGAGTAAAACTGGGGTTTACAGGGGTATACATTATTTTTCTTATTTCTGCTAAAAACATAGATTATGGGTACTCGTTAGAACCGCCTAGGCGAGGCGGTTCTAACGGGTACCCACAATCTATGTTTAGAGCAGAAATATGAAAAATATCAGAATTTTTCATCTGAAAATTTTCATTTTTTGGTGGTAAAATTTTCAGTATATTTGAATAGGCGTGTTTTCGTAATGTTAAAATGTGAATTAACTACAGATTTATTAAAATTTGAATTATTGTTATATTTGTTAAAATGTGAAGTTATTATGTTAGATTTGTAAAATATGCATTTATTATGCTACATTTGTTAAAATGTGAATTCGTTTGTTAGGTTAGTTTAAATATGAATTTACTATGTCAGAGTTTTCAAACTATGAAATTACTATGTTAGATTTGAACGTGCAATTCAAATGCTAAGCTGTGGATCCTGTTTCATTTTGACGAGCGTTCTACGCCAATGTCGTATCGGTAATGCGGACTATCATTTCTGTGAAATCGTTAACACAACTATACGAGTACAAGTGAAGATACCAAAGGAATCCCACAATCACAAAGCATAGCCCTTCCAAGGCACAAAAAGAAGAAGGGATGAGGAATAAATAATGACAAAACAAACGCCACATATGAAATCATAAATAGACAAAGAGGAACTGCACCATAAGAATGGTAAGTAGGAAAACTAGGGCGGAGTGCCAGTTTTGTACTCGCGCGAAACCTCACCCTTACCTCCTGACGCAGCTCCAAACAGTACAACATAACGAATATTATTGCATAAAAAGCAGTGTCGCACGTTATTGACAGCTGTGCATTAACCGGCGAAAGGCCGTGTATTAATAAGGCAATTCACGCACTGTTAATGCACGGCTACGCAACTTTCAATATGCTCGTACCGGGGCCACAGATTTGCTGCCGTTACGAAATGTGTACTGACCGGCCCTAGAACGAGCACAGTCCGTGAAAATTGCGTTCGCGATACATCGGTGAAAAGGCGAAACAAAATAGTGCAAGAACTAACGCGAAATGTAGCAAATGTTTTCAGCTTTTATGCAATCATAGCGATCGAACATGGTTTTTCGCCAGGTCCATAGGGAGGGGTTGAAAACCGCGGCCTCCGCAAACTCTGGCACTTGAAATAATAACACCATTAAATGAATATATGGGGAGACTTTCTAGAGTCTCCACACGGCACACATACAACAGGCCTGGTATGCAAAAAAGGTAAGAGAAAAGTCCAGGGAGTGCCACAATCACAAACCGCAGCCCTTCCCAGACTCCAAAAGGAAGAGTAAACCAACGAGGTATAAATTAGAATCATGAGGAAGAGGAATGCGAAAGGTGATTGTAAAGTGCAAACCACTGTGCTGGCCACACATGAGCAATATCAGGCACAAGCCATCTATAATTACAAGCTTATTGGTAAACCCAATAAGCATGCCGTTTTTCAAATAACATCTACGACTCGTACATTATTCTATCATTTACCTATTTCGCGCCCTAGTGTTCTATAAAAGGGACATTGCCAAACAGTAAAGACACAGATCTTATGTCAAAGAACGCGGCGTCAGATCAGGGTCTACACTGCTTGCAGTTTAGCACAGAAATTTCTCTAAAACATAGAAATAATAAAAACTAACCTGACACTCCTTCAAATGGAAATACACCTATCCAAAAAGCTGGGATAAAATACAGTCCGATGGTCTCCGCTGAAGCATATTTTAGTTGCAAGCCAACATTATGTTCAGAAATTAAGAATGATAATGACAACAAACGTTGCAACATCAAAAAAGACAGTCACCATGTTTTGCGAAATTTATGACAAGGATAGACCTGTTTAAGAAACTGAGCAGTTACAATTCTAATACGGTCTGTATATTGTAACTACATGTCCCGGTAGAACGAATGAGCCGACAATACATATAAACATGTAAATACTACATATGGCTTGTTTCGCCTATGTGGTGGCAACTATACAAAAACCATGATACTTTGATGTAATTATTCCACTTGATGTTGATACATTTTGATTCATCCAGATGTATGTTACGCATCATAATTGCGAAAATTCACATTAGTCTGCACATTCGCGCAGTCTGATCGGAATCTTCACTTGGCGTATTTTTGGGTAGCCAATGATGCAATATTTTTGGGTAGCCAATGATGCAATATTTTTGGGTAGCCAATGATGCAATGTTTCTTCATGCGGACAAGGAACCTTCTTATCAGATTAAATTGGGGAGCTTTGTGTTGTTTGATGCCTCGAGAAGCATCACGAAAACATGCCTATATAAATATGACCCCCTTAAACCCAACTTATACAGTAAAACTGGGGTTTACAGTGGTATAGATTATTTTTATTATTTCTGCTCAAAAACATAGATGATGGGTACTCGTTAGAACCGCCTCGTTTTGAGCAGAAATATGAAAACTATCAGAATTTTTTATCTGAAAATTTTCATTTTTTGGTGGTGAAAATATATTTGAATAGCCGTGTTTTCATAATGCTGTGCTTTAGGGCTATCTCTACTTATATTTTTGTTCAGTGCAGATGTATATTATTTTTATACATGATATGTGCAAAATAAATATCGCTTAAGGAAAATGGATACCGGTTTTCAAGGGGAGGTAAGTCTGTCAAAAGTTTTTTCTCCTTTCTAAAATCGGACCCATCTTGAAAAGAAAGAACTTGCTTCCGGTAAGGAAACAAGAAGTAGTACTTTCTTCGTTAAGTGGCTTAAAAAGTAAGTATATCTTCTACTACGGGCGTGAGGGACGATGCAAGTTTTCATTATTCCTGAGGAAGACACTCAAATAAACCGAGTCTGTTGTTTTCTGTGTTTGATTTATTTTATGTTCGAAAGGATTCCCATTTTGAAATATTTGGTCCTTACCTCAGATAGCAAGACTCCCATGGTGTACCATTGTTACTCTTGTGCTTACATTCATTAAATTAATGTCCAACAATGTTCTATTATTATATGACACTGGGCAGTTGTGAGTATCAAACTAACAACTAAACACAGCTTTGTCATACCAATACTGGTTTTGAACTGTAAACACAAGACCAAGGGAAACTCAGTAAAAGAAAATCAAATTGCTTACCGCACTTACCCTATCTTATCTTCTTACCACTGTTCTAGAACTTGAACAAGTCCATTTTTAAACCTGCTCGTGGGATTGAAAAACTGCTTGTTGACTGATAAGAGTGTAGACTCATATCAGACGCCGCGTTCAGCGGCGTCTGATATCAGTCTACATTGTTTGCTCAGCCCTATCACTGAGTCAAATTGTATATGGTAAGTGCGGAATGTACTATAAATAATGGTGTTATAGTGGTTAAAGTAGTAAAAAAAAAAGGTAACAGAAAATTCCAGGAGTGCCATAATCAGAAATGAGGTAAAATAAGGTTTACAAAAGTACATCCACTGACGGTGTATATAATCCCCTTAAGGTTCCCCAATATTTCGAATGTCTACGGTAGATCCTATATTCATTATTTTGGTAGAATGTTGGCAAAATTTATAATCTACTCTAGGTACTCTAGGTAAAAGCGATGTCAAGATAAATATTTTTTATTCCTTATTTCATCTTGTGCTACTTATAAGAAGCACGTCGCGCTTGTATCGAGTACCTACAGCTTATGTTTTTTGTGAAGAAATAAGAACACGCAGAGACTCTACATCCCCTGCCTTATAAAAAAATCCTCCAAAAACGACCAAGTCAAAAAACCTGAAAAAGTGACAAACATTTAAAAAAAAAATATTGACAAACAAATCCTATGAAAATACCAATCACAAGCATATTTTCCGATGATGGCCAAATTTAAATATCTGCAAAGTTTCCAATCGATCAGTCAAGAACTCTTGGATGTGTTGTACCCAAAAGTATGAACCTCAAATAATAAGAGGCACAAACTCCTCAAAACATGAGTAAGTTCAAAATATGAATAAATTAACCAAAAATTAAAAATAAGTTCTGTATTTTACCAGATTCACATGCACGTCTTCAGAAAATGACAAAATACTTATGAAGTGCCAAAAAGATCTGCTTACAACTATAAGGGTAGTTAAGCAGACAAAGTACCTACAATGTTCGCAGTTTGATAGTATTTTAGTTCGAAAATTTACTAAGTTAAAATGTGAAACAAAGGAAAAAAATGATTTCAGGATTATACCTAAATTACAAACGCATCTTCAGACAATAATGAATATAATAGAAAAGATTCAAAAAGATTGGAATAAAATTGTAAGAGTTGCGCACACAAAGTATGCCACTATCTATATACTTTAACGGTATTAAATCTCGAAAATTTCTTATGTTAATAGTAAGAAAAAAGTGAAAAAAAGATATTTTCAGGATAAACCAAAAGCATATGCAATTTGTGAAAACCATGACAAAAAATCAAAGCATTTTCAAAACGATTGGTGTAAACGTAAAAGAGGAGTTGTTCACATAAGGATTGGCATGAACTCTTTCGAGTAGGAGAAGTTGCGTACACACCGATCGGCATAAACTCTTCTATGTGGGAGAAGTTGCGCACACAAAAAAAGTGGCATAAAACTCTTCAATGTGAGAGGTGTTGCGCACACACGGACTGGTATAAGCTCCTCCATACCGGAGGAGCTGCGCACACGAGAATTGGCATAAACTTCTCAATATTGGAGGAGTTGCGACACATGGACTGACATAAATTTCGCCATGTAGGGGTGGGTGGGATGGACGCGCACACAAGGACTAGCATAAACTCCTCCATGCGGAAGTACATACACACAAACGGATTGACTCCTATGAGCGGCAGGAGTTGCGCACACACGGTACAAACAAATTATGCACTTTGATAGTACTTGAGTTCGAAATATGACAAAATTACCAATGTTAAAAATGTGAGAAAATAACATTTTCAGATCAGAGCTAGAGCACAAGCATCTTCTGACCATGACAAAAACATCTGTTAAGTTTTTAAAACATCGGTTTGCAATAGAGGAATAGCGCACACATGGTATCAGAGATCAGAACCACGCATTACGGAATTAAGGAATTACGGAAACCCGATTATTATGTCCTCTCATGTTTCTTCGAAAAGGCGGGGTGTGTGGTGTCGGGGTAGGGGTGTGGCCAAAATATTAATATATTATGGTTGAAAGAAGGGTATCTAGAGCGACGGACTAGACTAATACACTATATGTATATTTTTATATAACGTATGACTATGCAACATATCAAAATTCAGAGTAACATTACAAAGCTGGTATGTATCCCTTGGGCTACTTAACCTTTTTATACCTGAGTTTCTGAGGTTCGCTCTTCCATTTTAATCTGGTCACAATCATTATTCGAATTAGGGGTCTCAGTCAAAAATGAAACGAGACTGCAAACAATGTAGATCCTGATGAGATGGCTCATCTGATCAGGATCTCTACTGGTTGCAATACATTAATTTGGTTTGCAGGGCTGAAAAGTTTAAAATGCTCTTCGTATTTTTTTGAAACATGAGCTATGGTCAAATGAATAAATACAGTAACACATTCGTAAACAAACGTGTATCGTTTCAACCTTGGCCCCTTTAAAAATTTAAGACAGACATTACAGAATACCTAACCTTGATAAAGTATAATGTTTCCAATACAATGTATAAATGGGTCTGAGATCAACACATTTCGAGAACACGCCTATACAAATATATAGAAAATTTCAGCTCCAAAAACTAAAAATTTTCAGATAAAAACTCTAATATTTTTCATATTTCTGCTCAAAACATAGATTGTGGGTACTCGTTAGAACCGCCTTGGTGAGGCGGTTCTTACGAGTACCCACAATCTATGTTTTTGAGCAGAAATAAGAAAAATAATGTATACCCCTGTAAACCCCAGTTTTACTAAATAAAAGTGGGGTTTAAGGGGGTCAAAATTATATAGGCGTGTTTTCGTTATGATACCAAAATCGTATTTCGGAAAATCATAAAGTCGATACACAAAGTCAAAATTAGGAATGTTCAGACAGGCAGACATGAACCTAAATCATTTAGGTGTACAATAAGGCGTCATGGAAAGTAAAAATATTTTGGTAAGCATGCTTTGCCCACCACAAAAAAAAAGAAAAAAATTAAAAGGTTGTCTTCGGAAACAAAGAACACACAAAAGAACGCATGTCTGAGTCTCAGTTTTATACTGTCTCTTCAGTGTTGCTTTTATACCGACGTTTTGGTGTTGCTCTTAATCTGTGTAGCTTTATGGCTAATTCTACGAGGCGACTTATATTTAGTCTTGCCTTGCGTTTTGTACTTGTGCTTTTTCAGTCCTTTTAGCTTTGCGACAACATCGCTTGGGGAAGTGAGAGCTCTTCTGCGAGCTTTTCGTGCATTTGTTTGTTTTGTTCGTGTCGGTTTGTGTCTCCTCTCTTTTCATCTTGGTGTCAGGGATTGGCTACGACTTGTGATTGTGACACTTTCTCGACGTTTCTTACTACCCTTAAACGATTGTCAAAGTCAAATAAGAATCACGGAAACAACTGCTACAGCTACGTATTGACCACGTCTATTCGTCTCACCCGGAAAATATAACCGAGTGCTTCATTTCTCATTTTTTAAACAGTGTCCATTTTCCAATCTGTTTTACTAGAAAAATAAATTTAAAGGATATAAAAAAATGATCACACCACCACATCGTATCGTTGTTTTATGATGTTTATGACATTTTATTTCTGAATGATCTTCAAAATGATATTAATTCCTTCTTTGCGAATTCCTCAGATGTGGCTGAAGATTTTTCGACATGGCATCGAATAATAATGAAACATTTGTACAACCATACACCTATTAAAACTAACCGGGTAAAACGTAAGCGTATGCCAGAACGGTATACGCCCGAAATTATGCTGACCGAGAGATATAGAGATAATATTAAAAGCCGAAAACAATGATCGGAATACAAGCATTACCGCAATAAAATTCTAGAATTACTTTATGAAAACACGCCTATTCAAATATATAGAAAATATCACCTCCAAAAACTGAAAATTTTCAGATAAAAAACTCGATATTTTTCATATTTCTGCTCAAAACATAGATTGTGGGTACTCGTTAGAACCGCCTCGGTATACCCCTGTAAACCCCAGTTTTACTATATACAAGTGGGGTTTAAGGGGGTCAAAATTATATAGGCATGTTTTCGTGATGATACGGTCAGCCAAACGAAAATTTTTTTTTTTTCTGAATCGATCATTAATACTAAAGACCCTAAATTCATCTGAAAGCTTTTACGTTCCGCCAAAAGCCAAACAACAAACTCATCAAAAACACTGCGAGATGAGTTAGTTATCAATGGCTTAAAAATAACAAACTTGGAGAATGTAGCCGCAAAATTAAATGATTATTTTTCATCAATTACTGATATTTTGAACGAGAATTCAGATGAGTCGCCCAATTTTGAAAAAATACATCATCTCACTTTACAGTATTAAGCTAAAATCAGTTAGTCGATAAAGACGGTTTTAGAACACCTATTGCCGGATACTTATAATCCCTATTTACCCTTGAGTGTGCATGTATGGATTATTTCGCACACCCTTAAAATTAAATATTTGATTCACCTATATCTGCAAGCAATAAATAAATACTGGAGTATAATAAATACTGCCTCTGTGTTGCAGTTGTTTTTTTTTTTTTTGTTTTTTTTACTGCAATATTTTATATAAACTTAAACAAGCTTTCTTCATAGTACAATGCGGGCAGACCATTCTGTATGCTGAATATCCACTGAAATGACTTTGTCTTTCAGTGTTATATTTTGCAATGGTCTCCTTGCATTTTTAATCTCACTTTTAATACATAACTTTATCTACTAATTGTCGCTTTAGTCATCTACTTTCAGGTCGAATTGAAGAAGACCTCAACATCTGGAAAACTAACACATATCTACGCATACACTTTACACACAGTCTTATAGAATATTTAATCTTTGTTAAAAGCTGAAACTTGTTAAACTATTTGAAGAATCTTATTACTGCCTCTGGCAGCTACTCTGTCATTAAATGCATGGCTTACCTGGTAATCAAAAGAGTTTTTTTTTCTAACTCAATATGCTCCGTATAACGGTAAAATATATCTAAATTTAAAACGCGTAATTAAACGGTAAATGCTGATGCCACGTTGATGTCAAGCTATCGTTACCGGGCGAATTATCTGGTATTGTGTAAAAGCCGGATTTCTGAATCATATCTAAATTTCAAAAAACGAACGAAATAAAATTAATGAAGTAAAAGAAAAATCACTAAGACTACACCGAGCGGATGTCAAACGACGACTCAATGTGGACCCAGAGTATGCAATGATCTAGTATTATTCAAATTATTAAATGGATCCTTCTCATTTTGTAATTTTCAGGTTTTGACTATAGATGGATACAATGAGGAAGAGATGTATAGAATAAAATTTCTAATAGCCAGATAAATAAATAATTGAATATATGAATTAATAAATTTATTAATAATAAATCAGTTTAAAAACATATAAATAAAACAAATAAAAAAAAAAGGAGAGAGAGTAGGATCTGTTCGTGGAGGTGGGGCTGGCGTTTTGCCGACCGTTCAGGGGAAGATAAACTGGTTTGTAGGGCCTACCATTATCTTCATTGAGGATTGTCGGTGCGATCTCAGCTACATCTCCAGAACAGAACTTGCTCAGGCATATCGTGTGAATGTCATAGTTATCTACATACATACATACACACATACATTTTCCAAACTAATTATGTTTAACATTTTGAAGCTCATATTTTCACAGATTATAATGTTTTCTATCTCACATACATACATACATAGAATAGGTTTGTGTTTTAATATTCTCGGTTGAACACGATCTGTTCCCATTTTCATGGTTTTGAACTTCTTTTCTGCTTTACATACATACATACATACATACATACATACATACATACGTATGTTGATTAATATTAATTTTTACTTACATTCATCTGTTTTGGTAATTTACATACATACATACATACATACATACATACATATAAATAAGGCCTTATGGAGATTAGTATCATCTTGATTCATACCTTTATACGCATACATATATACATACATACGTACGTACGGACATACATACATACATACATTATGGTGATTCTGCACGTAAAACATGTTTCTTTTTTTGCATACATATATGTTGATTCATATCGTTTACATACATACATACATACATACAAATACAAATAAGGCCTTATGGAGATTAGTATCATCTTGATTCATACCTTTATACGCATACATATATACATACATACGTAGGTACGGACATACATTCATACATACATACATACATACATACATACATTATGGTGATTCTGCACGTAAAACCTGTTTCTTTTTTTTTTTTTTTTTTTTTTTTTTTTGCATACATACATGTTGAATCATATCGTTTACATACGTAAATACATACATACATACATACATACATATGATTCATTGAAAATGTTATTTAATCGTTCTAAAAACACGATATGCAATAAAAATATGGTGTCAGTAAGGGGTGGAGGAGCTGACAAAAAAAATCTCACTGATAGTAAAATTCCAGAAAGTACACTCTTTAACATTCCTCTTTTCACATGCGACCAAGTTCTATCTCATCGGCAAGCTTGGTACATCAAAGGCAACCGGTATTGATGGTTTAGGACCCAGAATCTTTAAAATAGCAGCACATGCTATAGCTCCCTCAATAGCTAAACTCATTAATAGAAGTATAATAAATGGAATATTTCCCACCCAGCAGAAGCTTGCTAAGGTTTTCCTATCTAAAAAGGAGGATTTAAATCAGATTCATCGAATTATAGCCCTATAGCTATTCTACTGACAATTTCAAAAAAAATTGAAAAGCATATTAATCACCATTTACTGGTTACCTTAAGTATAAGCTGAAACATGAAAGCCAATCTGGGTTTAGGCAAAAGCACAGTTGTCAAACTGCCCTGGTAAAACTTGCCTGTATAGATAAAGGAGGTATCATAGGTACCCTCTTGGTAGATTTTCGGATAGCCTTTGATGTTGTAGACCACTCTATTGTCATTAGAAAACTTTACTAATATAAATTTAGCCCAAATGCTGTACGATGGTTTGAGTCATATCTCAGTTGTCGTCAGCAAGCTATAATGAGCGATATAGGTCTCACCCACTTTGTCAAGGTCCGCTCCGGAGTTCCTCAAGGGCCTATTCTCGGCCCAATAATTTTCTCATGTTCATTAATGACTTCCACTGTTTCTTAGATACTGCATCAGACATCTATGCCGATGATGCAACTTTTCATACTAATGGCAAAGACAAACGTACTATTGAAAATAATTAACAATCGGACCACAGTGAAGCGTAACAATGGAGTAAATGTAACAAAATGTATACTAATTATCAATGGCTCCCATCTATTAGATATCAACGCGGATAATATAAACATAAAGCAAGTTTCCAACCAACAGCTCCTGGGATTCCATATCGACGAGAATTTAATCTGGTGTTCTCATATAGACCAACTTTGTAAAACTGTCTCTTAAAAAAATCTCTTTTGCAACAACTGCCTGAATATGTCCCTACTCACGTTCAGAAGTTGTTCTACCAGGGTTATATCCTTTCTTTACCTGACTATGGTTCCATTATTTGGGGCATATCCTCTATGGCAAACACTGAACGACTAACAAAACTACAGAAGCGAGCTGCGCGAATAATACTTAATGCCGTCTTCTCGCATTCTCATTAACTTGACTGACCTCCTATGGGGAGTAGAATCAAAATATAATAAAACAGTGCTTACCTATATTATTACCTTTGACAAATATGCATTTGTTTGATGATGCTGGTGTCGGTAGTCGATCCTGCACACTTTGGAATCCCTTCAACCGCAGACCGTTCCCCGAGGAATGGGCGGTAATGCGTGGTTCATTTACCATGCTCCGTTTGTGTGTATGATTGGTGCCGTGTTATCCGTATTGCATCTTCGAGCAGAGTGACCTTTGCCTAGACTTAATATTCTAAGATGAATGCTGTGATAGCCTTGTTCCTTGTTTTGAACTATATAATTCCCTGTTCTGAACTATATATAGCTTGTCCGACTTTTAAATCATGCATTTTAAAATTGTCTGTGATATACCTATACATCACGAAAACACGCCTATATAATATTGACCCCCTTAAACCCCACTTTTATATAGTAAAACTGGGGTTTACAGGGGTATACATTATTTTTCTTATTTCTGCTCAAAAACATAGATTATGGGTACTCGTTAGAACCGCCTTGCCGAGGCGGTTCTAACGAGTACCCACAATCTATATTTTGAGCAGAAATAAGAAAAATGTCAGAGTTTTTTATCTGAAAATTTTCAGTTTTTGGAAGTGAAATTTTCTATATACTTGAATAAGCGTGTTTTCATAATGTATGTGCCCTTTGAGATATTTTAATGATTCGATAGCTGATACACATTCCATACTTATTACAGTTACAATTTACCCGGTCTTCTCTAAGACATTTTTTTAATTTTTTAGTTGGAATTGTTTATCAGGATTTTAAGATTTCTCAATCTCATAATAATTTAATATCTTAATTTTTACTGTATATGTGTAGATATGATGACTGTTGCCTTCTTTTTATTTATTTATTTTTTCTTTTTTGTTTTTTTTATTATTTGTATTTCTAGTTTTTACAGAGGGCCACAAGGTAGACTAGCTATTATAGCTAATTGTGTTACCCTCTTTGAACATTGTATAAATAAATAAAAAATTTCTTATTTCTTATTTTCTTATTTCTGCTTAAAAACATAGACTGTGGTACTCGTTAGAACCGCCTCGTCGAAGCGGTTCTAACGAGTACCTACAATCAATGTTTTGATCAGAAATACTCAAAATATCAGGGGGGGTTTTTATCTGAAAATTTTCATTTTTTGGTGGTAACATTCTCAATATATTTAAATAGGTGTGTTTTTGTAATGAAATGGTTGCCTTTGGAAACAAACAACACACGAGAGAACGAGAATCGGCGACGCAGTTATGTAAAGTCTCTTCATATAAAGCTATGTATTTTGCGAGGCTTAAGCGGTATTCGATTTTCAAAGTAACATATCCTAACCATGTCTATATTATACAAACTTAGGTGTTGACAGTCTGTCATGATTTAATGCATTAACATTTTAAGGACTCAAACACGGGTAGCTCGTTTACCTTGACTGATTCGCACTCGTTTTGAGCCCCTGGAAAATTCTCAAGAAAACAAATATGCTATAGGGAAATGTACTTATTATATCATTAAAATGTATGTAGCTAATAAGACCATTCTAGTGAGTACATGCACCATACCATCATTTTATAGAAGATCGAAAAGGCATCTCTATAATACATGTATCCCCATTTGCCTCATGACCTGGCGGTATGATTAACTCTTGAAATATCCATGTCTTGAACCAAGTTATGTGGCCCCAAAGATGTTCTAGTCATTGAAAGTCGACTGTATTCTCTTGCAGTACTAGAACATTTGCTCTCAAGCGTTTTGCATTAATCTATTTATCATCATTATTGCATAAAAAGCAGTGCCGCACGTTATTAACAGCCGTGCATTAACCGGCGAAAAGCCATGAATTAACAAAACAATTCACGCGCTGTTAATGCACGGCTACGCAACTTTCAGTATGCCTGTACCAGGGCTACATAATTGCTGCCGTCACGAGATGTGTAGTGCCCGGCCCTAGAACGTGCATAGTCAGTGGAAATAACGTTCGAGATACATCGGTGTAAAGGCGAAACAAAATAGTGCAAGAAATAACGCGAAATGTAGCAAATGTTTTAGATTTTTATGCAATAATAGCGATCGAACATGTTTTTTCAATGCATTAACATTCGCCAGGTCCCTTGGGAGGTGTTGAAAACCGCGGCCTTCGGCCTCGGTTTTCAACACCTCCCACGGGACCTGGCGAATGTTAATGCATGAAAAACCATGTTTGATCCCTGTATTATAGTTGGTGTGTGTGCCGTGTAGCGGCCGTAATATGTCTCCCTGTACACACATATAGGATAGTGACTGATTCTTCTGAGCCCGTTATAGAAGTCTTGAAAACATGAGGGCCTGATTGGGCGAAACCAGCTAATCTGGTCCAGAACATGGAGAAAAAATAGCTCTGCCAACGTAGACTAAGGTCAACTTGCACATCCACACAGTCTGACCTCTATAAGCTAAATGTACTTTGTTTGCTCAACTCAACAGGTATGATTGTCCAAATATTTAGGTTAGGGACAGTTTTACAAGAAATGTTTAAATGCTTACATGTACCTCTATAGACGAAACAATATAGATAACTAGGATAGCTCAGTTCTGAACCTGTCGGATGCATGCAACACGCGCAGCTATTGCATTTTCGTTTAATGCATGTAGTTGTTTACTCTGATGAAAGCATGTCATCCATTCACAGATAAAAGTTCCAGGACGAAAGCTACAGACCTATAGAAGGTACCTTACAACATATAAGCCGAAACGTCAGAAAAAGTACCTTCGGATATGTGCGCACAGCGAAGGTTCAGATCAGCCTGCGCATCGCACAGGCTAATCTGAATCTTCACTGGGCGCGTTTTGGATAGCGAAAGAATGAAAGTTTCTTCATACTGACAACGAAGACGCTGATCAGACTGCGCGGATGCGCAGGCTGATTTGAGCCTTCATTTGGCGCACATGTCAGGTTTTTTTTCATATTGCGCGCATACATAATTATCGTTGGTTTAGTTCTGTCTGTGGAAATTTCATCTGCTTTCTATACTTGTCCTAAAATTTTTAATTATCCATTATACTACCTCTTGATGTGTCTAAATGATTGCTAAATGTATGGCAAACAGTGTCGACACTGATCAGACGCCCCGTTCTGCGACATCTAACCTGAGTCGACACTATTTGCAAAGGCCTGTCTGTCCCAATACTTAGTGCTATTACGGTATTCAACATAAACGCATGTCTGATCCTTCCCTCCATTGTTATAACTGCAATGAATACCAGACAATGTTTGCTTCAGAAGATGAATAGGTTGAGCTAGGTTTTAATGCCCTTATAATGAGAATTAATGTACTTATAATGAAATCAGCTCTATCAATATTAATTGTGTTTCCTTCTTAAAAGGGGTCTGCTTAAAGGACATAATGTTTCCTTTCTCAGAATAGCCTGATAATTTTCCTTGTAATTCTAGCAGTGTGGTCACCCGCTGTACGGCTGCCTATTTTGTTTACTGTTTTCATGTCGTGATGCTAGTATTGTAGTCTCCAATAGCTGCCCACTTTGTTTTTTTGTTAACTTGTGTGATGCCAGCATTGTAGTCGTCTTCAATGGCTGCCACCTTTGCTTTCTGTTGTGTTGTCTTGTCGTGATTCTAGCATTGCGATCATCTGCAATGGCTCCACTTTGCTTTCTGTTTTCTTGTTATGATGCCAGCAAAGTGGCCATTTTCAATGGCTGCTCACTTTGCTTACTGTTTTTATGTTGTGATGCTTGCATTGTGGTCATCTTCAAGAACTGCCCATCTTGATTTCTGTTGTCTTGTTGTAATGCTTGCATTGTCATCATCTTCAATGGCTGCCGACTTTGCTTTCTGTTTTCTTGTTGTGACGCCTTCAGTGGCTGCCCACATTGTTTTCCGTTTTCTTTTTGTGATGCTAGCATTCTGGTCATCTTCAGTGGCTGCCCACTTAGCTTACTGTTCCCCTGTTGTGATGCTTGCATTGTGGTCATCTTCAATGGCTGACAACTTTGCTTTCTGTCTTCTTGTTGTGATGCTAGCATTGTGATCATCTTCAGTGGCTGCCCAATTAGCTTTCTGTTTTCGTTTTGTGATGTTAGCATTGTGGCTATCTTCAATGTCTGCTCACTTTGCTGTATGTCTTCTTGTTGTGATGCTAGCAGTGTAATCACCTTCATTATTGCATAAAAAGCAGTGTCGCACGTTATTAACAGCCGTGCATTAACCGGCGAAAAGCCGTGTATTATCAAGGCAATTCACGCGCTGTTAATGCACGGCTACGCAACTTTCAATATGCTGATACCGGGGCCACTGAATTGCTGCCGTCACAAGATACGTATTACCATGCCCTCGAACGAACATAGTCCGTGGAAATAGCGTTCGCGCGACATCGGTGAATAGGCGAAACAAAATAGTGCAAGAAATAACGCGAAATGTAGCAAATGTTTTCAGTTTTTATGCAAATAATAGCGATCGAACATGGTTTTTCAATGCATTAACATTCTCCAGGTACCTTGGGAGGTGTTGAAAACCGTGGCATCTTCATTTAGTCAGCATGACAAGTGTTAAGCTCTCCAGTAGTTTGTCCTAATATTTGTTCCAAGGTGGTTCCTTTTTTGCATTTATTTTTGTGCGCCTGTGGTTTACAATGTTGCTTTTCTTCCTCATCTCTCCTTCTTTTGGTAAAAAAAAGACGGTGCTTTGTGATTGTGGCATTTCCTGGGTATCATCACTTACATTTTCGGTTTGCAGAAAATCGCAAAAATGGTATCTTTAAAATAAATATGTGGGGGATCAGCAACATACAGTCGGACTCTCGTTATCTCGAACTCGCCTATTTCGAATTACCGCTTATCTCGAAGGGAAAATCTGGTCCTTGTTTTAACATGAAACTATGACAACAGGTAACAAAATAATGTGGAAAAGAGGAGAAATTGCTCCCCAGGAGCAATTTCTCCTCTTTTTCACATTATTTTATATATATATTTCTAACTTCAGGAGACAAATTACATATTCATTTGTTAAATGTGGCTGTTCAATTTATTGTTTTCCTCACTCTCTCAACTCTGATATGTCGAAGTACGGATATCTCGAAGTGTTTCAGTGAGTCCCTTGGAATTGGAGATAACGGGAGTCGACTGTACCTCCTTTTTCTGACCCTTTTCTCCCTTTCATCACGAAAACATGCCTATATAATTTTTACCCCCCTTAAACCCCACTTTTATATAGTAAAACTGGGGTTTACAGGGGTATACATTATTTTCTTATTTCTGCTCTAAAACATAGATTGTGGCACTCGTTAGAACCGCCTCGGCGAGGCGGTTCTAACGAGTACCCACAATCTATGTTCGGAGCAGAAATATGAAAAATATCAGAATTTTTCATCTGGAAATTTTCTTTTTTTTGGTGGTAAAATTTTCAGTATATTTGAATAGGCGTGTTTTCGTAATGTCTCTGGGAGACAACACAAAATGACCCACGAGCGCTAACCTGTCAATAAACACGTATTCAAAATAAAATATCCTTATTATAATATATGGGAATTCAAGAACACGGACATGACCCTAAAAATTCATATCGGCCTTGTCAAGCAAAAAGGTGCCTTTGAGCATACGTAAAATGTAAAACAAAAATGAAAAAAAAACATCCTGCTCCTTTACCAGGCTCATTTCAGGCCTTTGCGCTGTATTGATACGTTCTATAGTATACAATAATTCTGGCAGCGAAGGCCCTGAACAGACTGCGCAGATGTTTCCAGTTTATCTGGGCCTTGGCTGTCCGCATATGTCCAAAGACACGCTTTTCCAAGGCACGGCCCATATAACAAAATGCTCTAGGGGTATGAAACTTGAACAGAACTACCCGTACGAAACCTATTCAGAGAGACTTGACACCTGGCAAATTTCCTCCTTTTTTGTGTGAAAAATGTTGTTGTTGTTTTTTTTTTTTTTTGTTTGTTTTTTTTTTTGTGTTTTTTTTTGTCTCTCTCTCTCTCTCTCTCTCTCTCTCTCTCTCTCTCTCTCTCTGATCACATAAAAGTATTTTTTCCAAGCCATCAAACCCTTTTTGAAAAGGCTCTGCTCTAAAAGAAAATAATTTGCTCCAAAGGAGTCTACTATAAAAGGAAAGAATTTGCTCCCAATGAGAGTAAATTCTTTCCTTTCAGACTAGACACCTATTTAAAAGGAAGCGCAGACAACGAAGGTCCTGATTAGCCTACACACCTGTGAAAAATAATCAGGGTCTTCTCTCTGTTGGGTGATGTTTGCATTGATTCTGTGTTAAAGGCTCTCTTTAATACACGTTTTGTGTTGCAAGCTATATGACCTTGAACTGTATGCTGTTTTCTCTAGTTCTCGCCCACCTTAATTTATTTAACCGCCTCAATAATCAGAGGCAATATTATTTGAAAATGAATCACTAAGCCAAGCCACAATAGAGTTGTCGCTACCTTTACTTTACGAAAACACTACTATTCAAATGTATTGCAAATTTCAGCACCAAAAAACTGAAAGTTTTCAGATAAAAATTCTGATATTTTTATATTTCTGCTCAAAACTTAGATTGTGGGTACTCGTAAGAACCGCCTCGGCGGGGCGGTTCTAACGAGTACCCACAATCTATGTTTTTGCTCAAAACTTAGATTGTGGGTACTCATAAGAACCGCCTTGGCGAGGCGGTTCTAACGAGTACCCACAATTTATGTTTTTGCTCAAAACTTAGATTGTGGGTACTCGTTAGAACCGCCTCGCCGAGGCGGTTCTAACGAGTACTCATAATCTATGTTTTTGAGCAGAAGTTAGAAAAATAATGTATACTCCTGTAAACCCCAGTTTTACTATATAAAAGTGGGGTTTAAGGGGGTCAAAATTATATAGGTATGTTTTCGTGATGTAAAGCTTTCTTTCATGCGTGACAGGAATCATATAAGCATGTTGATTCCATTCTAGTCTTTTGAACTTTCTTCTTATGTACAATGCTCCTTGCATATTTAAACCAAACTGAATAAATCAGCGTACTGCAAATAAATAAATCAAGAAATATACTAGCGGAAAAAAGAAACGCAAGTATTAATTCTGGGTTTGTATTTTTAAAGAAAATTGTGGATTTCATTTGATTGTTCTTATTTCATTTATGTTAAATGCTATTGGTTTAGTGTCGTATAGCAGACGACGTTTGCAATAAATAGCGTTAAACACAGACACCCAACGTTATTGAATAATGGGTATCAATAGCGCGTGTGTCCACCACGGGCTGCTGTCTCGGCTCTCACTCTTCTAACCATAGACCCGACTAAGTTGTCAATGGTCCTTTGAGGGATATTATTCCACTCTTGAATAAGAGCTAGCTGGAGCTGTGCGACGTTGTTCGGTACGTTAACGCGCTTCCTGACCCTCCTGTCCAACGCAACCCAAAGGTGCTTGATTGGGTTTAAATCTGGACTGTATGGGGGTCAATCGAGGGGCCAATCGAGCACTTGGACATTATTCTGGTTGAGGAAGTCGCGACAAACCCTGGCAACATGCGGTCTCGCGTTGTCATGCTGAAACGTGAGATTATGAGCATTGACAAGCGGGAGGACGTGAGGCATAAGCACCTGATCCCGATAGCGTACGGCTGTAAGGTTACCCTGAATAACCACTAGGGGCGTTTTCACCCCATGAGAAATCCCACCCCAAACCATTACGGACCCCGCTCCCCCAAAATTCTCGTACGCAAGCGTCAGAATATCGCTCACCAAGACGTCGATACACTCGTTGTCGCCTATCTGACCGGTGAAGCGAAAATCGCGACTCATCGCTGTCAGCCAGTCGAAACCGATTTGGTGCATGGGCACGCAGCCATTGCATGCGGCGTTGACGTCGCCTGGGCGTAAGGTTCGGGCCCACGTAAGGACGGCGTGGACGTAAATCGAACTCTCGCAAGCGATTTCTGACTGTCCTTGGACACACACGACGGCCATGTGTTCCGATAACTTCTGTCGCCGTCCTCAATCTGTTACGAAGGTGTACAAGACATATACGTCTATCTTGACGTTGCGTCGTAACGCGCGGACGTCCGCTCCTAGGACGGTCAGTTAACCTACCGGTAGCTCTAAGACGCTGAACTAAGCGCGATATCGTCGACTCGTGCACCCCAAATTGCTGCGCGACGTCACGTTGCGACCGATCCTGCAAAATTAGAGCAATAGCTCTACCCTATCCAGTTGCGATAAGCGTACTATTTCTCTCAACAAACTCAAACAACAAACGTTTTGTGCAACCGATACGAATGGAACGAAAGTTCGATTTGGTAATGTGTTAAAGTCTCTACCACGCGACACTACCCGTGCAGCACGGATATAACGAAATTCAGGTTCAACGATATTGTGTAGCCTGTGTTCACGCTTCAGTGATTTTGTATGATCCATACACGGGGAAGTACACTAATGTCACCAAATACAGAAAACTAGATCAGTTTATTCACAAACAAACTTTCAGTATTTAAAAATTTGAACTTGCGTTTCTTTTTTCCCCAAGTATATATTTCAACCCATCTTAAAGGTCATTTGTATAAACCGATTGTAGACTGACTGAACTATATTTTGGAAGATTCATATTTCGATTTTAGGTCTGTCAGGCTATGTGGTTTAGATGCTCCTGGAGAAAAATTGTCGAACTATTTGCAAACAGTGGAGACCCTCATCAGACGCCACGTAATATGGCGTCTGATCTGGGTCTGCATTGTTTGTCAGATAACCTTTTAGGGGTCTCCAGACAACAATGCGTAAAGCAATCATCTGTTTATAAAAGTCACTTATCAGATCTATGAAAAGGCGAATCAGTGCCAATTTACCTGTAATTAAGCAACAGCTTGTCTATGGCAACCAATTTCTGGTTTTCCAATAATTGCTTTCTTAACATAAGTTTGACTGTATAATGCGTGAATTATTTTGCTCTTTTTCTTCGCCATGAACTCATCATACTTGACCGTTGCAAGGTTGATCTTTTTTGAAAATTGTATCCGTTTCTATAGATATTGCCTGTGTATTGTTTGTGTTTGTGATAGTGTGTTTTGCATTTGTATAGAGTGCAGTGTTTACCTTGAACTATTCAGACACCTTAACTCTTTAAGACCCTTCGCACTGACCTGCGACTGTTGTCGACTAACGAGCATTCGCGAGAGCTTTGAATAAAATATCGAGACGTTCGCGGGGGTTCTCTATTTCTTCGCGTGAATCGCAGGTTCTTCTGTCGCTTAATTTTGAACATGTTGAAATATAGCGCGAAAAATGTTCTCTCAAAACAATCGAAGTCGCTGGTGTCTAGAACTCATCTGGAACCATACTCTATTTAGTTTTCGTGAGTCAGAAATTGCGCGACATGTATAAGAACACCAATGCGAAATTTAGTCTTAATTTCGCTGGTAGTTCAGGTGACGTGCGTGCAATATCCGTACGACATATGAATCAATGTACGACAAAACCTACAATAAGACTTGTGCGATCCGATCAGCGAAGACTCAGATCAGACCAGGCTATCCAAAGAGAGATAAACAAGAACACTTGGCATACTGGGTCGATTTACATGCTGATCTGAGTCTTTGCTGACCACATTGTAGGTTTTGCCGTGCACATGCTTAATTATTCAGTTGTGTTAAGTGCCACTCCAGTGAGATACTTGCGTTACTATACTTACAGCCTTAACATTTAAACAGGTTCATTTTACTATCTGTTTATGTGTCTGCCGCGTCTGATCTTGGTTAACACTGTTCACTTAACCCTCTCTGTTCTAATGCTAAGGGTAAATATGGTATGCTTTGGGGTCTTTTGACATTAGGGAGCCTTTTTTACTAATTTGAAAATAAAATACATGTTTTACTCTGGCTGACAGAAGGAGATATGATCAGTGTCGCAAATTAATAACTTGATAAACAGAACCAATGAAGTCATATCTTCTTTTTTTTTTTCACTTTCTTAATTCTACGGTGTACTTACACCGCCTTTGGAAGACTATGCTTTGTAAAAGTGGCCTTCCTTGGGCGATTTCTTCCACTATGCCGTATTTACCCTGACACTGGGAACGTTAAATTATTACAACATATATTAGAACAAGCCTGGTGTACTACCTGTTGACGTGCCTAAAAACTTGTTGGATGATTGAGAACAAACAGTGTAGATCCTGTGCGGCGTCTGATCAGGGTCTACACTGTTTCCTCAAGTCCGCCTGTTCAAATACTTATAACAGTTAAAAGAACAAATAGTAAAAAACGTAGTAAATTTTATAATATCAATCCAAACAATTCAATCCATATACACAAACTTCAGTGATGAATGAATAAGGTCCCAAATGAAGGCAGAGGTTTTGAGTTAGGGTTGGATTTTTACGACCCAGTAAACATTTTTAAGGTCATGTCGAGCCGGTCAATTTACCTAACCACATTTTACTGGACAGGCTTAGTCTTCTAAGCGGTTAACCAGTACTTGTGCACATTCTTTTGACAGCTGCCCTTTTTTGAATCAGCGGAAGGGAGTGATTGACAATAAAAAGAAAGCAGAGATAAAGCAAAACATTTGAAAAGCACAAAATGAGTCATCTTATGTGAAAACAAACCTTTGCCTTCATATCATACATGTATGCGATCAGCGAAGCCGAGCCCAGTCGGTACAACCACCCCATGTGAAGACCATATGAATGACAGTTTTTTTATGATCATGTCAAGAGGTTCGTGAAAATCGTTAATGAAATATGCATGTCAGTAGTTTTAAGGACAGTTAATTTCTACTCACTTCAAGTGTTAGTCTCAGCATACTCTCGTTTACTCCGATGGTTAAATATTCCGAAATTTGTACGCGACATTTATTGAAATCAATATGGTTAGGGAATCTATATTTGGGTCCTTTAGAAATAGTATATCAAATTCTATAATTGGATGTAATTTTGAAATTGCTCGCCATAACATGGCCGGCTGCTGGATAAAAAAAATCAGAATTTAGAATCTTTACATGAATTTGAGACATTATCTTCAATATTATGATCAGAAACTAGTTTATTGAAATTTAATAAGCCAGCGCACGACGAAACCTACAAAATGGCATGTGCGCCCAGCGAAGATTCAGATCTGCCTGGGCATCCGTCCAGTCTGATCAGAGTCTTCGCTGTACGTTCAGTTGGAGCTCAGGGCCCAAGCTTTCTTCATGCGGACAGCGAAGATTCTGATCAGACTGGGTGGATGCCCGACTGAGCGGATGCCAAGGCTGATCTGAGTCTTCGCTGGGCGCACATGCCATTTTGTAGGCTTTGACATGCGCTGTCTCTAATATTAATTACAAATAGGTTCGTTGTACTATAAAACCAGGTTTTCGAAGTTTTTAGGATGACGTTGTTCCGAAGAATTCCATGGCTACAGAAAAAAGCATAAAATTCCAACTCAAGTGCATAGATACGACATTATCCAAGTGCGCACTCAACGCCAAAACAACATTGTTTCAACGTCTGTGCCGCTGAAACAATTTTGTTTCAACGTTGTGTGCCTGCTGGAATAATGGTATCATATTACCATAGTCAATATTAATTCAAATACAAACAGAAAAAAGTCTGGAACCACACTGGTTTCATTCCATGCACTTGTTCCCTAACCAATTTTACAAGTTTAGAACTTCCGATTAACCCTTAAAGCGCCAAGAAAAACTACATCTGAAAATGTCGTCTGTTTATGTCGTCTGAATATTCTTGCAGACTTTTCAAACCTATTTTTGCGTACAGGCAAACAGTGTGGACCCTGATCAGACTGCTCCTAAAGGAGCAGTCTGATCTGGGTCCACATTGTTTGCAAAAATGACTTTTAAAATCACAAGCAGATGACAAAGCAGACGACAATAGTTGTGACTGGCGCTTTAAGGGTTAATAAAACTCTGCTTTTGAGATACAATGTCATAATTTGAGCTGCATCACTGGAAAAGGGCTTTATAGCGTATGCAAACAGGATTGATTCATACGAGCCTGTGCATTTGCGCAGTCTCACCTGAACCGTTGCTCTTCGCTCATATAAGCGGTAGAGTCTAGGGAGGAGGTACATGTACATTACTCAACGAACTAGACATTTGGTCTGGCCATGTGCGTGCATTTAAGTACTGATTGGACGGAAACCCCGAAAAGCCTTTTTCTCGCGACGCGGCTCATCTGTGAAGAACATAATTTTTACTGCCTGAAATATAATTACTTTTACTGCTTAAAATATAATGCTTTTTGCTGCCTAAAATGTAATTGTTTTACTGCCTAAAATAAAATGCTTTTTACTGCCCAAAAATAGAATTCTTGTCACTGCCTAAAATATAATGCGTTTTGCTGCCTAAAATATAATGTTTTTACTGCTTCAAATATAGGGCTTTTTACTGCCTAAAATATAATGCTTGTTACTGCCTACAATATAATGTTTTTTACTGCCTAAGAAAGATTTTTTACTGCCTAAAATATAATGCCTTTTGCTGCTAAAATAATGTTTTTACTGCCTAAAATACAATGCTTTTTACCGTTTAAAATATAATGCTTTTACTGCCTAAAATATAATGGTTTTTACTGCCTAAAATATGAAAATTTTTACTGCCTAAAATATAATGCTTTTACTGCCTTAATTATAATGTTTTTTACTGTCTAACTATAATGCTTCGAACTGCCTATAATATAATGCTTTATACTACCTAAAATATAATGCTTTTTTACTATCTTGAATATAAAGCATTATGCTGCCTAAAATATAATGCTTTTACTGCCTGAAATATAATGAATTTTACTGCCTAAATTATAATGTTTTCTACTGTCAAAAAATAATGCATTTTACGGCCTTGAACACAAGCCATCACGGACGTATATCACTATTATAATCATGCCCTTCATCACAGAACATTGTTGCCCTTGAATGCCAAAACGATATTTGTATCCATTACGAAAACACGCCTATTCAAATATGCTGAAAATTTTACCACCACAAAAAGTGGAAGTTTTCAGATAAAAATTCTGATATTTTTCATATTTCTGCTCTAAACATAGATTGTGGGTACTCGTTAGAACCGCCTCGGCGAGGCGGTTCAAACGAGTACCTACAATCTATGTTTTTGAGCAGAAATAAGAATAATAATTTATACCCCTGTAAACCCCAGTTTTACCATATAAAAGTGGGGTTTAAGGGGGTCAAAATTATATAGGTATGTTTTCATGATGATCAATGACCACCACATATAGCCAGTTTTTGATAGTATGTACTTTTTCCTTTGCAGTAACATTTCCATGGCCTGTATATGTCCGTGCAGTCATCGGACAAAAGGCAGTAACCCGTTTCATGTCCCAGACACTGACACCTGAAAAAACAATTAATTAAGAAATAAATTATTCCGAACCGTGCTCAAATGCCCAAGATAAAGCACAGTTGAGTTTGGGTTGTACCCATTTGAGCACGAGCGAGCGCAGCGAGCGAGTGTTCAAATGGGTACAACCCAAACTCAACTGTGCTTTATCTGCGGCATTTGAGCACGGTTCGGAATAATTTATTTCTTTTCTAACACCCCTCACTGAGCGAATGTTTTGAAAAATGAGATTTTTATTGATTTTTGAGATTTTTGTTATTACCTGACTTCCCCATTTGGTAGTTGACAATACATCTTAAGCATTACGTCACACGGTTACGTAGTTACAAGGTTCGATGACGAATATTCAAAATGGCGGATACTGATACGAATCAGCTGATGATGTAAAATAATAAAACGATGTAAAACATTAAAACTTGTATCCTGTGTTCATGAAAGAAGTGTAAATCGGATTAATTTGGAGTGCCGGGATGGACCTGAGGAGGACAAATATAAAACAGCAAAATAAGAATGTTAACCAACACTTTTGTTTTCGATAATGTCAACAAATATACATGATGGAAACAATGAGTAAAACGAATGTGTTTGAATGGTATAACCTGTAGAGGAACTCATCAGGTAAAAAGGTCAAAGAACTGCAATGTTTATATTTCATTTTCTGTCTTACTAATGTAATTTTTATGTATATGAATGTTTCGACCAATATTGTAAGCTGCGTCCATAGTTACCAGGGACGCAATTTTCGCAACAGTATTATGATTGGTTTCCCGTTGATAGCGCGCGACGAAATTCCTGTGCTCAAATGCCTTAGATAAAGCATGGCTAGAAATGTAAAGACAAATAAGGAACAACACGAGCAGGGGTGTTAGAATGAGCCGCAAAGTAAAAAATGTCCCTTCGGATATGTGCGTCCAAGGAAGATTCAGATCAGCCTGATCGCTCAGTCTGATCAGAATTCTTACTGGGTGCATTTTGAATAGCCAAGGATGGAAACTTGTATCATGAGGACAACGAAGACACTTATCAGAATGTGCGGAGGCACAGGCTAATTTGAATCTTGTTGGGTTCACCTGTTAGAAGGTACGTTTTGCCACGTTGTCGCTCATTGTGTGTGTGTGTGTGTGTGTGTGTGTGTGTGTGTGTGTGTGTGTGTGTGTGTTGCAACTCTTCCTCAGAGATAATTAAGTGCCATGATCATGCATATACACAAAACAAAGAAAAAGCAAATTAAAAACAAAAACAATAATATATGCTGCGATTTTGTACGCGTCATCTGTTAGTCGTACATGTAAACAGTTTTTAATCATTTTGCACGTTGTGTGTACGAGAGGAAATTTACCAAGGTAGAACAGAAGCTGCAAATCGTAGCGTGAACCTCAAGAAGTATCTTTCACAGTCAAAAAAGTTTTAAGTCGGCAAAACCAACAATGCCTCACACCATTACGAAAATACGCCTATTCAAATGTATGGAAAATTTCACCTCCAAAAACTGAAAATTTTCAGATAAAAAACTCTGATGTTTTTCATATTTCTGCTCAAAACATAGATTGTGGGTACTCGTTAGAACCGCCTCGGCGAGGCGGTTCTAACGCGTACCACAATCTATGTTTTATGCAGTAATAAGAAAAATAATGTATACCCCTGTAAACCCCAGTTTTACTATATAAAAGTGGGGTTTAAGGGGGTCAAAATTATATAGGCATGTTTTCGTGATGCACCAGATTTAATACACATAAGTATGACTGGAATGAGACAAATTCTGAAGTCCTATAAACGTTTATCTCCGAACTATAGGCCACCATTACTACCACATCAACACTGACAGTCGCCTGCCACGACACATATCGGTTCCATTCAACAAGACAATAAACGAGAAGTTACATGACCGGACCAAACACGCAGTGACCACACGTAGAGCTCCAGATAAGAGGAAGTCTCAGGAAAATGCTCTTATTTCTCCACAAAAGAATCGTGTGGTTTGTTTGTTTGTGGTGAGGTTTTACGGCTCAGTCAACCCAACGGGATCATGTCGAGCGCGATCAGTTTACCTAACCACACGTTTACTGGGCAGGCTTAGTCCTCTAAGCGGTTAACCAGTATTGTGCACATTCTTTCGCCAGAAACTGACTACTGCCCTTCTTGAATCAGCGGAAGGGAGAGACTGACCGTAGAAAATATTTCATGATCAATCTCCACGAAAGAATGTTGCCGACCTCGGCGGGGGTTGAACCCGCGACCTCCTGGTCTCCAGTCGGACAGAATCGTGTGGTACTTATCAGAAGCGCCTGACTCGTTTCCACGAAACTTATGTTGTGGTGCTCATTAAAAGTGCCCCAGTTTTATCTGTACTAGGATTGGGGTCGATCGTTGGACATACATGTACTTTAACCCTTGTCCTGCTGAATGAATTAAGATGCCACGCCCACTTCTAATTTTCAGCCAATCAGATTACATGCACTTGGTCTACGCTGTTGATACAAATTCAAATACTGAATTGCAAACAGTGCAGATCCAGATCAGTTGGCTTCTTAAGAAGCCAACTGATCTGGATCTACACTGTTTGCAAAGGCAGGGTACATCCGGGTTCAGCAGGATAAGGGTTAAATAAGGTTTAAGCCTCAATACCACCTTACGACTTTACTGCTGACAGTTCCCAGGCGTTATTACTATGTTTGTTTGTTCGATCTGATTTTGAAAAAAAGGCTTTTAGGTAGACCCAAAGAATACATGCACCAAAAATTCTTTAAGAATGTTGTCCACCTGATTATCAACTATCACTTGACCAATGAAATCAAACCGAGCACTGGAAGGACAAACCAATTGTTCACGATATAGAACCCATAAAGTGTTGTCTACGAGCTTACTCTATTCCCAAACTGAACGGGTTTTTTTTTTTTTTTGTTGTTGTTTTTTTTTTTTTTTTTTTTTTTTTTTGTTGCTTTTTTTTTTTTTTGTTTTTTTTTTTTTTTTTTTTTTTTTGTTTTTTGTTTTTTTTTAACTATTTAAGGATAAAATGCAACAGTCTTAAGTCTCCGTTCAAGACAATTTTCCCAGCCTACACTCAGAGATAATCGACCGTCGAGAGACCAACCTGTGACGTCAGCGCTTTGTTTTTTTTTTTTTCTTGTTTTTTTTTTTTTGTTGTTGTCAGTTCATGTAATTAAACTCTTATTTGTTATCATGGGAATGCTGTGTTGCGTGATTGTGGACTTCACATCACGAAAACATGCCTATATAATTTTGACCCCTTTAAACCCCATTGTTATACAGTAAAACTGGGGTTTACAGGGGTATACAGTATTTTTCTTATTTCTGCTTAAAATATAGATTGTGGGTACTCGTTAGAACCGCCTCACCGAGGCGGTTCTAACGAGTACCCACAATCTATGTTTTGAGCAGAAATATGAAAAATATTTCAGTTTTTTATCTGAAATTTTTTCAGTTTTTGCAGGTGAAATTTTCTATATATGAATAGGCGTGTTTTCGTAATGATGCGTATCATCAGATTTTTACATACTGAATTTCTTTAAGGGTATATCAGTATGAAATACAATGTAAAAAATTTTCTATTCTGAAAATAAAAATGGAAATATAACATTGGTATGAAAAGCACAAAGGTCTGCAGAGCTCCAGGTAAGAGAGAGTAAATGATATTTCAGCACTGATGTTTTTAAAAATCAGCATTTCAATTTAAATGGAGGGAGTTATATGAATTTTTGTATTTCAGCTGAAATCAAATTTAGGGGTAATTATATTAAGTGAACTTTACATTTAATAGAAGCATGTCACTCTCAGAATAATTAAGCTTTTAGAATTCCTTAAGTATACCTAAACTTTAGATGATCAGCACGTTAGAGTCAGTTTTTCTTTATCAGGCAATTCCCCACACACTGATTCTTTCATGAGCGGTGCTGGTACCTAAGATGACATTAGACACCATTCTTTTTTTTTTTTTTTTTTTTTTTCTGAACAAATAGACATAATATTTTTATGCGATTGTCTGCCTAGCAGACAATTCACATGAAATTGCATATCTTATTTTCTTTGAAATAAAAGTATATGCCAAAATTTCGTTTGGTGCTTTCAGAGATGTGCATTGCAGATATGCATTTCAGTATTAATCTAAAATACTCAGCATGGGCTAAAATACTCATTGTATCAAAACCTTATCTGGGGCGATGGATCTAGCAGATCCGTATATTTATGCATAAAAATGAAAATAATCAAAAGGCTGAATAGCCCTGAAATGACAGATTCTATGAGAAACTAATACATTCCAGAAAATCATTTTGCCCTTCATTTAAGCTTGTGGCGCTTCTCCGTCGAAAAAAAATGAAAGCAAAAAACGAGCTTCAATGAACATCAAAGGTACTGATCAGTCTGTGCGGACGCGCAGACTGATCTGCGCCTTTGTTGTTCGCACATGTATTAAAGCGAGTTTTCTCAGCGGCTCATACGGAGACTTGAACCATAGATCAAGCACAAATCGCATTACGTTTTGGTTGGTATCTATTCAATGGCGTACTAATATACACACATGGTCTACTTTTTTGCGCGGATTAATACACAATTCAATAGAAGTCAAAGCCACTGTCTCTAAAACCGCGCGTCGCAACGAAGAATGACAGATAGAATCTGTCATTAAAAATCATTAGCTACAAAGCGATAGAGTGAAACATAAATTGATTGCCGCGACCTACATGCATGGCTCTAACCCCGGTTATGGTTTATTTGCATCAGGCTCTACGCTGTTTGACGTTCAGTCTTTCAACTTTATGTATAAACGTTCAACTTTTCGCATTAAAGATAAGCAGACGACAAATGTAGTCCGATATTTGACACCGATATTATTAATATAATTGTATGTTTAGTGTACTCATTGGAACCGCTTCGATGAGGTGATTCTAATGAGTACATACAGTTTCATGATAAAACGTGAAAATTTAAAATATTGCTATTGGACTAAAGAACACATCCACAGTAAACGAGCTATTAGAGTTCAAGACATTGAAGTCTTACTGCAATAAATACAATAGGCATTTTCACGGAAACATACCTATATAATTTTGACCCCCTGAAACCCTACTTTTAAATAGTAAAACTTGGGTTTACCGATCTACGTTATTTTCTTATTTCTGCTCAAAACTTGTGGGTACTCGTTGGAACCGCCTCAGCGAGGCGGTTCTAACGAGTACCCACAATCTATGTTTTGAGCAGATATATGAAACTAAAAGAACTTATATCTAAAAACTTGCAGTTTTTGGTGGTGAAATTTTCATTATATATGAATAGGAGTATTTTTGTAATGCTATGTCCAAAGTCAAAGTTGAAACATTGCCTTGTTGATCTTCCTTACCTTAGGTGGCACGACACCCACTCAGTCCCTGTACCAAGATGACTTCGGAGTTCACATCTTCTCCATTTCGACCAACAACGTTCAGTGACTTTACGTTGGGCTGGTTCCATGCATAAGGTAGTTGAGATTACCATGCTAGTCATTATAGTCAGTATTGTTAAAGACCTCATCTTCGAGCTATAAAGAAACACTAGGAAATGTAGTTGGCAAAAGTAAAATTGCAGAGTTTTATCCGTACTCAAAATAGTAGAAAATGTCTAATCCTGCTTGTCCTAAACATTAGACAAATGTTATTATTATTGTTGTTATTATTGTTGTTATTATTACTATTATTATTATTACAATTATTTTTATTATTATTATTATTATTATAATTATTATTATTATTATTATAATTTATCATTATTATTATTATTATTATTATTGCATTATTGTTGTTGTTGTTATTATTATTTTTATTATTATTATTTTATTTATTTTTTTTATTTATTTATTTATTTGTTTTTATTTATGTATTATCTTTGTTAAATTATTTTTTATTTGTGAGGGGTTGGATGGCGTTTATGTTTTTTCTTCTTTCCTTTTAGAGTAGACCATTTTTTACATGGCTCTTGATGTGCAGAAAAGCAAAAAGAAACTCACAAAAGTTGTCTACCATGTAAATGTATCAAATGTATACAGTCTCCTTCGCATCGCTCGGATCAGTTCTAGTGCAGTAATTATGAAAGTGCTTAACCAAACATTTAACCCTTGCCATGTTTTATAAGATGCCCACTTCTTATTTTCAGCCAATCAGATTACTTGACCCAGGTTGTTGGTACAACTTCACATACTTAATGACAAACAGTACAGATCAAGATCAGGCGCCCACTTATCGGGATGATGTTTATAGAGGCATGCATTACGAAAACACGCCTATTCAAATATATAGAACATTTCACCTAGAAAAAAAATGAAAATTTTCGTATAAAAAACTCAGATTTTTTAATATTTCTGCTCAAAACATAGATTGTGGGTACTCGTTAGAACCGCCTCGGCGAGGCGGTTCTAACGAGTTCCACAATCTATGTTTTGAGCAGAAATAAGAAAAATAATGTATACCCCTGTAAACCCCAGTTTTACTATAAAAAAGTGGGGTTCAAGGGGGTCAAAATTATATAGGCGTGCTTTGGTGATGGCATATCTGGGTTCACCGGGACTAGGTTAAATAGCTATTCAGTACTATACCCACACCTGCCTGACCCCGCACTATATATGTATCTTTCTTTTTACAAAGTTCAAGAGAAATGGATACAGTTTCAGGACAACTCTGTCAAACATATTTGGCCTTCCTTCAGAAAAGAACGTTTCTTTGCGAAACACGCCTATTAAAATATATTGAAATTTTCACCACCAAAAACTGAGAGTTTTCAGATGAAAATTCTGATATTTTTCATATTTCTGCTCAAAAACATAGATAGTGGTAACTAACGAGTACCCAGAGATCAAAACCGAATCAATGCTGATATCTCGGAAACTAAACAAGCCTGTTCACCCACCCCTGTTTATGCAAGAAGTACAAATAGCTGAAGTGTCATCTCATAAACCCCTAGGCTTGATTCTGTCCAACGACTGCACTTGGCACCAATATATTGATTACATAGCTAAAAAAGCATGGAACAGGATTAATATTATGCGAAAACTCAAGTTTAAATTGGACAGGAGTTCTCTAGAAATAATATTTACAACTTTTATAAGGCCCTTACTTGCTTTGAATGTGTTGGGGTTTAACGACACGTCAACCCTTGAGGGTCATTTTGTGTCGTCTCCCAGAGAAAGGGAGAAAAGAGTAGAAGAAAGAGTAGAGGAGATGAAAGAGAGGGACAGAGAAGAAAGAGGAACAGGAATGAAAGTGAAGAAACAGAAGAAATAAAAACATTCCCCCTCTACCCTTACCCACTACAAGGATAGCAGGCCTTGCCCAACTGTAAGCCAATATCAGCTGGACGCCCCAGTGATGTAAGATACACAGCACCTTCGCACCACCCGACCACCCCAGGGCCCTTACTTGAATACGGGGATATAGTATGGGACAACTGCACACAATTTGAAAAAAAAAGAAATTGAGAAAATCCAAATCGAAGCCGCACGAATTGCCACTGGAACAACCAAACTTGTAGCTCTCAATGCTCTGTACCAAGAAACTGGCTGGGTTACACTAGAAAAAAGACGGGAAAATCATAAACTCGCCATGTTCTACAAAATGTATAATGACTTAACTCCGTCTTATCTTTCTTCTTTAGTACCACAGTCAATAAACAATCTATCCCAATACAGCCTCCGAAATGCAGATAACCTACAATCTATTCACGCTAGAACTAATCTATATTTTCAGTCTTTTCTACCATCTGTGGTAAGAAAATGGAACGATTTGTCCGATGAAGCAAAACGTTCCAGTTCGGTTACTTCTTTCAAGAATTATTTAAACCGCAACAGAACGTCTATTCCAAAATATTTCTATACAGGCAATAGGAAAACACAGATCTTGCATACACGTCTCCGAACAAATGTAGCAGCTTAAACAGCGATCTCTACTCCAAAAATATAACTGAATCTCCATTTTGCCACTTTGGACAGGTAGAAAATTAGCACCATTATCTACTTTGTTGTCCGTTTTACACCGCACAGAGAAACGAACTCTTTAACGCTGTATCAGAGTATCAAACAATATCGCTTAATCTTCTACTATATGGAGAAGAACTAAATAAGTAGTCATACTTTCGTTCTGATCCTATTTCTTATGTGCTACAATGTATAGTGTTATGTAATATTTGGATAATAAAATATGTTTAAACCAACGAGTACCCACAATCTATATTTTTGAGCAGAAATAAAGAAAATAATATATACCCCTGTAAACCACAGTTTTACTATATAAAAGTGGGGTTTAAGGGGGTCAAAATTATATGGCTATGTTTTCGTGCTGTGCTCTTAAAGGAAGTAATTTGGCCCCGAAGGGAAGCAAATTCTCACCTGATATAGTAGACCCCTTTACATGAGGGATTTCGCGAACACAAAAGCAACCAGATGGACTCCCTTTTGTCTCCCTTATAAAAATGGAGAAAACCCTACCAGGTGTATCCCGCCTATTTAATTCAGTTAATGAATCCGGTAGAAAGGTTTTGTTTGTGTGTTTTGAGATTTTACGGCCTGGTCAACCCAATGGGGTCATGTCGAGCGCGGTCAGTTTACCTTATCACAATTTACTGGGCAGGCCTAGTCCCCTGAGCGGTTAACCGATACTGTGCACATTCTTTCGCCAGAAACTGACAACTGCCCTTCTTGATTTAGCTGAAGGGAGAGAATGACCGTAGTATTTCGACAGAAATACCCGAATTAACAGTTTGCCGGTAGAAAGGTAAGTCAATGTTTTCCTTTCAACACTTTGTTCCTTTGAATACTTAATTTTGTAATATTTGAACTTATTACAGTTTTTCGCCGCATTTCAAAGAGGGTGCTGTAAGCATTATGTGTAATACATAACAATATATATTCAGCATTGTATGAACGGGTCTCAAATGGGTGTCTAGACGAATTTCCTTCGATGATATCGACTTTATCCCAGTAACACGTATTATTATTACTATTATTATTATTATTATTATTATTATTATTAGAAAAACATGCGAAAACATTACGAAAACATGCTTATTCAAATATACAGAAAATTTCACCTCCCAAAACTGAAAGTTTTCAGATAAAAAAACTGTCTATGTTTTGAGCAAAAATAAGAAAAATAATGTATACCCCTGTAAACCCCAGTTTTTCTATATAAAAGGGGGGTTCAAGGGGGTCAAAATTATATAGGCATGTTTTCGTGATGCAAATAGGTGATAAAGACACGATAGAAATGCAGAAATGTTTCGTAGGGGCTTATACCGACATTGATGACTCAGGGCCTTCAGTACCTGTACTTTGTTTACCGGAGTTGTTTCTACTGATCGGTATATAGAAAAAAATGCATTGTAGAATATCAAAATTCACTGCGAAGTTGTTCAGCTGATGTATATATTTGAGCTGGTGCTTATGATTTCCTACAAGAGTGCACGTACACCTATCAAAGATTTAGACTAGTCTGCTCATATGTGCAGTCATATAAAAGTCTTTGCAGGGCACTCTGTGGATAGCCAAAACGTCTTCAGGCGGAAAGTCAAAACCCCTGTCTTTGCTGATGCACATGTAGACTGGCTCCAGTCTCTAGTAACATTTTTTCTTATAATCCTGTTAATAATCCACCGAAATACAATTAAAAATATCATGACTATAATGGCTGGTCCCTAGTAACCAGTCTTTATAATCATGATATTAGTTTGGTTTTATTTTAGTGGATTTTTAAACAGAATTATAATAAAAATATTAAGTAATTGGAGACATATAAGAAATGCTGTGCCCCGGCTCATTCCATACATGTTTGAAACTGAATCTGTTATCATATCAGGACGAGGACATATTACAATTTAGGAGATAATGTTTCTTACTTGTGTGCTTCAGAGCATACTTAACCTCCGTAATGATACTTTGTATGTATGCAAATGCATGAATATACAAATGTGTCTTCCCATATATACGATACAATTTGTAGACTTTTCTTATTTCTTACGAAAACAACTTTTGTGATAGCTTGATTGTTTGTTGTATATAAATATTGACTTTCTCTTGGAGGTCATAACTTTGATACCATTCATGCCAGGCAGTTAGAATTTGGTAATACTATGCTACGTAACAAGATACACATCTTCAACTATGTGTTAGAATTGCCCCATGATCTTGCCCTGGGCTGGGGCTAGGGTTCAAAAAGTATAACAAGACAAAATATTTAGACGTAAACGTCTAAGATAGATAGATAGATAGATAGATAGATATTCTTTATTTCCTCCACTGGTGGAGAGTTACATAGTATTAACATGGCATAACATATAAATACATACAATACATATTATATATGGGTCAAATAGATATGAGAAAGTATGTCACTGAGCTATGTACAATAAGTTGACATAAGTTGCACAATTGCATTATATTATGCCCCTGAGTACCACCAGATCAAACATATGACAACAACCTACGTATAACCGCTGAACAATCAGCCAAACATTACTAAGAGGTGCACAGTAAGTATTCCAGCTATAATGCACAACGCCTCTTATACTCAGATACTAGACAACAAACAAATCATTACTCTAATCACTATTCTGTTGGACTGACTATCAGCACCGCAGATTGCTCCGCAGTCCCAGTTCACTGCATGTCGCGGCACAACCCGTATCAACAATGACTGTTTGATTCACCCATTTTTACCACCCTTACCGAAACGAAATGTAAGAGAGTGCTGTAAAATCGGGTAATGAAACAGAATATTAATTACTATCTCGCATATATAACAAACATCTTAGCCTAAGTTTTGCGACCAATCTTGATTTCTCGAATGTGAGATACCCACCACACACAGTGTCACAACACTTCACCGAGGCGACACCGCTCCGGCACCAAGTGTTTGTTGGATACCTTCCAACCAACTGTCATAATGGCAGAGAGTAAAGGGCGAGGGGCATTTGTGTTCTTTGGACAGTCACATGTCTACTTTTTCCTATATCATGTGAAATGAGGGAATTTTGGTTATTGAGCGCATTAAAACGCATGTGTGTGTACGTGCGTGCATGCGTGCGTGTGTATGTATCCATAGAGCAGAGGAGTATGATGCTCTGACGTAGGCTGAAACTACAAATACAAACATTATAAACTAGTAACATATAATTAGGATGCTACTGAGACAGTTTTTATTATATTTGCAACAAGTCACCATTTGGGAAAACAGCACTGAAATGCAGTTCATAGCAGCCACTGTTATTTCTTATAAAATCATGGGTAGTAGGTAGTGGTAAGTGCCTGTTCTACTAGCATGTTGTCGGAAGCTGGCATGCTAGTATTTCTTCTGTTTTAGAATTCTCATTATCCTATGTGTTAATAAAGCAATAAGACAATAATCTATTAATAGTTCGGTTGAAAGAGCACCTTTGATACTTATTGAGCCTGAGCACAGTAATTCATTCAAAATGACGAGGGCTCAGCAAAGACAGATTAGCCTGCCCATCCGCGCAGTCCAATCAGAGCAAATAGTGTAGATCCAAATCAGTTGGCTTCTTCAGAACTAAAATGCAGTTCTCCCCATTAGTTCATTTACCATTATATTTACCCTACTTAATCGGACAGCTAGGCATAAGCAAACAGTGTAGACCTAGATCAGATGCCGCATTATGCGGCGTAAGATCAAGGTCTTCGTTTTTTGCCACTCAACCGGGAACATTTAAACACAGCAAGAGGTCATAATGAAAACACGCCTATTCAAATATAAAGAAAATTTCACCTCCAAAAACTGAAAATTTTGAGATTAAAAAGCTCCGATATTTTTTTCATATTTCTGCTCAAAACATAGATTGTGGGTACTCTTTAGAACCGCCTCTGGATTTACACTGTTTGCTACGGTCCCTTTTTATAGAAGCTAAACGTAAATGGGTTAATCGGACGGCTATATTCATTACCACACCAGTCCTTAACTGTGAAAAATTAATTTTACTTACAGTTGATGCATGTAAAAAGTGTCTAGAGACAAACAGTGAAGACCTTGGTCGTATATCTCTTTTGGGAGCAGTCTGTTCCGAATATACACTAATGGTTATTTTAGGCATAACTGTTCCAGCATGAAAGAATTTTACCCTTAAAGCGCTAAGCAAAATTTGTAGTAGACGACAGTCTATTTTCTGTCACTATGTTTCAAAGACTTGGTATATTATGTGATTCGTCTGCCCAGACATTTCACACGAAATAACAAGCATTTTTTCATCTGCAAAATAAAATATTTCAAAACGCCGTCCGTTGCAGATGTGATTGGCGCTTACACGCTTAACACTTACCTATTCTATCTCGTAAAGCAAAACGTTTAACAGAAAATGAACGAAAACTCAGATCAGATGATTGTATTTCAACCTCTAATGCCCCAATTTGTCAAAACAATCTGTTGTTTAGTAATAGGGTATCTATCACAAGAAAACCGCATCAAATAAAAAAGTATCGTAGTGCGACATGCAGCCAGCGAATATATAGATTGCGCATGCGCGCAGTATGAGCCGGACCGTCGGTATCAGCTTACAGAAACTTTTGACACTGTAGACTTATAACCCTACAGCAAAAGCTCAGATCAGACTGAAAGTATGCGCATGCGCAGGATGATCTAAATATACGCGTTTCGCACGCGCTCTAAGACACATTTTTGTTTGACAACTCCGGGTTTGAGGTCCACAGACAAGTGAATAAATATACCTGTTAAAATAGAAGAAAACATTGATGCAAAGCATCAATACGCCGGGAAACTAATCTGTCATGCATTACTTAGCTCCCTATAGATCGTAGTATAGGGAAAAATGTTATAATTTATGAAAGGTTGTAATTATATAAATTATCGCAATACTCAACGATAAAAACATGATAGACGTTATGTAAAAAAAAAATCAACTATGATCGTCTGTTTTCTAGCCCGCATAAATAATTACATGTCGCCATCCATAACCTAGGCCGAACATACTATATCCGAAATCATCTATGTTGCAGTGTTTCGTTCTTTTCTCCACTCATAACGTTTTCTTTCGGCCCAAATCTTTCCATGCTTGAATATCAAATTAAACTGTATTATTAAACCAGCTTATAATCCGTTCGATTTGAGAATGTATATTTCCAATCGTAAACAAAGAAAAATATCTTTTGTTTCTTCGTAATACGACGAAAAAAAAAAAACGAAATGAAAAAATTCAAACGTGTACGAATATTGACAGCAACAAGCTCATTTCAGGTCGAATGGTCAAATTGGGTCTCCTACGGGATAATTGCTCGTTTCTCTTTTAAATGAGCAAAACCCACATTGTTACATTCATTCTACACAGTACTTCCCATTTTTCATTTCACTATGTTACCAATAGCACAGTTTCTGCTGCAAAAGTGTGACTTTGAATAATAAGAAAAATGTGTGTGGGGGTGAATAGTTATATATAACCCCACTAAGAACCCCATAAAACTGGAAGAAAACCGATGTTCTCCAATGCATACACATTTTACAAAAAAAACAACCTGAGAAGCCCGGTGTAAATTAGCAACGTGACCAGCGATGGATGGTTCCGAGCTCTGACTGCTGAATTCTTTCCTTTTAGAGTAGTCTCATTTTCAAAAGGGCTCAAAATGACTTTGACATAGTTCCTTACCCTGAAAGTGTATTCACTCCTTTTAGTTTCCGAAATTGTAAGATTTAAAGTCAATTAGAATGTATAAATTAATGTTTGTTAAATAAATGTTAAACAGTATGGAAGCATATTTATTGAGTTCATCGTCGATAAACAGCTTTCGTGTGAATGCGAAAACTTTCTTTACAACTCTCTACTTGAAGAACCATTGTGAAGCAGCAGGGCCCAGGTCTACAATCATTCCGTAGAGTTGAGGTTAACCATAATTTAGGATCCGAAATTTTAAGAATAAAGTCAGTTAAGATAGATTTCTGTTTCTTCAGTTGAAGATATGAACTTGTGTTTATTGATTTCATCGTTGAAAACCAATATTTATATGAAAGCGCAATATGTAACTTGAATATGCCTGTCTGTTAATGGTCGATCTTAACTTGAGGGAGAATTCTGAAGGTTTACAATAATTCCTTAGACTTAAGGTCTACCTTAAACTTAAGAGCCGAAATGTTAAGATTACAAGTCAGCTAAAATGAATATATCTATGACTATATGAAATTGTATCGTATTTATTGATACCAGTATTCATGTGGACGCGAAAACTATCCTTTGCACATTTGTCATTAACTTTAAGGTCGACCTCAACATGAGGAACGATTGTAAAGCAGCAGAACCCATGTCTACAATCTTTGCTTAGAGTCAAGATCTACCTTAAGATCCGAAATTTTAAGAGTGAAAGTCAAAAGTGAGTTAAAATAGATTTACGTTTGTTCAGTAGACGATGTGGAATTGTATTTAGTGATACCAGGTTTTATATGACAGCGCAGCATTTACTTTGCAAACTCAAGGAATTAAATAAAAAGATCGACCCCAGCTTGAAGAACGATTGTGAAGGGTTAAAATTATTCTTTAGAGTTAAGGTCTACCTTACCTTCAGGTTCGAAATTTTAAGCTTTAAAGTCATATATACCAATGAATAGATTTACATTTGTTCTGTAGATTTATGTTTTATGGAATTGTATTTATTGATGACAGCTTTCATGTGAAAGCACAAAATGTGCTTTTCAAATCTCAGTCATTTGATTTAAGGTCGACCTCCATTGGAGGAACGATAGACTGGCTGGAAAATTGTTAGAGCCATGGGTAGTTCGAGCCAATGAAGGTTAATCATGGCGCCAGGTCGGGAAGCAAATATCGCTAATACTTGGAAATCTATTGATCTTCTGCACAATAATTACTCATTTGAATCGCCTCGAAGAGGCGATTCTAATGGGTACACACAACATACAATTTCATAATGATATAAGAAAGCTTCCTTAAATATTTGTTTTCTTGATCTATCGGAAGAATTTCGTAGGGACTCAAAAACGAGTTCGAATTAGCCATGGTGAACGAGCCATCGGTGTTCGAGCTATTGAGATTCGACTGTATTTTGTATTTTTGGCTTGAACAATGCTTCTTTCTACATATTTAGTGTTTTGTTATTTGTCACAGAAACTGCTACTTACAAAGTACAAAGGGACAAAACACAAAAATGTTGTCCAGTGTAGGTTAATATTGTACGGCCAATCAATGTTGGGCGATAAGGCCAGTTTTGGTTAGTGCTCTATATTCGAGCCGACTTTGTATCATTTTTGAAGAAACATCTAGTTATTGGTCAATTCTTTCGGTCTCGTTTTTGATTGGTCGAAATTGCTCATTGGCGTTTCGTTAAAAGTGGTTGGCTTTTTCATAAAGTTAAGCAATGGAGATCGCGATTAGTAGCTGGATGGGTGACCGCGGTGCTTGACTTCGTGGAAGACCCGACAAACGCAGAGGCACTCCACGGAATATTAGTGTGTGTTTTTCTTTTGTTTTTGTTGTTTTTTGTTGTTGTTTTTGTTGTTGTTGTTGTTGTTATTGTTTTTGTGGTTTTTTTTTACAGATTTTGAGAAATACCCTCTAGCTCACTGTCAAGTTTCAATTCGACCGCATTACGAAAACATGCCTATTTAAATATACTGAAATTTTTACCACCAAAAACTGAAAATTTTCAGATGAAAAATTCTGATAATTTTCATATTTCTGCTCAAAACATAGATTGTGGTACTCGTTCAAACTGCCTCGCCGATTTATGTTTTGAGCAGAAATAAGACCGTTCCGAGGCGCGTTCTCTGTTCTAGTTCTATTTTGTTTGAGCTTGATGATTTCATAGCTGGCGTTTGTCTTGTCATGTCAAGCAATCTCGGCCATTTCTATTGTCTATGTAAATGTTACGACCTAAAGTGTCAGACTTATCGGAAATTTCCGAAGTACTCCAGAAGTAAATGCCCTACGGAGATATATCACGGACTTGGATATGGTTCATAATAATGGAAGAAAGTAAAGGCATCCGTACCGAATATCATGTGCATGAAATGATAATTATGATTATTAGTATTAGTATGCTTTTGTATATTTTATCTATGCGGTCATTGTTTGTTCCTCATGCCTCATTCTTTCTGCCTACATTTCTTGTGTATCTTCGCTTCTATTTTGCCTGAGTATCTACATATATGAAATGCTGTGGTTTGGTTCCAAAGCGGATATTCTATTGCGGATCTTCAATCCATTATCCTGTGTTTTTTGTGTGTGTGTGTTTTTTTTTTTTTTTTTTTTTTTTTTTGTTTTGTTTTGTTTTTTTGTTTGTTTTTCTTTTTTTTGTTTTATTTTTTTTTTTTTTTTTTTTTTTTTTTTTTTTTTTTTGGTTTTTTTTTTTTTGGTTTTTTTTTTTGGTTTTTCTGAATGCCCTGTTCCCTCTTACTTGTCACCGTCTTCAGTAGTTGCCCGCTTTTCTTTCTGTTATACTTCTGTTTTTTATTGTTATGTTGATATATTGCCTTGCTACAGGAAGTGTATTCATTTTGATTTCTATTTGCAGTCTGTTCATGTTATTCATTTTTATATTCTTATGTTGATGTCTCGTCCATCTTTAGAATGTATGAGACCTATATAGTCGGGGAATCTGTACGTAGATCAAACTGTTAACCGAAACGTTATCGTTAAGGGCGAGAGAATGGTGCCCCGTCTGTGACACCAGTTAGGTTTAAGCCGCATCGGGTCTGCAGCTGACCATTCAAAGGCGCAACTCTGTTGCATTTCTTAGCATGTTCGTTTTGTTTCCATTTATTATTATGTTTTCATTCCAGTCAACCCTCACCCGGTGTCTTTGGAGAGCTATGTTCTGAGATTGTTATCTTTCTTGTGTACCGTTTTTATTTTTATTTTTGTTATTATTATTATTATTATTATTATTATTATTATTATTACTGGCCACAGAAATGTAGTTTATGTAGTTTAATCCGCATTTGTTGTCATTTTGGTGTCAACATGGGATGTGTAATGCATAAGAAGTGTGTTTTAGAATTTCATGATTCTTAACTCAATCAATGTTAATAATTTTGCTGCTATCTTAACTACACTACGGGAGTCTCAACATATTTACAAGGCATACTTGATCTTACTTGTCTTTAGGCGAGCTCACCGTGGTTCTGGTTTTCATTTACTGTGACTTTCCGAGTTTTCTGTTTTGTGGTGTCAGGTATGTTATTAAACTCTTATTTTGGTGCCTTGGAAAGGATGTGTTCCTTGATTATGATTGCTTATCTTGTTATTGTCCCTAAACCTTACGTTATTTCTCTGCATTTTTACGTGCCTCGAGAAAGCTGTGCTTCCTGACTGTGGCATTTTCTGGGTATCATTACTTATATATGTGTACGTATATTCCTTACTATTAGTACTTCTACTTTCGGTGCTTTTTGTGTAGGGATTCTTGTAGAATGTTTTAGTTTGTCCATAACGAAAACACGCCTATTCAAATACATGTATATAGAAAATTTCACCTCCAAAAACTGAAAATTTTCAGATAAAAACTCTGATAATTTTTCCTATTTCTGCTCAAAAGCATAGATTGTGGGTACTCGTTAGAACCGCCTCGCCGAAAAAGGCGAGGAAAAATAATGTATACCCCTGTAAACCCCAGTTTTACTATATAAAAGTGGGGTTTAAGGGGTCAAAATTATATAGACTTGTTCTCGTGATGCAATGCACTGACTCAATCAAACCGTAAATATGGAGGAATGGTTTGCTAATTTCCAGCTTTGGTTTATTTTCATTAGATGCAATTTATGACTGTGTCTTTTCCTCTATTTCAAACTATTTGTGACGCAACATGCAAAAGTGCTACTTTTTTACGCTAATATTTAGTTTGGATGTGCATAAAACTATGTTTAAGCTCTCCTCCCGAACCGTCTTACTGTTGACTGAAAAGGGGGCACATCTGTTGCAGTTCCTCATTCTATGTTTGTTTTCTTATAGTTAGTCTGTACAGCTTCGATGAAGTGCTGTTTGTGTTGTAGCTTCACGTAATACGGTTTCGATGAAGTGCTGTTTGTGTTGTAGTTTCACGTAACTAAACCGTTATCGGGGCCCGAGGCTATAAAAGTTTTATTCGTGCTCAACTCAGCTGAGCATGAAATTTTTCTGTTTATAAATATGAAAATGCCAATAATAGGTGGCATTTTCATATTTTTTAGCCCAGATATTTCCATGCTCAGCTATGTTTAGCAGGAGGTATTTGCAGTTGTTAGTAATTTGGGAGTTGTTAGCAGGAAATAGTTCATGAAAAATATTTTATAACCGCGGGATCGGATGCCTTGAAAAGACTTTCCTAAATGAATTTGACATGTTCTAGTAGCTTTGAATTCTATTTTAGATCTGCCCGCGAATGCATGTTGTGAAAATGTAAATTGGTTCATTCGAAGGCTTGGGTTAGATGTGCAAGAAGCCGAGTTTAAGTCCCCTGCCCCTTCCTCAGCGGTTTAATACCCGGTGCCGTGATTTTGGACTTTCCTGGCTTTCCTGGATATCTCCGTATTAAATTTGTATCTACCTGCCTATCCGCTTATCCAAAGGCCCATGTGCTCATCTGGCAGGCAGCGAAGGCATTAAAGTTGTGCATTTATTTTTTATTTTATTTTTTTTATTATCATTATTATTTTTATTTGTATAGATACGACAGAAATAACCCATTTTAGCCTGGAGACCCCTAAAAAAGAATAACAAGCAAGCAGTGCAGACACAATTTAGACGCAGCAGAATTGGTGGTGTTCAAGAAACGGAGCTAAACGTAAAAAATAAATATTGTTCAGCCAGTAGGTCAAGGTCAGTAATGGTCGATGGCAGGGTGCGTCATGCCAAATATGTGTATGATATTTTATTAGCCAAGATTTTTTTTTTTTTTTTTTTTTTTTGATTTGGGTTTTACGGCCCTTTCAAGAATATTTCACTTATATCGAGCCGATCGTTCATCGAAGGGGGGCGAAAACCGGAGAACCCGGAGAAAAACCACCTGACCATCCGTAAGCAGAACTTGGCTTTCCCACATATGACCCGAGCGAGGCTCGAACCACAGCGGTGAGACACCTAATGGATTAAGAGTCAGCTCTCTTATCCACCAGGCTACGGGGGCCCGCTATTAGCCAAGAAGCCTTGTTGTTTCAGGAACAGAGCTGAACGCACAGATCTTACACTGTTGACGCCGACAATGCCAGAAAGTGATCCCTATATCGCTCATGCAGTCTCGACAAAACACTAACTCTGCTGTTGGAAAAAGACCGGTCCAAAGAGTTGTGGTAGAAGAGCCACTCGACGTAACAGAGTTAAAAACAGAAACACATTATCTGTTTATTAAATTTATCAAATAGTAATACAAACATGTCAACAAATGTTAGGGTCAACAAACGTCAACTAAGAACAGAAAATAGAAGTAAAACATTTGAAAACGACATACAGTCGAGCTTTGATGGCTCGAACACCTTTGAGACTATAGCATTTTGTTGTAGGCATGGATAGTTCGAGCAACTGAGGGTTGCTTATAGAGCCAGGTCAGGATCCGATTGAGGGTAATTTTGGGTTGTCTTTCTAATATTCTATGAAACAAAGTAATGGTATGTGGAGTGTACTTATTAGAATCGCCTCTAATTAGACACACACAAATATATATATATATATATATATATATATATATATATATATATATATATATATATATATATATATATATATATATAAGTTGAAAACTCTCTATCCACAACACAATAAATATAGGGAAGAAAAAGTTCGAAAGAATGAGGAAGGAGACTTGATGATCTACCGAAGTAGTGAAACGCGTTGGAACAAAAGTATGTAATTATTGGCCATTCCTCATTCTTTCGAACTTTTTTCATCCATATATATATATATAAAATATATGATAAAATAAGAAAAACTTTCCCTAAATATTTTTTCTTGAGCTATCGGAAGAATTTTCTAGAGATTCAAAAACTAGTTCGACATAAGCCCTCGATGTCCGAGTTATAGACGCTTAACTGTATTTATAGATATTGTGTTGTTAATACTGATTATTTAGCACACACAGTTAACAGAAATTATGAAATAATGCATTTATTACTTATAGCTTATGATGAAGCAACTTGGTAACATATCGCGTTTATTCAAAAGAAAAACCCATTAGTAAAATACGTTCAAACAGGCCTGCATTAATTTCTGGACTATCCATCTTAATAATCATGACAAAGTGACCTATAATTTTGCTTGATTCTGTATCATTACGAAAACATGTCTATTCAAATATACTAAAAATTTTATCAGCCAAAAACTTAAAACTTTGAGATAAAAATTCTGATATTTTTTATATTTCTGCACAAAACATAGATTGTGGGGACGGTAGAACCGCCTCGACGAGGCGGTTCTACCGAGTACCCACAATCTATGATTTTGAGCAGAAATAAGAAAAATAATGTATACCCCTGTAAACCCCAGTTTTACTAAATAAAAGTGGGGTTTAAGGGGGGGGAGTCAAAATTATATAGGCATGTTTTCGTGATGTGGACTGAGCCAGGCCACAGTATTTCCCTGCGTATACTATTATCAGACTGCGGATGCACAGGCTGTTCTGAGTCCTCTTCGCTGAGTGCATACGCAATCTTGTAAGAAATGAAGAAATGTATTGTCCCTCCCAAATCAAAGGATAAGATATGACCTCACAAAGCACTAATTTGTCGAAAACAGAAGGAACAAATGAAAACAGGACAGATAAAAGAAGCAAAAATGAATTAGAAGTACAGAAGTGCCGAAGCGGTTCTCCTGATGAAATCTTTCGCTTTTCGTGTATCCATTATTATACACGATATTGTATTTTTTTTTATTTATTTTTTATTTTTTTTTTTTTTTTTTTTTTTTTTTTTTTTTTTTGCCATTGTAGATTCCCATTTCTTCTTCAAGTGTCCCGATGGCGGTAGGGGAAGAAGTTGTGCTTCATGAATATGCCTTTCTTTAATTAGTTCATTAATAAGTTTATAATAGAATATCACTAAGAGAAAGACATGGATAAGTCGTGTCATTCATTGATATAATAAAAATTGAACATCCTTCCTTATTCTCCATTAGTCAGCTTTTAAGCTACAATTATGTTGGTTTTTATTACAATTCGAAACCGAGGAGATGGCATTATATGGTTTCATTGCCTCAAAAATGAAAGTCCTGCATACGTCTCCATTTTCGGCTTTTAAGCTACAGGATTATAGTTTTTGTAGTAATTTGAAACTAAGGAGAGTGTATAGTTTTGTTGCCTCTAAGTGTTACAAATCTGTATCTGTAAATTTAATATACGCCATTCGATCGCCCGTAGAGAGTGCATTTTGCCATTTTTTGGTACTCTGTTGTTTCTCCTGCACAATGACATCTCCATGGCCTGTGTGCGATTTTGCATTCATCGGACAACACGCAATAACCTTTCTCATGGCCTTGGCACTGACACCTGAAAGTATATTATAAGCATAATATATTGATATTTGTGGATATTGTCCGGATTGGGATATCAAAGGACGCTGATACTGGTGAGAATTTCGTGAGCTCGCGTCCTTTGACATTCCAATGCGTGGAAATATTCACCAATATCAGTAGCTCGTAAGCTCGCGTCGGTTTTGATATCATAACGTGTGGCAATATTTACCAATATCAGTAAGCAGGGCACTATTCCCTAGTTACAGTAAGCTCGCAAGCTCACGACCTTTGATATCCCAAAGCGTTGCAATGTTTACTAATATCAGTAAGCGCACAAGCTCGCGTCTTTTGATATCCTAATGCGTGGCAATATTCACCAATATCTGTAAGCTCGCAAGCTGGCGTCCTTTGATATCCAAACGCGGAGTAATATTCACCAACATCAGTAAGCTTGCAAGCTTGTGTCCGTTGATATCCCAACGCGTGGCAATAATCACGATATCAGTAAGCTCGCCACATTACGAAAACATGCCTATTCAAATATATAGAAAATTTCCCCTCATAAAACTGAAAAATATTCAGATAAAAAACTCTGATATTTTTCATATTTCTGCTCAAAACATAGATTGTAGGTACTCGTTAGAACGCCTCAGCGAGGCGGTTCTAACGAGTACCCACAATCTATGTATTTGAGCAGAAATAAGAAAAATAATGTATACCCCTGTAAACCCCAGTTTTACTATATAAAAGTGGGGTTTAAGGGGTCAAAATAACATATGCATGTTTTTGTGATGAGTCGCGTCTTTTAACAACATGCACTAACATCAGTAAGCTCGCGCCTTTTGATATCCAAACGCGAATAAGTATTCGGCAAGTTCGCAAGCTCGCGTCCTTTGATATCCCATGGTAAAATTCACCTATACCAGTAAGCTCGCAAACTCCCATCTTTTGATATACAAACGCGGAGCAATAATCATCAATCTCAGTTAGCTCGAAAGCTCGCGTCCTTTGAAATCCCAACACGCGTCAATATTCACCAATATCAGTAAGCTCACAAGCTCGCGTCCTTTGACACCCAAAGCTGGTCATTATTCACCAAAATCGGTAAGCTCACAAGCAGACGTTCTTCGATATCTCAACGCAGGGCAATGTTTACCAGCATTAGTACAATAACATATTTCCATACTTTTAGCTGTCCGCAGCTTCAAACTAGACATTTGTTTAAAACTTCAAAGCCTGCACAAATGCGTAACAAATTTTGGCGTGACGCCATAGCAAGACAACAATGTGTTTGTGTTTATATGTGTGCTAGGACAGAAGACAAGCTTATGTCCATATGCGGACAATCAAGAAAAAAACATTACGAAAACACGCCTATTCAAATATATAGAAAATTTCGCCTCCAAAAACTGAAAATTTTCATATTTGATATTTTTCACATTTCTGCTCAAAAACATAGATTGTGGGTACTCGTTAGAACCGCCTCGGCGAGGCGGTTCTAACGAGTACCCACAATCTATGTTTTTGAGCAGAAATAAGAAAAATAATTTATACCCCTGGAAACCCCAGTTTTACAATATAAAAGTGGGGTTTCAGGGGGTCAATTTTATATAGGTATGTTTTCGTAATGGTAAGAGAAAAGTCCAGGGAGTGCCACAATCACAAACCGCAGCCCTGCCCAGACACAAAGAGGAAGAGGAAACAAACAAAACCAAATAAGCGCAAATCTAACAAACGTACGAAAAGCACTAAGATTAGCTCTCTCTTCCCCAAGCGAGGTAATCGCAAAGCTAAAAGGACTGAAAAACACAAGAACAAAATAACACAAGGTAAGACATAAAACAAATCAGCTCGCAGATTAAACCACAAAGCAACAAAGAGTAAGACTAACACCGGGACCACCGCCTTACAACGGTCAGTAGAATAAACCACCGGGTGGTTTAAAGCACTTTTACAGCTAGCCAACTTCACCCTTGGCCCCGATGCTACTCTTAATACAGAAACACATAAAACTTCGGTTCGCATAAAGAAACCGAACTGCATCAAAGCGAAAACATAAACATCAAATTAAACACAATGATAAACAAATACGAGTACTCATGGCCAATTCTAATGTATGCCAGAGTAAATGAAAACCAATAGTTGAACCACGGCGGGCCAAGCCAAAGACATATTATCAAGCCCCAGCCCACTGGTTAAAGTTTTACGAGGAGGCCGTCATTGAGTTTGAGGCCCGAACCACCGTCGTGCAATTAAAGAGTGAAGCAGAGCCATCAACAATGATTGGGTTGACAAGTAGGCATGCAAGACCTAGAGAAGCCTGCGGACTGATTTGTACAGTAGTTGCTAGCTTACAGAATCAAAGGACACGTTTATCCATGAACAGATAAATTCCCTGTTTATACTCCGTGGAACAAAACTATATCTGCACTATATTCCCCTACATCATGAAAACATGCCTATATAATGCTGATCCTCTTAACCCCACTTCTATATAGTAAAACAGGCGTTTAAAGGGGTACACATTGTGTTTTCTTATTTCTGCTCAAAAACATAGATTTTGGATGCTCGTTAGAACCGCCTCGCCTAGGCGGTTCTTACGAGTACCCTCAATCTATGTTTTGAGCAAAAATATGAAAAATATAAGAATAATTATCTGAAAAGTTTTATTTTTTGCTGGTAAAATTTTCAGTATATTTGAATAGACTTGTTTTCGTAATGTATAATCTAAGACTGTCGTTTCCCAAAACCTTATACTCCGAACAAAAATCGTCTTTATGACGTATCCAAGTCGTCTAATTATTTTTTCACTAGTTCCTATTATACAGTCGACTCTCGCTATCTCGGAGTCCAAGGGACTCTCTGAAATACTTCGATATATTCGTACCATGATATATCAGATTTGCTGAATTGAGGCAAACAACCATATTTCACAAATGAATATGTAATTTAACTCTATATTGAAACTATTGTGGAAAAAGAGTACAAATTGCTCCCTAGGAGCAATATCTCCTCTTTTCTACAATATTTTGATACCTGTTGTTAGATTTCCATGTTAAAGCAGGGACCAGATTTCCACTTCGAGATAAGCGGTTATTCGAGGTAAGCGAAGTCGAGATAACGCGAGTCGACTGTAGTATATGGACTTTCTATTGGCAAACAGCATAGATCCTGATAAAACTATGCCAATGCGCAAGCTGATCTGTATCTTTGCATATGTCATAAGTTCGAAATTTTTGTTCGGAGGAGCTAAAATAAAAACGGAAAACAAAACGTAACGTTACGAAACTCAATTACTCGAATATCCACTTTTATGGATCATTATCACGTTTATCCAATTAGGGGTTCTGCATTCAAATTTGTCATTTGGGGAGGTAAATCGGCGGTTTTACGGTTGGAAATATCGTTGTACGGCGACGCGTTAGCGAAGCCGTAAAACGTAATTTGCGACCATAAAACCGCCGATTTACCTCCCCAAATGACAAAACTGAATGCAGTTATCCCCATTCTAATGCATTTATTCATTTTTTTTTCTGTTGAAAAAAATGTATTCGTATTTGCACGAAGCAACAAGTGCTGTGAGGTGCGTAAAACCAAATGCCAGTCAATAAGAAACGACTTTACGCGATGACGTCGGATTTCCGATATATATCGCAGAATATACCGTCGCAAATTTTTGACGTTATCCAATCAGACGTCGCACTACATACGCAAGTGCATTAGAATGTCGCATTAACGTCCATATACCATGACGTTACGTCGACGTTAATGCAATGTTTTGTCAACGTTGCGTTCCCGCTGAGAACGTACTGTGAAGAATACTTGTCAGTTACTTTTAAATATTTATTATAATCAAACAAATTATCCTTTTTGCCTTCTAATAAATCCTCCCAGAGGGTTAAAATGATTAGCATTTCAGTGGAAAATATCGCATTAACTGTCTGCGCCCGAAGCTTTACCCTTGCTATGCTGAATGAATTAAGATGACAGATTGCTTGATCCAGACGGTTGACACAAATTCACATACTAAATCACAAACAGTACAGATCGGAAGCCAATTGATCTGGATCCTCACTGTTTGCAATGGTGTGGCATATCCGGGTTCAACAGTACATAGGTTAAGTTTAAAAATATTTCCTACCTTAGGTTACAAGTCGCCCAATGTGTTCCTGTATTGAAAAAACTGTACCACTCACAAGTTCTCCATTTTCTGTAACAACGTTCGCCTTCAATCGCAGTTGATAGTACAAAACTAATAATTACAAGTAGCTTTGTTAAAGGCATCATACCTCTACTCATACTGATGTTGTGCTGCAAAGACAAAAATGAAGACGACATTAATGAAAATAGCACTGCATGTGTAGATTTAGTAAGGCTTAACAAAAAAATGTGTGTTTAGGGTATTTTATTTGGCTCAATAGTTGTTGGCGAATTTACTAGTACAAGTAGTGCATAACTCAAGTGTGATGAGCTCTTGACTATATTGATTAACTGCATACTAAGCTTGTCCTAAATTCTATTTAAGAGGCATCAATATACCTGGTAGATGGCCGGCCTCAGTGGCTCAGTTGGATGCGCCGTCCGACTGGAGACCAGGAGGTCGCGGGTTCAACCCCCGCCGAGGTCGGCAACATTCTTTCATGGAGATTGATCACGAAATATTTTCTACGGTCATTCTCCCCCTTCCGCTGATACAAGAAGGGCAGTTGTCAGTTTCTGGCGAAAGAATGCACAATACTGGTTAACCGCTTAGAGGACTAAGCCTGCCCAGTATACGTGTGGTTAGGTAAACTGACCGCGCTCGACATGACCCTATTGGGTTAACTGGGCCGTAAAACCTCAACACAAACAAACAAACATACCTGGTAGATGTAGAAAGAAGAAAACTTATGACTGCCCGTATACCTTCCTGCCTGTGAGTCACTTATGTCTTTACTTTGGCGCTGCATCAGAAATACGGGTTAGGTTTTGCGCGCGTAAACCTCCATCCCTGCACCCCACACCCCCTCCCCCTCCACGCCCCCTCACCCCGCCCTAGTAGGTTTCCTAGCAATTGTTCCAAGGAGGTTTTCTGCTCCAGTTTTTTCTTTGTTTGGCTTCATTTACTCGTATAGTGTTTGCTTTATCTTTATTTATTCCTCCTTTCTCCTTTTGGTGCCTCGGAAGTGGGGTGGAGTGCCTCGTGAATTGGCATTCCCTGGGTATCTACGCTTATATTTCATTACGAAAACACGCCTATTCAAATATATAGAAAAATTCACCTCCAAAAACTGAAAATTTTCAGATAAAAAACTCTGATATTTTTCATATTTCTGCTCAAAACATAGATTGTGGGTACTCGTTAGAACCGCCTCGCCGAGGCGGTTCTAACGAGTACCCACAATCTATGTTTTTGAGCAGAAATAAGAAAAATAGGGTATACCCCTCTAAACCCAAGTTTTGCTATATACAAGTGGGGTTTAAGGGGGTCAAAATTATATAGGCATGTTTTCGTGATGAGTATCACTGGCGATGTCTAAAATCCCATATCTAATCAATGAACGAACATTTTCGGCCTAGAAATCCATTAGACTGGTTACTTACTGACTTGCCCTCGTATATATGACTAAAGTATACTGTATTTACGAATTATGATGTTTTTTTATACAAAAATCAAATCACTGACAGCACTTGTGAGTCAATTGTCTCTGAGTGTAGGCTGGGAAAATGGTCCTGAACGGTCTCATTTAACCCTTATTTTCCCGTAATTTAAGCAAGCAGTGCAGACCCTAATCAGACATCGCGTTCTGTGGCGTCTCATCTGGGTTTGCTAATGTCCCCGCTTGATGAAACATTAATAGAAGAAGTGGGAGAGATTTTTTTTCTTCTGGTCATAAATACGCCGCACAAAATCTAAAACTTACAAAAACTTGCATGAAAGGACTTGGTATATCTAACTGATAATTTTATTCCTACAACATTAGTTAGATTTGATTCATTATAACAGACTATGCACGTTCAGCCGGGCAGTACACATCTCGTAATGGCAGCAAATCTATGGCCCCGGTACGGTCATATTGAAAGTTGCGTAGCCGTGCATTAACAGCGCGTGAATTATCTTGTTAATACACGGCTTTTCGCCGGTTAATGCATGACTGTTAGTAACGTGCGACACTGCTTTTTATGCAATAATTCTTTTTATCAGTCGGCTTACTCATATTCTCCGTTCTGCTTGACAGCGGAATATAGATTTCTCGGTGAAATCGAAACTGATTATTTCTCCGTTGTAAATAGTGGAATTATGACTCGGATTTTCACTGTTTTGGACTACTTTTTTTCTTCGAATACAATTCGACATGTATTTTGCGTCAGAAACCTTGCCAAAAAGTTTAAGACGTCCTGTCTGAAATTATATGAAGAGTTTAACGCACGTCACTTATTACACTGACGCATCATCTCTTTTTCTGCACGCGATGTCAGGCGAATTATCAAGTACTGCGGCAATTTCTCTGAGTAGATTTCTTTCGTTATATTTCTTAAAATTTATTTACCTCGTTTTCTTAGTACAAAACTGCGTTTTATATCCAATATAATGTCCCAGGAAGGTGTTCATTCGGTGAAATAAATTTTGTTCTTACACTGAAAACATCGAATACATTGTATTCTCTATCTAATCAATACCTTTCACAGCAAATTATTTGACGTCTGCGGATACTCTTGGTAGCTTTTCCGCCAGTTGTTTGCAAGACAAAGTTTGTTACTTCCCAAAATTCTGTTGTTTTTTTTTTTTTTTTTTTTTTTTTTTCATACAAAGCCTGTTCTGAAAATGGCTCTGTTGTATAAGGAATGTATTTGCGTCTAGGGAACTACTTCAGTTTCGAGATTAATCTTTACAGAATAGAGGTCAAAATACTATTGACATAAATCATATCCCTTCCACTTGCGGCGCAACATATGTTTATCAAATAAAATATACGCTCAAATTTTGGCCAGCTTTTGCAGCTTCTTCTGTGTTTACAAATTTTGAATAAGAAATTTCCTTCGATTCCATTTATTGTTCAGTACGGGTACTTTACACCAATACTGTGAAAATCCTTGATATTTTCAAGAAATAAAACTTGTTTTATATCATGACAACAGTTTATAGATCTACTTCTGTGTAAAGCTACAAATCAAAACATCGATATTCTGAAAATATCTGAAGCACATAAGATTAAATGGTGTTATGATAAAGATTTTTGATGACTTACCTGTGCTGGAAGGTATGGAAACTCATCCAGAACTTTTCATTTTCTAAACAAGTGGTTTCAACGCTAAGTTATCGGTTAAGCACATATGCAAAAAATTGGCTCGATTTGCAGATCAAATGTCACTACCAGGTGCATTACCACATAAAAAAGTAAAGGTATCACATAACTCCAGATAACATCACGAAAACATGCCTATGTAATGTTGACCCCCTTAAACCCCACTTTTATATAGTAAAACTGGGGTTTACAGGGGTATACATTATTTTTCTTATTTCTGCTCAAAACACAGATTGTGGGTGCTCGTTAGAACCGCCTCGATGAGGCGGTTCTAACGAGTACCCACAATCTATGTTTTGAGCAGAAACATGAAAAATTTCAGAATTTTTTATCTGAAAATTTTCATTTTTTGGATATTAAAATTTTCAATATATTTGAATAGGCGTGTTTTCGTAATGGAGAGGGTATGCACATTTTATTTTTCTTATTTCTCCATGAAAACATATGTTGTGGGTATTCATTAGATTTCGTCAGTGAGGCACTGTCATGAGTACTCACAACATACATTTTTATGGAGAAGTAAGAAAAAAATCCACAAGGTTTGGTTGAAAAAAGCCCTTTATCTGTAGCTATGGACTATCAGACGGACATATGCGACATATTTTCTGCAAAACGTGCATCGGACATGTGCGCCAAAATCGGACATTTGCGGTCAAATCACCGCGCAGCAGAATAATTCGACATTATATCTGTAGCTATAGACTATCAGACGGACATATCAGAAATATTTTCTGCAAAACGTAATCGGACATGTTTGCCAAAATCGGTCATTTGCGGTCAAATCACCGCGCAGCAGAATAATTTGACATTATATAATGCATTAATGGGCAATAAAGATTCGTACTCATGTCTAGGATGACGTGAACCTCACTTCACACATTCCCAAACACACCTTTGCTAATGCATGTCAGGTTATGGGTCTACCGACGAAACCCGACATCTTATTGTCTCCATGAACAGAGACGGATGGCTGGCTAGATGGTTGGGTAGTTTGATAGATGGATGGATGGACAAACGGACGGACGGACGGTCGGTAGGACGGACGGGGACTCCACCGTCCTGGTTTAATGGTTATTTTAAATGGTTAATGAGAGCAAAATCCGTTTTCAAGTTGTTTTTTTTTTTTTAATATACGAGCCGCAAGTTCAGAAAACCAATCTTCAGAAATGTGCGCCCGGAGAAAACTCTGATCAGAATCTTCTGTGGGCGCATTTTGGATAGCCAAGGATGCAGTATTTCTTCATGCGAACAACGAAGAATCTGATCAGATTGCGAATGCGCAGACTGATTTGAGTCTTCATTGGGTGCGTATGTCAGAAGTAAAATTTTCTCGCGCTGAGACTCATATACATAATGAAAACATGCCTATTCAAATATACAAAAAAATTTACCATCAAAAAAATTAAAATTTTCAGATAAAAAATCTGATATTTTTCATATTTCTGCTCAAAACATAGATTTTGGGTTCCCACAGTCTATGTCTTTGAGCAGAAGTAAGAAGAATAATGTAATATCTGTAAACCCCAGTTTTACTATATAAAAGTTGGGTTTATGGGGGACAAAATCATATAGGTATCTTTCGTGATGATATGCAATGAGGTTGATACATGATACGATAGTGGGCACCCTTTTTATGATGTAGACCGAATGAACTCTCCCACACTATGTATTGGAAGAGTCCAATTTAAATATTAGATATGTCAGGCTATGTGATGTAGATATTCCCGGAGAAAATGGCTAAACTATTTGTAAACAGTGGAGACCCTGATCAGACGCCGCGTTCTGCGGCGTCTGATCTGGTTCTGCACTGTTTTCCAGTTACCCTTTATAGGGGTCTCCAGACTACAATGGGTTTAAAAACTACCTCCGTTTAAAATTTATCGGTATACCAAGTATTTTCAAAGATAAAACTGTCCTATCTGCTATACCAGCCTACTTTTAAAACCCTAAATCGCCCATTATTTCCTACAAATATAATAAAACGTCTTCGGAGTGTAATATTATATAAATATTACACTCCTGAGAGGGCGATAGTAAAAATTTTCACCCTTCGGAATATCATTGATCTCGGCTTTGCCTCGGTCGACGATCATAATCCCCAGAAAACATTTTTTTTAATTATACCGAACTTTTACACCTGACTCCCCTTTTGCATAAAGCAAAATCATGAACTTCTGCATTCAATAACACTCAAAATTGATAAACAATATAATTAAACAAAATTTGTTAGTAACAAGAAACACATGCAGTAACATCACTTCAGACTCACCAGCCATTTATCACAACCATTATACTACACCGCAATGATCCTAAAAATTGGGACATACAGTGTGGAAGCAGTCTGATCACGGTCTACATTACTAGCCAGTCAGTCTAATTGTTAGGACTATTGCTGTAATTCCATATTTGTAGGAATTTAGAATGCTTGTTTTGACATTGGTTCCTAAGTCGTATCTAATAGATGCAGAGAACCTACTTAGATTGCCATTTTAAGTCCGATTTGCGGTACTCTATGAAGCGAGGGTTCAAATACTCCCTGAACACGGCCACGCTCCTTTTCACCACTCGCTGAGTGTTTACCGAGGCTTTTGTGTTGAGCAGTTTCTGTAACTATTAGTCGGACACCTTAGCAAAGGGGCAGTGTCAATAAGGCCTGTTTTTGGACTGAAGCCGATTTTCTTTTTAGCACTCTTAAATGACCCCTTATGTACTGGCTTTATGTATGCAAACTATTTAGTGGAATAAAGCAATAGTTTGGAAGGTATTTTCAAATTAAGTGAGTGGGATAACTTCCCCACAAACCCAGCTGGTGATAAACAAATGCATATACAGCTTTACAACTACCATATAATTCTGTAACCTTATATAATTTTGAATATATATATATGGCTTCTTAAATCCATGTTATTATGTCTGCTGTAAGAAGCAGTATAGAGGATTTAGAGAAAGATAATCTTGACAGTGAGTTTTCCTGAATTTTCAAAGGGTCGACCTTACAAAAATCTTTAATATTGCTGGCCATTTATATAGATGCATAACTATAATACGTAAAATCTTACTTGTTAAATTGCTCCTCTATAGCATTAATTACTCCCCCTATTTTGTTGTTAATTACTCATTTCAGAGCATAAACGTGATGTGAAACACATACTCATCTATACCTTTTATATGAAGTTAATTTTCTATCTGGAAGTTTTTTACAAGTTTTTTATATGTTCTCTGTCTGACTTATTACTTCGATCTTTGAATCAGCATATACGTTGATGTCATTTATGACGTTACAGTAATGTTGATATTTGTCATGTTAATTGCAAGAATTTACAACTGTTAGTGACTTGAATGGATTTAACTCTGTTCTGCTATATTTCGCATGAAATGAAAGTAGTTTTAACCTTGACTTGTCTCAAGGTCACAGGTTACAGATTGTTTAAGTCAGTGCATTGAGCATTGAGTACTGATATGAAAAGTATAATCATCATATTTGATATACATATGTTCTAACACATTTACTCCACAGTTTAATTCACTTTGCTTTGCTAACAACGGAACCATTGGTTTTGACCTTTATGAACTTGAGAGCAAAGACCCGGTTGGTTGGGGATTGTGATCCGTCTTTGGCTTGACCCACCCTCGTTCAACTACATCCATAACGTTTGTGACTCCTTATACATTTTGTGAACTGAGTAGCAAATAATACAGACCCAGATCAAACATCCCATAATAGCTGATCCAGACCTGTAGTGTTTATTATAAACTGTTAACCGGTAGACCAGTTAATTATATTCAGCTAAGATGTAAATATGTAGTTTGTTTGAGAATGAGGCAATTTGAAGAATAAACAATATGCGACAATGATATTCTTTGTAATTTGTTACTGGAGTTTATTTATTCAGATTTTGAAACAGGGACTGTGAGGGCGAATTTGAGAGCTCGGTAGCTGTGTCACTGGAACCATAGGCATAGTCACCTGTGACACCTGAGACTAAACAAGAGTAAATACTGCTGCATCAGGATCAAGGTTGCAAGCTGAGGCATCACTATCAGTTATGTTTTCAGTGTCCATTGCATTAGCAGCAGCAGTCACAGTCCTCTCAACGACCTGCCTAGACCCACTGCCAGTTACCTTGGGATCAACATATTTTACTTCGTGTTTATTGCAAAAGTCCCGGACGTTGTCCTCACATGTAAGGTAGGTATATCTGTCAGTAAACAGTTTCACAACAATACGACAATCTCAAGAATACGTTTTTTTTATTAGTTTGGTTCTCTTTAGTACACAGGTTTTGTATAAATGATGATGAGTTCAGGTTTAACGACGCATCAACCCATGAGGGTCATTTACGTCAAAATGGTGTACTAACTTAGTTTTGTAATGTATCGGCTATAATGATAAGTCATATATGCATAAAATGTAAAACTAAAACGAATTTAAAGATTAAAGTTGTTATATGTTGTTAAAAATATTGATGCGTTTTAAAAACGTAAGTGTGTTATCAGCTGGTTTTGTACAAAACAGAATTTCTTGCTTTGGTGATAATTTTTCTAACATATATCCGATCTGTAAGTAATTTATTAAGATTGTCAGCCCTGAGTTGCTTCAATGGCGCTCTTGAAAGAATAGAGTCTGATATCGGTAGCTACAAAACTTCACAATAATATCCCTTAGTCTGCGGTTATTGGGTTGTTTGTAGTACGGGTTATCCGATGGACCCGGTCGATATCCCTGTGTTCAATCCCACCATCAACATACTGGTTTAGAAAGCTGCATGTTTGTTTTATCATTTTCAGGAATACCAGATATTGTTATATTGTTTCGCCTCGAATACTGTTCAAGGTCATCACACTGTGATTTGGACGACTTGGCTTCATCAGTCAGCTGTTTTACATTACTAGATAGCTCTTTTATGATGGCATTGAGATCATTTGTCACAGCTTTGACAGACTTGTTCGCCTCATTTTTTTTGTCGTTAAGCACCTTCAACATCTTGAAACAGGTCTTCGATGAAACCATTTAGCAATGTTTCATTCTTATTCAGGTAAGATAGCAGGGGGGTCTACAATGACCTCAGGATCAACCTCTGCAGAGGTCTCGTACTCTGCATCACTATCGCCTCTCTCATGCATTGGTGTAGGAGTATCCCTTCAGCTAGGCCTATCAAGTGTAGCGGTAGCTGTTGTTGTAGCTTCAGTTGATGAAGCAGTATATGATTTGCCCTTTGCTTTGCTCTTGCTATCCATGCTTCTAGTTTGCAGATAAGTCTATCTCTGGACACACGAAAACTAATGACAACAAACGATAACTGATGACAAAAGAGAAATTACACAGCTCCCTCACTTTTGTTTTTTACACTAGAACATATATCCTTATGCCAGAGATCTTCTAGAAAATCATGTGTCAATATTAACTCTTTAAATAGTTCCTCTTATAAGTTCTTGAAATTTATAAGTTCTTGAAATTTTAGATGGCATCAAAATATTTTCAACTTGCCATTACAGTACCAGAAACCATTCACTATGCAGTTGTAATGTACTCTTTGTTGCGATAATGGGTGGTCTGAACGAATTGTCAGCTACACACACTTTTTCTAATATAGTTCCCAATAAATGGAATCAGGCTGATTGGCACCATATTGCTGAATGATTTCCATTGTTTTTTGTTTGTCATTATGCCTACTTAACAACCCACCTTACTTTTGTTACCTGCCTCGGTTGATTTGATTCTTAGGTTATATGTAGATTTTTATGACTTTTAGAGGAAACAGGGTATTTCAGCTTGTAAACATTTATTGCTAAGCAAGTCTCCAAAGTCAGATTTAAAGTTTCTGCATCCTTTGTCAGTGAAACCACCTGACCATCAACTCCAAACTATTCCGTTCATTCTTATCTTCTCTGTATTTGTTAGTTACCTGTTGTCGTCTTTTCTGTTTGGTTTAAGTTTCAAATACTGTCTCTATGATTTTACTATTTTACCATAATTGTTTTTTTTTTTTGTTTTTTTTGTTTTTTTTTTTTTGTTTTTTTTTTTTTTTTTTGTTTTTTTTTTTTTTGTTTTTTTTGTTTTTTTTTTACCAGAGTTTAAATGATTAGAAGCTGAACGCCTCTACATTAACAAAATACAGTCTATATTTTAACAAAAGTAAGAGAAAAGACCAGGAAGTGCCACAATCACAAACCGCAGCCCTTCTCAGACACCAAGAGGAAGAGGAAGCAGACAAAACCAAACAAGCGCAAATCGAACAAACGTACGAAACGCACTAAAATTAGCTCTCTGTCTCTTCCCCAAGCGAGGTAATCGCAATGCTAAAAGGACTGAAAAAACAAAATAACAAACTAATACAAGGGAAGACATAAAACAAATCGCCTCGTAGAATAAACCACAAAGCAAAAGAGTAAGACTAACACCGGGACCATCGCCTTTGAACGGTCGGTAGAGTAAACCACCGCGGGGTTTAAAGCACTTTTACAGCTAGACAACTTCACCCTGGGTCCCGATGCTACTCTTAATAAAGAAATACATAAAAATTCGGTTCGCATAAAGGCTCCCAACTCAGTCATTGCATCAAAGCGAAAACATAAAAATCAAATTAATCACTATAATAAACAAAGACGAGTACCCATGGCTAATGCTACTATATGCCAGAGTAAATGAAAACCAATAGTTGAACCACGGCGGGCCAAGACATATCGTCAAGCCCGAACCCACTGGTTGAAGTTTTACGAAGAGGCCGTCATTGAGTCTGAGGCTCGAACCGCTGTCGTGCAATTAAAGAGTGAAGTATAGCCATCAACAATGATTGGGTTGAAAACTAGGCATGCAGTCTGCCGCATAATATCCAGGCTATAGCCAATTCTTTTATAACGGTTAATCAGTTTTATGAATTGCTCCGAAAAGTTAGATTTTCCTACAATTTTTCTAAATCTGTACACTAAGTCACCGTAAAATTCTGGTTCCGATATACCTTGTTGCAGAAGTGTTTTCAGACTGACGCTATATTTTTCTACCAAAAATAGGTAAGAGAAAAGTCCAGGGAGTGCCACAATCACAAACCGCAGCCCTTCCCAGACCCCAAGAGGAAGAGGAAACCGACAAATCCAAACAAGTACAAACCGCACAAACGTACGAAAAGCACCAAGATTAGCTCTCTCTTCCCCAAGCGTGGTAATCGCAATACTAAAAGGACTGAAAAACACAAGAACAAAATGACACACGGAAAGACATGCAACAAATCGCCTCGTAGAATAAACCACAAAGCAACAAAGAGTAAGACTACACCGGGACCACCGCCTTAGAACGGTCAGTAGAGCAAACCACCGGGGGGTGGGGAGGGGAGTTTAAAGCACACTGTGCCTGCGATAAAATTTCGAAAACGCCTTACGAAGTTTAAAATAACGATAGCCCTGCCTAAGAAGTTTGGCAATAAGGGCTTTATTACGGCAGTTAAAGTCACTAAGATTTGAAGAAGCTTTGGCGAATCTAATAAATTGAGATATGTATACCCCATATGAGGTACGCGGGGGAACATCGCCATCCAGAAAAGGGAAATTTTTGGTGTTTGACAAAGTTCCATATTAAGCGGTAGTATTTTTTGTATACATTACAAGGCTCTAGTTAATCAAGTAAAAGTAATTTCGAAAATGGTTTATCTGTTTGACATTTTGCATTGACCATTGTTTTTATCTTATTCTGCTATTAGTCAAGGAGAAATACTGCATTGTATTAAGTATCGTATGCAGTTCAATGCAGGTCTAGATGTATATGATGTAAAGGCGGAAGTTGATGATTGGGTAGAGGTTGACTAAGGTATAAACATGTTTTTTACAAATATTGGAGAGTCTAAATGACTGTAAGAGGGGTGATGAATTCTTTTCTCTGAAGGAAGTCACAAAGGTTAGATACGACGAAAACTGTAAACGTGTTTTTGACAGTTAAAGGTCAAGCTCAAAACCAATGGTTCCGTTGTTAGCAAAGCAAAGAGAAATTAACTATGCATTTAATGTGTCAGAACATATGTATATCAAATATGATGCTTATACTTTTCATATCAGTACTCAATGTTCAATGCACATTTCCGATTCTTTATTGGTAAAACTGATTTTGAAATCTTGTCAGCAAGATATTTCAGTAACTGTTCTCGTAGCTATGAGTTTGAAATTTGGTGAGCTTATTGGAAATGATGAGAAAATTACTGATTACGTTTGAAAAAAATCTGGAGTTATATTCCTTGTAGTAAAATGATTAGGAAGCATTGTCATCAAGATATCTTGATAATTGTCCGCCGCCTTTTCGGAGAAAAGCGAGGGGACATGGTTTTCGGCTTTCCGTAGTGCGTGGTGCGTGAAGAGTGATGCGTGGTGCCATGGTTCCGAGTTTGTAGTGGGTACCTTTTGAGCGCAACCCCCCCTACAGTTTTGGACCGATCCTATTGAAACTTTACAGGTGTTTTAACCATGGTCTGAAAATTTGCATGTGTTTTTTACAGAATCCCTAAATTAACATTTTTGCACTTTTTTCACAATTTTTTTTTTTTTTTTTGCATTGTTCCGAGTTTGTAGTAGGAACCTTGTGAGCGCAAATCCTCCTACAGTTTTATACCGATCCTTCTGAAACTTCACAGGTATCTTAATCATGGTCTGAAGATATGCATGTGTTTTTTACAGAATCTTGATTTTTTTTTCAAAGACTTCACATTTTTAACTTAGACTTTTGTTCATGCTTCAATACTATGAAAGTGTATATTTAGTAGTTACCTTGTGGGCGCAACTCCTCCTACAGTTTTAGACCGATACTTTTGAAACTTTACAGTTGTTTTAATTATGAGCTGAATATATGCATATGCGTTTTACAGAATTCTTAATTTTTTATTTATCTTTTTTTGATATTTTTTTTTTTTTTTGCATTTTTAACTGAGACTCTTTTACATGGTTCCGAGTTTGAAGTGGCAACCTTGTGAGCGCAACTGCTCCTACAGTTTTATACCGATCCTTCTGAAACTGCACAGATATCTTTATCATGGTCTGAAAATATGCATGTGCTTTTTACAGAATCTTGATTTTTTTTTTTTTTTTTTTTATTTTTTACACATTTTTAACTTAGACATTTTTTGTATATTTAGTAGGTACCTTGTGAGTGCAACTCCTCCTACTGTTTTAGACCGATCCGTTTGAAACTTGACAGGTGTTTTAATCATGGTCTGAAAATATGCACGTGCTTTTTACAGGATCCTTAAGTTAATTTGTTTTTTACTTTTTTTTCACATTTTTAACTTAGACATTTTTGCATGGTTCCCGATGGATACCGATCCTTCTGAAATTTCACAGGTATCAATCATGGTCTGAAGATATGCATGTGCTTTTTTACAGAATCTTAAAATAATTTCTTTCAAATTTTTCACATTTCACATGCTTCAATACTATGAAAGTGTATATGTAGTAGGTACCTTGTGAGTGCAACTCCTCCTACAGTTTTATACCATTCCCACTGAAACTATATAGATGATTTAACCATAGTCTTCAAATTCCATATGCTTTTTTACAGAATCTTGAAATTACTTTTTTTTTTCTTCTTTTAATTTTTTCACATTTTTAACATTCAACATGGACTTTTTTCATGTTTCAATACTATGAAAGTGCATATAGTAGTAGGTACCTTGTGAGCACAACTCCTCCCACAGCTTTAAGCAAATGCTTCTAAAACTTTACAGGCATTTTGCTTGTGGTCTGTGGATATACATGTCCTCTTGGAATCTTGAAATTATTTTTTTTTTCCACGTTTTAGCTTCATTTTTCTCCTGCTTCAATACTTAGGTAAGTGATACAGGACCAATGGTCCTCTGGTTAACTTATTCATTTTTAACAGCTCAAAAAAAGGCGGGGGACATAGTCCCTATGGAATTTACTTATTATTTGTTTTGGCCTTGAGCCTTGGTCAGCACAGTGGAGTTAATGGGTAGATTACCTGATTTACTTTTGAAAACAATAAAATCCGAAAAATAATTAAAGTTTTATGCCTCAAGTTAATTTGATATTGAAATCTTGTCAGTAAGATATCGCATTAATTATTTGCGCAATGCAAAACTTACTCATAATTTTTCAGCAAAAATAGCAATGTATTTGCCGTATTTCAAGATAAAAATTTTAACGTCACGTTAGCTAACGACTTCGTTAAGTTTTGAACAACTGGGCCCTGATTAATTTTGCAAACAAATCGGATTAATTTTGTAAAAGTTATGTCCCTTTACAAATTTGGCATTTTGTATAGACAAGCGTATCGTTAGCGGCATAGTGTTTTAAAAACAAAGGCCCCTGGTGACTCTATATATCTGTATTTTGATATGATGTTTCCTAGTCCGCTTAGAGAACTGTCCGTCACTCTAGAAAATACTGCATTACCTTTCATGCTTTTAGAAAACCTTATACATGTATCCTTACTATACTTGTTCTAAAATTAAAATAAATTTCGTTTCAGAACTTGCTAATTAGTCTAAACTGCTACTGGATAAGTGACAAACATTTAAGACCAATCATCAATGGCCGCGTTCTGTAGGATCCGATCCCCCCAGTAATCAGGGATGTAATTTCCTGTTCAAAACAGCCCCTAAACCCAGATGTTGGAGCGTCTATCCTTCCATATAACGTGTTTCTAGACGAAAACCTTCGAAAATTAATAGAGCGAGATTCAAAACAAAATGTGGGCTTGTACTGCTTAGGATAACGATGTGTTATATGAAACTGTTGGATCAGGTGACAAATTTCCAGCACTGTGGACCTTGGTTCAAAGTCCGTTTTCGGTGATATTTTTTAAACTGATGAGGAAAACAAAATAAATTTGAGCCAGCACATGACAAAACCAACAAATTGGCATGTGCACCAAGGAAAGACTCAGGCTGATCAGTGTCTTCGCTGTCCGCCCGAGGACGCTTTGGATCTCACAGAGTGCCATGCAGAGACACTGATCAGATTTACTACGCGGATGCGCAGGTTGATCTCAGTCTTCGCTGGGCGCACGTGCAATTTTGTGGCCTGGCTCATTTGAAGCTGCATTAACTCTTGTCCTGCTGAATAAATTGAGATGCCACACCCACTTCTAATTGTCAGCCAATCAGATCTCTTTATCCAGATTGTTGACATAAATTCATGTACTTGGTGGCAAACAGTGCAGATCCAGATCAGTTGGCTTCTTCAGAAGCCAACTGATCTGGATCTACAGTTTGCGAAAGCAGGGTCTATCCGGGTTCAGCAGAACAAAGGGTTAATATTTAGGGTGCTGTTTCGATCCAGTATAACCAGTTTAAAGGGAATGCATACACTTTCCGGGGAGGCAACTCTGTTAATTACTTCACCTTCCTTCTGAAAGGAAAAGAATTTGCTACCTTTATTAGTATTTTTCTGTTTTAGAGTAGACCTCTTATCAGCAGGGCCTTGGTTTGCAGGAAAGAAAACTGGATGCCATAAAAGTTTTCTCCCTTGTGCAAAATGCTTGAAAATCTGCCAAGTGTATCCAGCTCTCTTAAACCTATTCCATAACCACAACCAGGGCCCAGTTGTTCAATGCATTGTTAGCTTAACGAGCTCGTTAGTGAAAAAAATGTTAACTGTTCTAGTATTTACAATAGCTACCCACATTTGTTCAGCAAAAGTATTAGCATATCTGCCATATTTAATGATTAAAGATGATAGTTTTAACGATTCATTAACTAACGACATCGTTAGCTTTGAACAACTGGCCTAGTAGTTTGTTTTTTTTTGTTTTTTTTTTTTGTTTTTTGTTTTTTGTTTTTTTGTTTTTTTTTTTTTTTTTTTTTTTTTTTGTTAATGTTGTTTTTGTCGTTGTTGTTGTTTTATCTCACCAAAGCCGAAGGCTCAGGATGAGCTATTGCGATCACTTGCCGTCCGTCGTCCGTCCGTCTTCGTCCGTCCATACCTTTGACGACTTCTCCTGTGAAGCCCCAAGGGCGAATTATTTTCTTCAAACTCCATGTTGAACCTTCTGTTACAGGGAAAATTGAAAATTTGTTCAAATGGTCAAGATTCATTAATCAAAATGGTCGCCGTGCCCATATATGGTAAAACACTTAAAAACTTCTCCAGAACCAAGAAGGCTTTGAGACTGAATCTTAGTATATAGCATCGAGGACTCAAGGTCTACCAAGTTTGTTCAAATGATGACTGTAGGTCGGCAAGGTCCTTATACATTCATATGGGGAAAACGTTGAAAAATCGTTTTCTCAAAGTGTATTAAAGACTAATGGCTGAAACTTGCATTGTATGATTAAAGTAGTGAAACGTTTTAGTTACAATCAAAATGTTGTCCCTGGGGGTTATCTGCCCTTGACCTGGGCTATATACATGTATGTAATTGTGTTATTTTTAATGTCTTCTTCTCTGAAATTGCTTGCCTGAGCAATTTTCACCAGATTTCACACGGGGCCTTCTGTTGAAAGGGTACTGACAATTTGTTCGAATGGTTCCACGCCATTGAACAAGATGGCTGGCATGCCCATATATGGTAAAACACTTAAAAATCTTATTCTCCAGAACCAAGAAAGCTTTGAGGCTGAATCTTGGTATTTACCATTGGGGACTTAAGGTCTACCAAGTTAGTACAAATAATGGTCGTAGGTTTACTTTTGACCGTTTTACGGCAATGTCAAATTTGAGTCCCTATATATATGGGGAAAATTTTGAAAAGTCCTTTTCTCAAAATGTATTTAAGACTAATGGCTGAAATTTAAAATGTGTGAATAAAGTAGATAAACTTTTTTAATTACAATCAAGCTTTTGTCCCCTAGTGTTATCTATCCTTGCCCCTGGGCTATATACGTACATGTATGAAATTGTGTTATGCATGTATGAAATTGTGTAATGTTTAAATGTTTTCTTTTCTGAAACTGTTTGAGCATTTTTCACCAGATTTCACACGAGGACTTCTGTCGAAAGGGTATTGACAATTTGATCGAATGGTTCCGCGCCACTGAACAAGATGGCTGCCGTGCCGATATATGGTAAAAATACTTCAAAATCTTCTTCTCCAGAACCAAGAAAGTTTTAGGCTGAGTCTTGGTATTTAGGATTAACGTCTCAAGGTCTACCAAAATTGTTCAAATAATGGTCGTAGGTTGACCCTTGACCTTTTTACGGCAAGGTCAAATTAGTGCCGCCATATAGTCGTATAGGAAAAATGTTGAAAAGTCATTTTCTCAAAATTTATTTAAAACTAATGGCTGAAACTTAAAATATGTGATTAAAGTAGATAAACTTTTTAGTTACAATCAAACATTTGTCCCCTGGGGTTATCTGCCCTTGGCCCTGGGCTAAATGCATTGTTTAAATTTATGCATTTTTTAAATGTCTTCTCTGAAACCGCAATTTTCACCAGATATCACATGAGGCCTTCTGTAGAAAAGGTATTGACAATTTGTTTGAATGGTTCCGCGCCATGTTTGAATGGTTCCGCGCCATTGAACAAAATGGCTGTCATGCCGATAAATGGTAAAAGCACTTAAAAATCTTCTTCTCCATATCCAAGAGGCTGAATCTTGGAATATAGCATCTGTTCAAATGAAGGTCGTGGGTTAACCTTTGATCTTTTATCGGCACGGTCAAAATTGCGCCCTCATACATTTGTATGGGGAAAATGTTGAATAATCATTTTCTCAGTAAGTGTTACAAACTAATGTCTGAAACAAAATTTATGATTAAAGAAGTAAATGTCTAGATACCGTCAAAATTTGGAGGGTTATCTGCCCTTGCCCCTGGGCTATACACAGGTATAAAATGGTGAAATCTAACGTCTTCCTCTCTGAAATAGCTTGAACAACCTTCAATAGATTTTACTTGGGGTCTTCTGTCGAAAGGATGTTGATTGTTGGGTCATTGGTTCAGCGCCATTGAACAAAATGGCTGCCATTCCGATATATGGTAAAACACTCAAGAAAGCTTTGAGGCTGTATCTTGGTATACAGCATTTTTTTTTTTTTTTTTTTTTTTTTTTTTTTTTTGTTTTGTTTTTTTTTTTCTTCGTTGTTGTTTTTGTTCTTGTGTTGTTGTTTTTAATGTTGTTATTGTTTTATTTTGTTTCTACTGTCCGTTTCAATTTCTGTTTGTATGTCTGTTATAGCAACTCTGCTGTTGTGTCGCGTCGTTGTCCTGCTTCCCATTTCTTCTTTCGGTGCATCAGAAAGGCTGTGCTTTATGTGTCCACGTAAACATAAGATGTGGGTACTCAAAGTAGCGCCTCACAGAGGTGCATCTAATGTGTACCAATGACGTTATGAGCCACAACGTCAGAGACGTACCTTTGTACATGTGCACCTAGCGAATATTCCGATCAGCCTGTGCGTTCGCGAAGTCTGATCAGAATCTTCATTTGGCGCATTTTGGACAGCCAAGGATGCAAAGTTTCCTCGTGTGGACAACTTTATTGGCCGCACATGTCAGAAGGTACTTTTTCTCACTTTGTGGCTCTTATGTTTTCGGAGAGGAATGAGAAATAATACAGTCGACTCTCGTTATATCGAATTCCAAGGGACTCTCTGAAATACTTCGAGATATCCGTACTTCGACATATCAGATATGCAGAATTGAGGAAAAAACTAATTCGAACAACCACATTTAACAAATATATGTGTAACTGGACTCTTGAGATATATTGAAAATATTGTGAAAAAGAGGAGCAATTTCTCCTCTTTTCCACAATATTTTTACCTATTGTTAGATTTTCTTGTTTAGGCAGGGACCAGATTTTCACTTCGAGATAAGCGGTTATTCGAGATAAGCGAGGTCAAGACAACGAGAGTCAACTGCATTTAAAAAGCTATTTATCTTTTCTGGTGCCATGCAGGACGCGTACCAAGCTTGCATTCTGCTTAACTCTACCTTGGTCCATTATCGGTCGGACAGGAACCCTGTCGGACCGACAGTGGTCCGATATAGATTTAAGTAAAATGCTAGCTGGGTAGGCTTTTTGCTTCTGCATAGGCCATAAATTCATTTTTTCTTACAGCAAGGCCCATTGTATGTGGGTCACAAGTTTAAAGTGCGCCTTGGGATATTACCGGCCTGCAAATTGTCAGATCCGCCAGCGCATCCGTCAGTCTGATTAGAATCGTCACTTGCTCTCTTTGAATTGCCGATGATCCAAGCTTTCTTTTTATTTTCAATGTTTAGAGAAAATAAGGTCTGGCACTGAAAAGTCTGCATCAAATGAAATGCCAAGTCTCTTTTTCTTTGAAAAAAAAAATAACAGAATCAATTTTAGAATGTCGTCTGTTACAAATTTGCTTAGCCCTTTAAGGGTTAAAACAAGCTGTGCATCTTCGCGTTAGAATCAGAATCTTCGCAATCTGGTTAAATATTCCACCCCTGAGTTTCTGAAGTGGACCCTTCTAGTTTTCGTCCGTTCCGTTAGTCTGTTCGTCTGTCCGCCCGTCCTTCCGTCCGTCTGGATGTGATTCTATAACCAAGTTTTACTTCGAAGTTTTTTTATTACTTATATCTCTGCAGCCATTGATCAAAAACTTTTCTTATCTGGTATGGGGGTACCTGGGGGGGGGGGGTCTCTTCCATTCTACATTAATGAACTCCTGGGTCATGCCCCAGTGCGGGGCTAGAGGTCAAAATCTAGGACACCCTAATAAAGTAGTATATTGCAGTTTGTTTATACAAACAACCTCTTATTAAAGAAGAATGTTTATGAGACATGCTTATTACTTTAACATTCAGTGTAATAAGGTCAAGGTCATTGTGACCTTATTTTTATATTGTTCAGTGATTTTGACGTATATTTTGTACTATTTCATGGATTAATGCCTCAATAAAGTAGTACGTTGCATTTTGTTTATACAATCAACTTCTTAAAGAAGGATGGGCATCGGACATGTCTATCATATCAACATTCAGTGTAATAAGGCCAAGGTCATTGTCATCATATTTTCATGCTCCAGCGATTTTGCCTTATATTTTGAAGACTATTTCATGGATTAATGTGATACTTGGAATATTGGTTCTGTGTGACACCACGATTAACAGAATCTCAAATGTAGGTCACCTTGATCTATATTTCATGGTCCAGTAATTTTGCCTCATATTTTAATTGATGTATGAACATCATTATTTGGGATTATGAATTAGTATGATCCAACGGTGGACCTAAAAGTATATGTAGATCACTGTGACCTATATTTCATAGTCCAGTGGTTTTATGTTACATCTTGAAGACAATTTGATGTATTACTATCATATTTTGGGATTATGTGACCTATGTTTCATAGCCCTGTGATTTTGTCTTATATCTCCCACTGTTTGATACTTAAATGTCATATTTACATATAAAGACAGAGTATGACCCAAACTTTCACCTTACAGTAAATATAAATCAGTATGACCTATATTTCATGGACTAGTGATTTTGCTTAGTATCTTTTAGATTATTTAATGGATTAACATCATAGTTGGTATAATGCATCAGTGAGACCATAAGATTAACTTCTCAAGTATATGTATGACCTATATTTTATGGCCCAGCAAATTTGCTTCATATCTTAAAGACTATTTACTCCAGGAAAGTTTTTCTTGGAATGATAGATCAGTGACATTGTAAACTATAGCTTGCCTTATATCATGGTCATTAACTTTAAAATATTTTATAATTAAGAAATGGCGCCGGCCGGGTGTATTCGTGACCCTCTGGGCACTTGCTCTAGTTGGAGGAGTAGAATGTATAAGCGGACCGCAATAATGGAGGACGCAGAATGTATCAGCTGATTGCAATTATTGGAGGAAGCAAAGTGTATCAACCTGATGAGTCCGTGCAACGCAGTATCGTATGTTTCTGCGAACTTCACACATATATTCCCGTAGATATTTTAGTTGACGCTCCCTAAATGTTGTCTGCTGATATTTGAACCTGACAAAAAAGTTATTGCATTCGAGGTTGTCCTGGAGATATAACATCTAGTTTGTTGCACACAGCCAATGTTTTATAATATTTGTTTTCTCCTTGACAAATACATCGCCAATTCTTTTTTTCGTGCGTTAGTTCAGAACAATAGTAAGACCTCCAGCAGTAACCAGTCTCGTGCCCGTGGCACTGGCATCTGAAATAGAGACATACAGTCGAACCTCGTTATCTCGAACTCACTTATTTCGAATTACCGCTTATCTCGAAGTGAAAATCTGGTCCCTGTTTTAATATGGAACTATGACAACAGGTAACAAAATAATGTGGAAAAAGGGAAAAATTGCTCCCAAGGAGCAATTTCACCTCTTTTCCACATTATTTTATATATATATTTCTAACTTCAGGAGTCAAATTACATATCCATTTGTTAAAAACGGTTGTTCTATTTATTGTTTTACTCACTCTCTCAACTCTGATATGTCGAGGTACGGATATCTCGAAGTGTTTCAGTGAGTCCCTTGGAATTCGAGATAACGAGAGTCGACTGTATATTAAGAGTAAGAAGATGTTTTAATAAAACTAAAATACCCATTGAATCTGATTGAAGATGCTTTTCAAAAGGCTAACTTTTAATGTACCAAGGTCAGAACTTTTAATGTACTAAGGAGTATACAAATATTATTCTATAAGTAATAATTCTCTCATAATCCAGAAATACACACAAACATAAAAGAGTTGAAATTCACCCTGCATAGCATATCTGGTAATCTCGTAAGGGGTAGTCGGTTGTTATTCATTCAAAATCATTACGTGAACTTCCGACCATGTCTTGCGGGACATCCATATGTCAACAAACAAGTAAGTTTTCCTGATTGATTGATGTTTAGTCAATTTCATAGACATATTTTGAAAAATCGGACAATGCTATTCCCAACAACTTTCATTTCTGAAAAGATGGTTGTGGGCTTGAAAAAACAAGCGGCTTATTTTTAATTTAATTTCACGTCGAGAAGGGTAGTCCAATATTCGAGTTTTGACTTTTTTCCGTGTCAAAATGAAGGTGTTTTCTGCTACTTGGACTATAAAATACTTATTCAACATATTAAATAAAATGTACAGCAACCTACGTCTACATCGAAATACATGAGATGCTAAATTTCCCAAGCATTTGTTCCGGGGACTGAAATATTTGTGCCGAATGTAACTAATGAGGCCAATTAACCCTTACGGGGGCATTAACTTTAACGGGGACAAGAAAGCCAACTGTCAGGTGTCTTTTTACAAGGCCTGATTATCCCTAATGGAAAGGTTTTAAAAATGAGACAGCATGTGTCATTTGCAACATCTGTCATGATGTTTGATTGTGAATATGTAAATGGACTATTTTGAAACTGGATTGTCGCAAATCTGCATGTTTATAAAGGCGGGACATTCTGATAATGGGTGATGTTCCCATAAGGAATAAGCAGGCCTTTTAATCAGACACCTGATTGTTGGCTTTTTTTTGTCCCTGCAAGAGTTAATGCCGCCGTAAGGGGTAATCGGCATCGTAAGCCATATTCGGCACATAAATATTTCAGTCTCCGGAACAAATGCTTGGAAGATTCAGCATCTTGTGTATTTAAACGGAGACGTAAGTTGATGTACGTCTTATTCAATATGATAATTAAGTATTTTATAGCCCAGGTAGCTGAAAATACCTTCATCTTTGCACTAGAAAAAGGTCAAAACAGGAATACCGGACTACCCTTCTCCAAGTGACATTAAATAAAAAATTAGCCGCTTGTTTTTTTAAGCCCTCCTATTCTTTTCCGGCGCAAAAGTGAAATGTGCTGGGAATAGCATTGTCCGATTTTTGAAAATATGTCTATGAAATCGACTAAAATCAATAAATCAGGAGATCTTACCCGTTTGTTGACATTCGGATGTCTCGCAAGTCATGGTCGGAAGTTTTCGTATAGATTTTGAATGCATACATGTAACTACCCGCGTCCCCTTACGAGATTATCAGGTGTGATAGGAACGATGCCATTACGAAAACATGCCTATTCAAATATACTGAAAATTTTACCACCAAAAAAAATGAAAATTTCAGATAAAAAAATCTGATATTTTTCTTATTTCTGCTAAAAACATAGATTGTTGGTACTCGTTAGAACTGCCTCGTCGAGGCGGTTCTAACGAGTACCCACAATCTATGCTTTTGAGCAGAAATAAGAGTAATAAAGTATACCCCTGTAAACCCCAGTTTTACTATATAAAAGTGGGGTTTAAGGGGGTCAAAATAATATAGGTATGTTTGCATGATGCACTTCAACAAGGTTTCATAAATAAAGTACAGTCGACCCTCTTTATTTCGACTTCACAAAACCTACAACTAGACCTGTGTGACCAGCAGAGACTTAAATCATCATGTACATCCACCCATATGGCAAGGATAACCTGGAGGCTGTGGAAGCCACATGCGATCAGCGAAGAATCCTATCAGACTGCGCTGATGCGCAGGCTGATCTGAGTCTTCGCTGGTCTTATAAGTCTTATTGTAGGTTTTGTCGTGCGCTTGCTCAAATGGTTTCTGATAAGATATTGTCAATATAAGAACGAATGTTATTTTTTGTGGATTTAATCGATGTGTAAATCCCGGCGAATCACTCGCAAACTGAATAAAGCTCGAAGAGCTTTATATTAAGTTTGTGAGTGATTCGCCGACGTTAACACACCGATATTATCCACAAAAATGATTTCCAACTTTGTTAAACGGATGTTCAAATAATCCGTCCTTTAAAATAGCGATGTCCGGGCGGGCGGGCGTCGGGCGTCGTCCCAGGTTTACCTTTCGGTTAACCTTTCTTCAAAGTTATATGTTACCTTTATTCTTCAATGGATTGCTTCTATATTTAGTAGGAATGAAGAGGAGGACCAGTAGCTCGGAGCGTCTTGTGCAAGAGAAACAACTCTCACTTTCTTCGTTATGTACGTATTTCCCCTGACTTTCGATGTTTTCCTTTTGGTTAACCTTTTTTGAAAGTTATGTTACCTTTATTCTACAGTTCTTTGCTTTCATATTTGGTAGGAATATCCAGCGGGCGGAAGTAACGTTGCCAAAACTATCAATCATTTGAGACGGCGGAAGGAAAATAGATCCGACGATTTCCTGCTCTGGATTTTATTGAATTGTAAAACCTTTCCTTCTACCATAAGTGTATATAAAGATAAGCAGCCGGAATTATTCACAAATACTTTTTTGCCACCCTTTCCCCCCCCCCCCCCCCCCCACTCCCCACCCACCATTCGAAGAATGGAGGAAAGGGCATACAGTGTTACCCTATCCGTCTGTCCGTCTCCGTCCGCGTTCGGCGTTAGCAATTTGCGTTAAAGTTTTTCAGGCGGGGGCATTCGTGTCCTTTGGACACATTTCTAGTTAAACATTTAGAATGAAACGTCTTTCCAATGATGTCGACAGCGGAGGGTAAAATACAACATTACGAAAACATGCCTATTCAAATATATAGAAAATTTCACCTCAAAAAACTGAAAATTTTCAGATAAAAAACTCTGATTGTGTTGTCCTCGTTAGAACCGCCTCAGCGAGGCGGTTCTAACGAGTACCACAATCAATGTTTTTGAGCAGAAATAAGAAAACTAATGCATACCCCTATAAACCCCAGTTTTACTATATAAAAGTGGGGTTTAAGGTGGTCAATATTATATAGGCATGTTTTCGTGATGAAAACTTACCTAAGAGTACAGGAGGGGAAGGGACTACCGACTGCCCAACCACTGTCAGACTCACACTTCTGCCACCTATCCCAGCAGTAGATTTCTCTGTACGCTGAAGAAAGACCGCTCATCGCAGCTAGTGCTGTAACTAACAATACCAATGAACTCGCACAGCGTTCCATACTTATATTCCAGTGAATGAGGGAGCAACAATAACTGTAAGTATGAAACAAGACAAAATTAAAATATAATAGAACGTCTTCCAAAGGGCTAGATAAATTTACTTTAACGATTGTCTGATGTTGTCAGAAACAAATGAACAGTCCGATGCAAGATGTTATCTTTATTTTATGAATATCTTTGTTAATATTGTTATAGTAATTATTGTAATTGTCACTGTTTATTAGTGTGTGTGTGTGTGTGTGTGTGTGTGTGTGTGTGTGTGTGTGTGTGTGTCCTGCAGAGACTGGTTAGATTGCGCGGATCCACGCTGTTTGCAAAAGCCTATTACGATCGCCTACAGCAGTGAAAGAGTTAAAGGAATGGATATATTTTCAGGGGAGACAACTCTGCCAAAATTGTTTACTACTCTTCTGAAAAGAGATCCACTCTAAAATGAAAGAATTTGCTTTCCTTGGAAAAAACACTACTAGTAGTAGTACTACTACTACTACTTAGTGCATTGCGTCTTCTTCTTCTTCTTCTTCTTCTTCTTCTTCTTCTTCTTCTTTTTGTTTACATTCATATTGTAAACCAATCAGAAAATATGAAGTTCAATCCAACTTAACATGTTTCATGTTTTTCCCTAAAACTATTAAGTGGACGTTGTATATGAGTGATGCTTTGCTACTTTGAGGGGTGTCTTTAATAATGAAGATACTGTCTGAATATTGGAATACCTACACTTGTTATTCTTCTTTTATTTGAACAAGTCTATTTTACTACCTGTTGGTGTATCTGAAAAATGCTGGATGAGTATCAAATGATGTACACAAAACCTGTGTAAGACACTCGCCACAGTGGCAGTGAAGTCATGCTATTTTCACTATATAATATGGGAATAATAGTTATAAAGAACATTCAGAGAGATTTATGAAGTAACAAGGTAGATGACCTTTGTGCTTTCATGTTTGCTTTTCTGCACACCAAGTCCCATCTGAGAAGGGTTCTCTACTAAACATTACGAAAACTCACCTATTCAAATATATAGAAAAATTCATCTTCAAAAACTGAAAATTTTCAGATGAAAAACTCTGATATTTTTCATATTTCTGCTCAAAACATAGATTTAGGGTACTCGTTAGAACCGCCTCGACGAGGCGGTTCTAACGAGTACCACACTCTATGTTTTTGAGCAGAAATAAGAAAAATAATGTATACCCCTCCAAACCCCTGTTTTACTATATAAAAGTGGGGTTTAAGGGGGTCAAAATTATATAGGCGTGTTTTCGTAATGAATTAGCCCGAAGACTACAGTGGATGCGAAAACCTTTTTCAGTGGTTGAGGTACTCACCCCAGAATTCTTAATATCCTCTTTCGCTATAAATTCAATTCGAAACAAAACAGACCTTTAACAACGCAACCTCATGCCTTAGATGAAAGTTCTTATTTTCTACATAAGGGTGGTATATATCTATGTTACTATCGTACACTTGCTGCAGAAATATAAGATGTAATTTAAGCCTGTAAGGTCAAAAATGCTAAGCTGGGGGTACATGTAGACTGCACGTTTCTGTTTTTTCTTTGGTCAAAACAATTCATATTACAGACTGAAGTCCAACACTGTAAAAATCAAAGCACTGACAGCACTGGCGGGTCGATTTTCCTGGTCCGTTTGTAATGGTCCTGAACGGGGACTGTTTCATTTAACACTTAACTCCCTGTAATTTAAGTAAACAATGCAATTCCTGATCAGACGCCGCGTTCTATGGGTCTGCACTGTTTGCCAGTTTCTTAGCACTATGCCCAGTTCAGGTTTTACAGATAACCCTCTCTACACAACACTCTGACCTCATTACGAAAACATGCCTATTCAAACATACTGAAAAATTTACCACCAAAAAAATGAAAACTTTCAGATAAAAATTCTGATATTTTTCACATTTCTGCTCAAAACATAGATTGTGGGTACCGAGGCGGTTCTAACGAGTACCCACACTCTATGTTTTTGAGCAGAAATAAGAAAAATAATGTATACCCCTGTAAACCCCAGTTTTACTATATAAAAGTGGGGTTTAAGGGGGTCAAAATTATATAGGCGTGTTTTCGTGATGCACAGCGACAAGACTAGCGCGACTATAAATAACCGTTACTTAGATATCTATCATACAGATACGGAACCCGGGAATTTTGATTTCATTTCTTTAAGTTGTTGCGACAACTTAATCTTGTTCGGACAACTTAATAACTTGTTCGGACAACATAACATCTTGTCCCGAAAACTTAATATCTTGTTCGCACAAGATACGTATGTTGCTCGGACGACAAAATATCTGGTTCGGACAATTTCGTATGTTGTTCGCATGAGAAAATGTTGTTCGGACAAGATACCAAGTCCTCCGAACAACTAAATTATCTGGTTCGGACAGCATATATAATATCTTGTTCGCAGAAGATAATTATGTTGTTCGGACGATTAAATATGTATTCGCTCGACATAATTAACATTTTTCGGATTGTTCGGACGACATAATATCTTGTTCCGATAACATGATATCTTGTTTCGACAACTTAATTCTTGTTCGCACGACTTAACATCTTGTTCGGACGACTTATTTATCTGTGCGAACAACCTACCGTCCTAAAATGCCAAATTATGGACAGTTAATCCGCTATATTGTAACGACAGCGAATCAGCCAATCAGAGTGTCTGATAAAGTGAATGACAGCCCAGAATCAGGAGAAATACTAAGATGCAGTCCCTTTCCCCACCTGTTCCAAGTACAGCAGGACTTTACCACCGTACCAACTCAACTTTCTTATTTAAACTTTTTATTTCTGCATTTCTGGAATGGATTCTTCTGTCTTCTAATTTCGAACGTATCCATTCTTTCAAAAAGGAGTTTAAATAGAAAATCAAACACTGATATATAATGTAGATCCCTATGTGACTTCACAAGCCGTATCTATAACACATTGCTACGTCTGCGGCGTCCAGTCGGAGTTTGCCAATTACAGTGAACCCTCGTTACAACGACAGTATTTGTTCTCGAAGACGTTGCCATAAAAATGAATTTGCTGCTATACAGAATACTTAATGAGGAGATTTATAAGTAAGAAATGTCTTGTTTTGTTATTATTTCCTCATAGAACATATGTTTTAGATATTTGTTAGAGTCCCCTGAGTGAGGCGATTCTAACAAATATCCAAAACATATGTGGCGATTCTAACAATTATCTAAACCATATGTTTCTTTAAAGATTTAAATTCAATATTGTTGCATAATTTGTGACTAAGTTTTACCTCTTAAGCGAAGGTTTCGTGACAGTCAAATTGTCATTATAACGAATTTTGTCGTTGTATCGAGTGCTGGTATAAAGAGGTTTGTCTTTACCATTTTGGGTGTCTCCAGATTACAATGGGTTAAACGCGGGTTGAACCTGTCTTGTTTCCCTGTGTTTCTGTTGACATGTTTTGACTGGGATTGTGTTGGCATTGTTTGTGCTTACCTGGTCATGTACTGCTGGAAACATTAAGGTGCCACACCAACTTCTAACTGTCAGCCAATCAGATTGCTTGATCTAGGTTGTTGATAGAAATTCACATACTAAATGACTAATAGTGCAGACCCAGATCAATTGGCTTCTCAGAAGCCAACTGATCTGAATCTACACTGTTTGCAAAGGCTGGGTATATCCAAGTTCAGCAGAACCAGGGTTAAGCTCCAAACATACTATTTTGTTTACATATATGTACATATATTTTCTTTCTATATACTTATATTCGCCAACTGCTTAACGACAGAAATGTCCGACTAAGAATGCGGATATTATAGGATCAAATTCTCCTCCCTAGCCGGGAGATGTTCAGAACTTGAGTACAACAAGCGTGTACTCGAAGTGTCCTAGGTCGAATATAAGGTTGACAGGGACTCTGTGTGTTTCACGAACGATCGGCTGTACTGAGAGCTCCAGATAAGAGGGAGTAAAGTGAGCTTCAGCACTGATGTTTAAGCTAACCTGTGTTCAAGGTGAGCTATTCTGATCACCCTATGTCCGCCGTAAGTGTGTTGTGCGTCGTGTGACGTGTGTCGTGCGCCCTGCGTCATCAACATTTATATTGTTCATCCTCTAGAAGCTACAGTTTTGCTTCCATCTTCATAAAACTTTACCAGGGCCCAGTTGTTCAAAGCTAACGACATCGTTAGTTAACGATTCGTTAAAATTTACATTGAGTGATACGCAAATATGCTGAAATTTTTTGCTGAAAAAATGTGAGTAGCTTTTGCAGTGCAAAAGCTACTCACATTTTTTTTCAGCAAAAAATATCAGAATATTGTATATTGAGTCTGCTAAAACTGTTAACGAAATGGCCCTTAACGAGCTCGTTAAGCTAACGACGCTTTGAACAACTGGGCCCAGAATGTTTGATGTAAGATATCTCGGTCAAGTTTAAATATGGGTCATGTCAGATCAAAACTAAGTCACAAGGTCATAAAAAAAAAAAATTTTTTTTTCACCCTCTAGAGGCCACAGTTTTGCTTTAATCTTCTTGAAATTTTACCAGAATGTTTGTCTTGATAATACCTCGTTCAAGTTTGATTATGGTTCATATCGGGTCAAAAACTAGATCACTGTGTCAAATTTCTTTGAAAACTTGTTCACCCTCGAGAGCCCACCGTTTGGCTTCAATCTTTATAAAATTACACAAGAATGTTTGCCTTGGTGAAACATTGGTCCGAATGTGGGTCATGTTAGAACAAAAAATAGGTCAATAGGTCACATTTATTCAAAATCTTGTTCATCTAGAGGTCAAAGTTTTGCTTCAATCTTTAAAAAAATACCAGAATGTTTCTTTTACTGATATCTTGTCAAGTTCGAACATGGGGCATGATGTGTCAAAAACTAGGTCACTAAGTCAAATTTCTTTAAAATCTTGTTCACCTCTGTAGGACACGGTTTTGCTTTCATCTTCATAGAGTTTTACCAGAAAGTTTGTTTGGATGATATCTTGGTCTAGTTTGAATATGCGTTGTGTTTGGTTAAAAAGTAGGTCATTAAGTTATATTAGCCGAGTGTTAATCCTCTAGAGGCCTTAGTTTTGATTCAATCTTGATAATTTTTACCAGAATGTTTCTCTTGGTGATATCGTGGTCAAAACTAGTCACCAGGTTGAATTTCTTTAAAACCTTGTTCGAGGTTACAGTATTTTCTTCATTCTTCATTAAACTTCACCAGAATGTTTGACTTTATGATATCTCGGGTCAAGTTCGAAAATAAGTTATGTCGAATTAAAAACTAGGTCACTGTGTCAAATTTCTTTATACATTATTCACCCTGTAGAGGCCACAGTTTTGCTTTAGTCTTCTAAGAACTTTACCAAAATGTTTGTCTTGATGATTTCTAGGTTAAATTCTAAACTGGGTTACTTGGGGTGAAAAACTAAGTCATTTGGCCGAATCGAGGGAAAACCTTGTTAACACTTTAGAGGTTTCATTTTTTGAAGTAATCAACATGAATCCTACTCAAAATGTTTGTCTTAATAATTTCTTGGTCGAGATTGAAATTTTTATTTTGGGTAAAACAAAACTAGTTCACAGGGTTAAATCAAAGGAAAAAGTTGTTAACACTCTAGCGATCACAATTTTGAAATCATCATCATGAATCTTGCTCAAAATGTTTGTCTTGATGATTTCTAGGTCAGCTTTTAAACTGGGTCACTTGGAGTCAAAAACCAGGCTAAATTAAAGAAAAACCTTGCTAACACTGTAGAGGTCATATTTTAAGTAATCATCATCTTGCTTAAATTGTTCTTCTTGATTAGTTCTAGATCAAGTTTGAAAGTGGGTTTCTTGGGGTCACAAACTAGATCACCGGGCCAAATCAGAGGAAAACCTTGTTAATGCTCCAGAGGTTTTATTTTTGTCATCATACCAATGCGATTTATCCTATTCATTTAACCCATTTATGCCGAGTAGATTCTTCTACCATAACTCTTTCGACCGGTCTATTTCCAACTGAACGGGCGTCTGATTAGTTTTATTATTACCACGTTTTATAGAAATTTCTGTACTAAATGCAAACAGTGTAGACACTAATCAGACGCCGCGTTAAGCGGCGTCTGATCTGGGTCTTCACTGTTTGTCAATGTCCCTTCTACGGGATGCTAAGCATAAATGGGTTAAAGAGCTGCTGGAAAGTATAGTCCCTAGACAAAAAAAAATGTAAGACATGTATGCTTTGTTTAGTTTGGAGTTTTACGTAGAAGTCAATACCGTTATGGTCATGTCGAGCCGGTCAATTAACCTGCATGTACTCCCGGCTTTCTCGGGCAGACATCGACCTCTAAGTAGGTAACCAATGCTTGTGCACATTCTTTTGCCAGCAGCTGACAGCTATCCTTTTTGAATCAGCGGAAAGAGGAGAATGACTGTAGAAATGATTTCATAATCAATGTCCACAAAAGTTATATAGCCGAGCTGGGATTCGAACTAGCGACCCCAGTAGTATAGGGTGTCGACACCCTATACCACTGACCCCTGTATCTGTAGTCATACGCGCAAGCGACTGATGCATCCCAGTAAGCATTCTACATAAATCTATAGCGGGCCGTTAGCGGCCCTTCAGGGTAACTGACGGGCCGCTAACGTTCCGCTGTAGATTTATGTAGAATGCTAGCTGGGATGCAGATTTTTTTTTTTTTTTTATTACACGGTAAGTTTTAAAAAACATATGATTGTCATCGAATAAGATACCTGCACTAGATCTATGCCATGATTATGCATTTTTAAGATGGTCCATTGGTATCAAAATTCAGAATTAAATAGAGGTCAGCTAAACATAATATGAATATAGGCAAGTCATAAGATATATTTAACATTTACCATTCTCTGGGCAATTTCAGCTGACGATATTTTGAAATATTCTCTTTTTTCCCCAGACAATAGGCTTTGACATATATGGTAGCCGATTTGCATGAAATTTCAAAGCCTTTTTTCACAGGAGTGTTTGCATGAAATTCCAAAGCCTATTGTCTGGATGAAAAAAAAATGATAAGAAAAATCAAAATGTCGTCTACACAAATTTTACCCAGCATGCTAAGCGTTAGGATAAAATATTTCTACTACTATCATGTATGCAGCAGAATGGTCTTTAATTACAAATGCGTCGCGCCATAGCTCTTCGGTTTATGCCACCAAACGGAGACCCAGATCAGAATGCACTGTCACCCTGTGTAATCAGTTCTTATGGTGTTTGTCAATATAATATTCTATGATATTTACTGATTCTAAAAGCGGACAGCAAAAGCGCAGATCGGACTGCGCATGCGCAGTCCGATCTGGGCTTTGCTGTCTGCAATGACCCATTTTCCCATGGTCCTGATCAAAAACCGGTATCGAAACAAGTATCATCAAATTACATTGAGAAACAAAAACATTGTATCACCAGACATTTGACTACTATTCGTTCAACATCTTTTGGAAAGACTTATTTCACGCCTACCAAACGAATGAATGCTTAACCATCGGTTAAGAACGTGACACAATTAGAGCGACATCGGTTAGGCATTCTATGACTCAGAAAAGGTAAACAAACTTTGCATTTTCTAAGTTTCATGAGCAATATAAATGTTTTAGGTAATTGTTTGAAAAACGGGGTATTACATTCAACCACCCATTACGTTACAACGAATATTAATGCAATTTTTCCTCCTCTTTTTCTTTACCTTGATTATGATTTTCCTTATTCTTACGTCTTTCTGTTCTTTATTTTTCGTCTTAAGGGCTTCTGGAGCGGAACATCTGTGGGTGGTGCATGGGCTTGGTCGTACTGATTGTATTTGGTACAGTGATGCTTATTTGTGTGTGATGGCGTGTGTTCTTTATCAGATTTTAATATCTTCAGTGTCATGAAAGCAAAATCAGAGGAACTTTTCGCCGCCTCGCACACATATGGGTATCGTACCAATTTTGTACCGTTTGCGTTCCGAATCTTTGTTCTGCTATTCATCTGGAATAGAGTAGACAATTCTTTCTCTCTATTATCAGCCATCAAACAAAACCATGCAAAACACGAATTTATATTTCAAAATCTACTTAGACACACTGTACCTGGTAAACACTATAAGGAAAATTGCAAGTTTACATGTCATGGATTAGCATTTATTCTCCTATTGGTTACGGTCGCTTGGATCTTTATTCTGCTTCTTAAGGCCGGAGATATCGAACAGAATCCGGGACCTCAAACAGGCACCTCAGTTAGCACTGCTAACACTTCGTCTTTAGCATCGAGCGGGTCTATGAACCTGTCCACTCTTCAAAACAAGCTATCTATTGTTCATTACAACGTTCAGAGTATTACTCGTAAAATAGATATTCTCAGCTCAGAACTATTTGAATTTGACATTCTCGCTTTTTCTGAAACTTGGCTTAATCCATCCATATCCAAAGAAACTCTTCTAATACAGTCGTATCGGGAGCCCGAACGGAAAGATCGGCAGGGTGATAGTCATGGGGGAGTAATGATATACGTTAAGGACTCTATTTATTATAAACGCAGATTAGATTTAGAACCAAGAGGAATTGAATGTATCTGGATAGAACTAGTTCTTAAACATAAACATGTACTTTTTGGATTATTTTATCGACCACCCAATTCCGATTTAAACTATTATTCAACAATGGAGGACTCGATCCACCTTGCAGTAGACACCGGTATAAATGACATCATAATAACTGGCAATTTTAATATTAACATGTATAACCCTCAATCGGCCAGGAAAATAAACGATTTTTGTAATCATTTTTCTCTAACCCAAGTTGTAAACGAACCAACACATTTTACGGAACATTCTTCCACCCTCATTGACTTGATGCTTGTGAGTAATCCTAATCATGTTATTTTAAACGGTGTGGGAGACCCCTTTCTTGGCCAGGATTTGAGATATCACTGTCCGATCTTTGGCATATTTAAATTTTGCAAGCCGATACGTAGATCATTTACCCGTCACATTTGGCGATACGAACAAGGGAATTATGATCTTCTAAAGGAAATAGCATCGTCAACAGACTGGAAGGCTCTCCATAACCCAGATATAAACGTTTATGCTAAGAGACTAATTGACAAGATACTCGAAATTTCAAAAGATTGCATTCCAAATAAAATAGTAACAATACGACCGTCTGATCCACCATGGATGACTTCATCAATCAAAAGATATATTAGGAAACGCAAAAGAGCTTACCGTCGGGCAAAACAAACTAACTTCATGAATGATTGGAATACTTTCAGACGGCTTCGTAATAAAACTATATCTATGATTCGAGAGTCTAAAAAAGCACTTAATGAGTCTTTATCTGACAAACTTAAATCTTTCTTTATCACCAAGACAGTGGTGGTCACTTCTCAAGTCCTTTATCTCCCCTTCTTCTCAAGCCTCAAGTCCTCCATTAGAGAAGGACGGTCTAGTATTCGTCGAAGAGGTAGAGAAAGCTAACGTTCTTAATGACTTCTTCCGTGACCAAACTCTACTGAATGATCATGATGTTGCACTTCCTGAAATTGCTCCATACCTGGTTGAACGTTGTCTAAGTTCTCTCGTTTTGTCACCAGATGAGGTTAAACTAATCTTAAAATCTCTCCCTGTTGGGAAAGCTACTGGCCCCGATGGACTCAGTAATCGTATTCTCTCTGTGCTAGCTGATGAACTTTCTGTTCCTGTCTGTGCTCTTTTTAATCAGTCCTTACAACATGGAACCGTACCTGAATGTTTTAAAGAAACTCATGTTTGCCCAATACTTAAAGGTGGTGATCCGGCAGTTCCTTCTAATTACAGACCAATTTCACTTTTGAGTAACTTAGACAAAGCTTTAGAAAGACTTGTTTTTAAATATTTATACAATCACCTCCTTGATAACAATATACTTACATCGTTCCAGTCTGGCTTTAGACCAGGCGACTCTACTGTTAATCAATTAACATATTTATACGATACTTTCTGCCACGCGTTAGACTCAGGGAAAGAAATCAGAGTAGTATTCTGTGATATCAGCAAGGCATTCGACAGGGTTTGGCATAGCGGACTAATTCACAAGCTTAAGGCAGCAGGAGTAACTGGAAATTTACTACAATGGTTTACAAGCTATCTTGAAAATAGAAAACAACGTGTTGTGTTATCTGGGGTCAAGTCTATCTGGAATTATATTAAAGCTGGCGTTCCGCAGGGGTCCATCTTAGGTCCTCTATTATTCCTACTATACATAAATGACATTGTCACTGAAATTCGATCGAACATCCGACTTTTTGCTGACGACACTAGTCTGTATATTATTGTAGACAATCCAGATGCTGCTGCTGAAATCCTTAATACAGATCTTAACAAAATATCAAAATGGGCAAAGTCTTGGTTAGTGAAATTTAACCCAAATAAAAATGAATCTCTTATTATCTCTCGCAAAATAAACCAACCTGATCATCCTCCGGTTTTCATGTCGAATCAAGAAATTAACGAAGTTCAGTTTCATAAACATTTGGGAATTTATATAGCATCAGACTGCTCCTGGCATAAACATATAGAGTATGTCAAGAGTAAGGCATGGTCCAGAATAAATGTCATGAGGAAATTTAAATATACCTTGGATAGGAAGTCCCTAGAAATAATTTATATTGCTTTTGTTCGCCCAATACTAGAATATGCCGATGTAGTTTGGGACAACTGCACTCAACAAGAGAAACATGAGATAGAAAAAATTCAATTAGAGGCTGCTAGAATAGCCACCGGAACAACTAAACTAGTCTCTGTGCAAAAACTATATGATGAGATCGGATGGGAAACACTAGATGTAAGGAGAAGAAAGCATAAATTGGTCCTATTCTATAAAATGTATAATGACATTGCCCCCTCTTATCTCTCTTCACTGGTTCCTCGACCTGACCAGAACGCTTCACGTTACAGTTTGCGTAACGCAAATAATATAAGAACAATACAATCTCGTACTAATCAATATTATAATTCTTTTCTTCCTGCAGCCATTCGTGATTGGAACGATCTTCCCTGCGCTGACAGGATTGTAGATACAGTTGATGATTTTAAGAGACAATTAAGTCAGGGCAGAGTAATTGTTCCAAAATATTTTTATGCAGGCAACAGAAGCATGCAGATACTTCATACTAGACTTCGAACTGGTTGCAGCTCTCTCAACTACGATCTTTACTCGAAAAACATCATAGAATCTCCTCTCTGTAATTGTAGATGTGGTGAAATAGAAAATGCAGACCACTTCTTTTTTAGATGCCATTTATACCAAAATCATAGACAGGTATTAATGGATACTCTATCACAACATGGCAATATCACCCTAAACATAATCCTCAATGGCGATCTTAATTTACCTAATGAAGCTAATATAGCCATTCTTGAAGCAGTACAGAGGTATATCCAAAGAACGAAAAGATTTTAAGAAAGTTAATCGGTCACACTCGTATCAGTCATTATTTGTACCAGACTAAATGGACTTTAAATAGTGACAGTGATTCGGAGCATACATCGATGACATCACTCGGATCTGTCCTGCACCGCTCACAGTCCCCAGTAACTTCTTACTTTATTCATAGTCTTCGTAAAATCTGCTCCATAGTTCTTCATTTCTTTCCCTCCCTCTGTTTTTCTTCATTACATCTTGTGTAATTTGTTTCTCTTTTCTCTTCTTATTCTCATTTTATGTTTGCTCATCTCTTCATGTTAAACTTCACAATTATTATTTATTAATAAATTGTTATTACTTGAAGAGGACCATTGGAAACTAACCATTCAGGATTTGCTTGTATACTCATATTTCTGACAATGATCACATCCTAGGAAAGGAACTAAATAAGCTCTTATGCTTTCGTTCTAATCCTATTGTTGTACTTTTGTATGTGCTGTATATGTAAACATTTCGGAAATAAATATGTTTAAACCAACCACCCATTGATATCGGCGTCTGTGGAGCAAATCTCAGACAACCTACATCATACATATTGGCTGCATTATTTTTCGCGTGCTGAAGGCGTACCGAAAGCCATAGAATACACGTGGAAACTCGTGGTGTTTATTGTCATTCACTTAATTTTCCGCTTTGCTAGAAGTTCAGCATACCATCGCGCACACATGACAGACGCATATGATCATTTGTGTTATGGATATTTTGGTTGTCAATGCACCATTGATGAGAAATCGCCACGGTAAGGGTCGAAAATGAGTGGTTACGCATTACAGCTGTAAGTTTTTTTATTTATTTAATTAATTAGATCTAATGCTTAGCCACTCATTTTCGACCCTAACCTTGGCGATTTCTCAACAATGCTGCATTGACAACCAAAATATCCATAACACAAATAATCATATGTGTCTTTCGTGTGTGCGTGATGATACGTGTTTTCTATGGCTTTCGGTATACCTTTACTCTCTTACACAGAGATTTGCTAACTCAATTCTTTCGTAACTGAAACGGAGTGGAAAGTTTAAGCGCTGATAATTGAGCGTAGTATACCTTCAGCACACGAAAAATAATTCAGTCAATATGCGTGAAGTAGGTAGTCGAAAATGTACTTTATTGCATAGACACAGCTTAGTCTGTGCATTCACCCAACCTGATCAGTCCTCGCTGCCGGTCCGAAGACATTTTGGATATCAACAGAGTGCTCAATAAAAAATTCTGACAAGACTACAAGGATGCACCAGCTGATCTGAATCTTCGCTAAACGAACATGTCATAACGTACATTTTACCTGACTCGTCCCGTATATTTTGACTGCGTCAAGCGAAAAAGTGCCTTCGGACATGCGCAAAATGCTCAGACTTAGATCATCCTGCGCATGCGTAAAGTATCATCTGGGCCTTTGCTCACCATTCATACATTCTGTAGTATCCAATGATTCTGTAAGCGGACAGTAAAGGTCCTGATCAGACTGCGCATCCGCGCAGTCTGATCTGGACCTTAGCTGTCCTCATATGTTCGAAAGCAGGTTTTCGCATGGTGTGGCCTAATTTAAAAACATTGTCTCTTGAGCCTTGGTCTTCTCTAACTCAGCCGAAAAAAATAGGATAACTTTATCTGCGAATCAAATATGCCCATATAAGGCGATATACGAGTATAGATCAAAATACAACCTTGTCCGGTGACCGGAGGATTTTGGTTCCCAGCTGTATTACGTCAAATAGAAAATTGAAACCAGAAGTAACAGGTTAGGTTATATTTTTACCCAAAGTCAACGTATTTGAACCTCTTTATAATAGATAAAAATAATAACATCAATCGTAAGTTATAATAATAATAATAATAATTTGTTTGTTTGTTTGTGCTGAGGTTTTACAGCCCAGTCAACCCAATGGGGCTAAAATGATTAAAATGGCTATTACCAATCGATTAGTAATAGCGATTGTACGATAAAATGGCTATTACCGGTCGACTGGCAATAGCGATTATACAATAAAATTGCTTTTACCAGTAGACTTGTAACAGCTAATTAAACGAAAAACCACCATTACCAGTCAGGGCCCAGTTGTTCAAAACTAACGACGTTGTTAGTTAACGATTCGTTAAAATTTACATCGAGTGATACGCAAATATTTTGATATTTTTTGCTGAAAAAATGTGAAAAGCTACTCACATTTTTTCAGCAAAATATATCAAAATATTGTATATTGAATCCGCTAAAATAGTTAACGAAATGACCCTTAACGAGCTCGTTAAGCTAACGACGCTTTGAACAACTGGGCCCAGGTAGATATTTTACTACTAAGTCGTTATTTGAGACTTAGATCAAACATCACCTCTTGTAGAGAAGAAGGAGCTGGCCTTTTTGCCGTTTCATGATTGAAACTAAATCCCTACATGCCGTTCACTGATATAAATTACTGGAATGTCAGGAAAAAACAAATGAAATTTCTTAAGTTTATTTATCTTTTTTATTTAGACATGTCACATACAATGTAGTAAAACAAATAATCAAAACATAAGTAAGACAATATACCAACACAAACTGAGTAACTTACGTTACGTTTACAAGTCAATTTACTGAACACCCCGGTAAACCCCACTATATATAGAGAAGAGTTGTGTTTAGACATGTCACATACAATGTAGTAAAACAAATAATCAAAACATAAGTAAAATTATATACCACAGAAACTGAATAACTTACGTTACGTTTACAAGTCTATTTACTGAACACCCCGGTAAACCCAACTTTATATAGAGAAGAGTTGTGTTATCAAGAGTAAACCTCAATTTTCTTATTTATGATTCGATCAAAGATTTATGTGGCTCATTAGAACCGCCTTTATGAGCCCCAAATATGTTTGTAGCATAAATGAGAACAAAATATCGCAAGGACATCACGAAAACATACCTATATAATTTTGACCCCTTAAACCCCACTTTTATATAGTAAAACTGGGGTTTACAGGGGTACACATTATTTTTCTTATGAGGCGGTTCTAACGAGTACCCACAATCTATGTTTTGAGCAGAAATATGAAAAAATATCAGATATTTTTTATCTGAAAATTTTCATTTCTTGGTGGTAAAATTTTCAGTATATTTGAATAGGCATGTTTTCGTAATGAAATGCATGTAGTGTGATAAACGATAAACTGATATGTTCAGTGACTGTTAGAGCATCATATGCATTTGTATTGGTATGTCTCATCATTTTTCAAGCTTTTTGCTTTTGCTGCAGTAGTGCTTATACATCATAGACATTACGAAAGCACGCCTATTCTAATATATAGAAAATTTCACCTCCAAAAACTGAAAATTTTCAGATAAAAAAATTCTGATAATTTTCATATTTCTGCTCAAAACATAGATTATGGGTACCCGTTAGAACCGCCTCGCCGAGGCGGTTCTAACTAGCACCCACAATCTATTTTTTGAGCAGAAATAAGAAAAATAATGTATACCCCTATAAACCCCAGTTTTACTACATTGTACATAAAAGTGGGGTTTAAGGGGGTCAAAATTATATAGGTATATTTTCGTGATGGATGATACCATTCATTACATGATATGCATTTAGCCATCTTGCTATCATAAAGTCCCCTGCAAGAGCAGAAAATGTTATCTCTTAGAGTGACATTTTCTTTTTTTTTTTTCAATTTTTATTTATGCTGAAAGGATCATTTGAAAAATCCTGAGGCAATGCAAAATGTGGTCCCTCATCCTGTTTTAGTTATTTTTTTTTTTTTTTTTTTTTTTTTTTTTTTTTTTTTGGATTAAGTCCAAAGCAGTGCGCGACGTCAAAGGCAATGGCAAAGAGACCACAATCAGACACGCCGGCTTGATGCTGAACTAGCACTTTATGTGTTTTTATTTGTTTTCCTTCGTGCTTTCAAAAGACTGCATCGGCTTTACTGTCATTGTCTAAATCATTATAATCGCTATAAAAAGATATTTATGGAGCCATGCTCGTAATTAAGTGTTGAAACGGTAATCCAGTGGCCAGATTTAACATTACCACGGTGAAAAATCTGAACCTTGTCTTTGTCCATTTTAGGCTTGAAGAATTTGGTGTAATAGCCATTTTCACGTATAATGGCTATTACCATTCGACTGGCATAGCGTATAATGGCTATTACCAGTCTAGTGGCAACAACCATTTCCACGTATAACAGCTATTACCAGTCGACTGGTAACAGCCATTCCGTAATAATAATATTTGAAAACAAACTTATGACTTATGCGACCAACTTAGACACATCTCAGCCTGCGCTTCCGGAACTACACTGTTCGCTTAGAATTTCGCCATTTCTACAGGGAACTATATGTATTTGCCTTGGTGGGGCGATACAAATATCAAGGCTGGTTATTTCAATTTGTGACCCTGAATGGAAAGATTTTGATGGTTGCGACAACCATCAAAATCTTTTCCATTCAGATCAAAATCTTTCCATTCAGGGAAACAAACTGGAATGGCCGCCCCTGGTATTTGAATTGCTAGACAAAGCTAAATACATACTGGTCTGTCATCCGTTTTCAGGATGGTGGGACAAATACGAAAGTCCCAAGATCTGATGCTTACTCAAGTGGCCGTCAAAGACATTAAGGCTGGGATAACTGTTGGGAACAGGGAATCGTAGCAGATGAGAGAATCCAGTTGGCACACAACGTTAAAATGACGTCACGTCGCATCGACGTTGATACGACGTCATTTTGATGTTATGTGCCCACTGGGAAAATTTAACGGGAGTGGATACACTTGGTGGTTTTTTGTTGTTGTTTTTTTTTTTGTTGTTGTTGTTGTTGTTTTTTGTTGTTGTTGTTTTTTTTCTACCATGTTTCTCAAGGGAGACACCTCATGTGGCCTGTTTGTTTTCCTGTACATCAAACAATTATAAGGCACAGAGTTGTTACCTCCTCTGAATGCTTGTTCAAAGCATCGTTAGCTTAACGAGCTCGTTAAAGGTCAAAATGTTAACTATTCTAGTTAGTACAACAGGTATTTTTGCTCAAAAACTGTGAGTAGCTAAAAGCTTCTCACATTTTTTTCAGCAAAAATATTAGCGTATACGCCATATTTAATGATCAAAGTTTTAACGATACGTCAACTAACAACATCGTTAGTTTTGAACAAATGGGTCCAGACTTTGAGGTACATATTGTCATTGTCTGTTACTTTATTGTCCACAAACGTCTGATAAACGTCATCGAATTATAGTTCACTCTTATTACCTCAAACACTGATAACTCAAAATACTGCTTAAGTCAAACTAAATTAAATTAAGGACAATAGTGGTTAGTTTGCTTTATATTCCGTACATTTTATCTCAAGCTCCTTTTTATCTTAAACAACTGTTATCTCAAACCAAATATTCTGGTCCCTTGGAGTTCGAAATATCGAGAGTTAACTGTATTTTGTGCCACACGCCCTTCTAAGCCTTTCTAATCGTTGCATCTTGCTAAAGAAAGACATAACCAACAAAACTGGATATAATTACAAGAAGAGCAGCTGTGGAATGTGACCAGTGTGAACCTGTAAACAATACAAATGTATAATAAGGCCAGGGAAAATTAATCATTAGATTCTCATCCAGATTTTAGAAAAAAAAGTCGGTGGGTGGATTTTACTTTTTATTCCTGGGTAGATTATAGCAAAACAACACACACACACGCACGCACGCACGCACGCACGCACACACACACACACACACAAACTATGTGCAAAAGGAAGAAAACCTCGTTTTAATACTGTTCCCATAGCAAATAATTTATTTGCAATTCTTAAAAGTGTTATAAAATATGTATTCAGCTACGGTACAACTGTCTCTAAAACGTTGTCCACTTCTAAGTTTTCTATTTAGTCTTATTTTTAGGGTTGTGGGAATGAGAATCTAACAATTAAATTTCTCTGGCCTAACCTTAATTTGGACCTGTAAAATGATAGAGTAACCATATCATTCAACTAACCCATTTATATCTAGCGTCCCACAAAAGAGACACTGGCAAACAGTGTAGACCCAGATCAGCAAGCGCGTCTGATCAGTCTGCATTGTTATGAACCTGTCCACAGAGAGAGGTAGAAGCATTGGGTATTTGCTTGGTCCCGATATAAAAAGGTTTTTTTCTGACTTTTCTATTTATAGACTATAGGTCCTGATACGAAATGATTTTTTTCTACTCGGGTATTGGGAATTTTCCTACAATTTTTGCAGCAATTTGTACAAAGATTTTTTCCTATAATCATTTCTGACGTGATTAGAGGAATTTCATTTTAAAAAATTATGGATTAATTGCACTTGTCTGCATGTGATTAGAAATAAACATTTTTTATAAAATTAATACCTTAGCACATGGTTTAATGGATTTGTAATGGATTTGTAAAACAAAAGATAGTAGAAAAAACCTTGCACATTATAGTCAGAAAAAATAATTCAAAATCGGGACCACAAGCAAACACCCTGCAGTGGAGGAGTTCACTAAACAGAAATGTGTTAAAATTACACGTTATACGGTATTGGTGCAAAATTTTCTGTAATATGAATACTTTTTAAGCAAGCTTTAACGCTTAACATGCTGGGTAGAAATTGCAGCAGGCGATATTTTTTTCATAGTTTTGATATTTTTCATAGAAAATACGTTTTGGCATTTCATGCAAATTGTTTCCTATGCCAAAGCCTTATTGGGGGAAAAATAAGAAAAAATATCATCAATTTGTTGTCTGTTGAATTTCCCCATAGAGTTAAGTAGTACCAGGCATAGCGCAAAAATTACAGTTAGGCTGAACATCTGAAGCTATCGTATTATGAAACATTTTGCTTCTCATCATACCTGGAAAATAGGTTTCATTACGAAAGCATGCCCATACAAATATAATGAAAATTTTACCACAAGAAAATGAAAATTTTCAGATAAAAAAAATCATATATTTTTTATATTTCTGCTCAAAACATAGATTGTGTGTACACGTTAGAACCGCCTCGACGAGGCGGTTCTAACGCGTACCCACATCCTATGTTTTTTAGCAGAAATAAGAAAAATAATGTATACCCCTGTAAACCCCAGTTTTACTATATAAAAGTGGGGTTTAAGGGGGTCAAAACTATATAGGCGTGTTTTCGTGATGTTACATTTCCTGCAATTTGTCTCCTTAGGGGACAGTAAACCCTATTTTCTACGAAGTCCATTTACATGACATTTCAGCATAATTAAATCTTGTTTTCTGGGTATCTAAGTAAATTTCATCAATGTGTTTTCTGCTGAATTTGCTAAGACAGTATACTGAATACTGAGAAGTAACGATGGATAGTCGCGCCGCCGTCTCATCAGTAAACTTACCTAACATGTAAGTTGAAGAAATTTGTCTATCACTGCGAGTTTTGTTACTTATTGTTGGACGTACAACTGTATAGTCTCGTTCAAAGGAAGACGTGGAACCAGCACCGGTCGTGCTACTTATTGTTGGACGTACAACGGTTATTTCTTGTTCAAAGGAAGGCGTGGAGCCAGCACCAGTCGTGGTCTTGTCTTCACTGGGTTCTGGCTCGTGTTGTTCAATGCATTTGGAGTGGAACCAGTAACCATACATCAGTTTGCTTTCAGGACACACAGTGGCATTTTGTTCCTGTATACATCTTTTAAACTGCTCTAGAGTGCTGCAATAAAAATAGGAGCCGCAACGTCAGGAAACGTGCCTTCTGACATGTGCGTCCAGCGAAGATTCAGATCAGTCTGAACATTTGCACAGTCTGATCAGAATCTTCACTTGGCACATTTTGGATAGCCAAGGGTGCACAGTTTCCTCATGCGGACAACGAAGACTCTGATTAGACTGCGCGGATGTGTTGGGCGCACATGACAGACGGTACGTTTCCTCACATTGCGGTTCATATATATTTAAATGTTATGACAGAGGTATGCTTCTCTATCACCAGACTTTCAAAACCGATCAACTCTTTCGGCGCCAAATTTCAGACGACATTAGTCGTCTGCTTTTTTTTTTTATTTTAACAAACTATCGTTTGGAAAGACGTTTATATGTAAAGTTGAAAGACTGAATGTCAAACAGCATAGATCCAGATGAGACGGCTCATTGAGCTCATTGAGCCGTCTCATCTGGATCTATGGTGTTTGCATCATCTGTGGCAGTGAAAGAGTTAATGCGTTTGGATACACTTGGAAGGTTTCCGCCTTTTTTACAGGTGGGAACAAATCTTGTAAACTCCGACTATGTCCGACTGCTGCCTGAAAATATTTCTACTCTAAAAAATAGATTTTGCTCTGCTTTTTAGAAGGGAAGCAAAGTGTGCAAGGTTTCGAGAAAGTTCCTTTCTTACAATATTTTTAAAGATATTTATACGTGTTGTAGGTCACCGCTTGGGTCAGCAAGTAATACCATTTATTATACATTTACTAGAAACTTTAGTTATGTTCATTTTGCATATATGATACTGGCATGGCTTTCAAGCGCATATCACTATTGCAGAGCACATAAGCTGTATCAAGCTAAATTAGCCAAACCTTATATCACGCCCTAAGGCGAAAAGGCAATATCACACACGTGACACATTCTCAGTATTATCACTCGGATACGATATCAACTAGGTAAATAGTCTGAAAGAAATATGTATGATAAATAGATTATGATATGGCAATTTTCATATTCTACCCCATATAAACCTGATACACCAATATCAGCCCGAGGGCCGAATAATCTCTATATATCAGCGTACAAAAGTACAAACAGTTTTAGAAACAGAACGATCTCATCATTGTTGCAGAACGATCTCATCATTGTTACATTGTTACAGTGCAAGCTGTACCAGTCATATGATATGGAATGTGCTATGCGAAAACGTGTCTTCGGGCATATACGGGCAGCGAAGGCCCTGATCAGACTGCGCATCCGCGCAGTCTGATCAGGGCCTTCACTGTCCGCTAGCAGACTCATTGCATACTACAGAATGTATGAATGGAGAGCAAAAAGGCCTGGATGATACTTTGTGCGTGCGCAGGATGATCAAAATCTGCGCAGTTTGCGCATGTTCGAAGGCACTTTTTCGCTTGACGAGGCTCATATGTTCTTCCAAACGTCCACCTTACATTACGAAAACACGCCTAATTAAATATACAGAAAATTTCACCTTCAAAAACTGAAAATTTTCAGATAAAAAAAAACTAATATTTTTTTCATATTTCTGCTCAAAACATAGATTGTGGGTGCTCGTTAGAACCGCTTCGGCGAGGCGGTTCTAACGAGTACCCATAATCTATGCTTTTGAGCAGAAATAAGAAAAATAATATATACCCCTGCAAACTCCAGTTTTATTCTATAAAAGTTGGGCTTAAGTGGGTCAAAATTATATAGGTATGTTTTCGTGGTGAGCAGAAATAATTCTGGTGTTAAGTGCTGTGTGTCTGCCTCAAACATCTCCCGTACTTTACTTTTGTGTAGATTATAATTTTGGTCCTTTGTAATCACTAGGCCCATTTGATTTGAAGAAAGAATATCGCTCAACTATGGGCTAGGAGGCGTGGTGGTGCTGAATGTCGCATAGTTGATCACGAACAAACTCAATACAATCTAGTCTGTTATTTTCGTTTATTTTGATAAATTTGTTAACAATGTGCTCTTTAGAGGTGGTCGGGTATTGCGAAGGTGTCGTGTATCTTACGTCACCGGGGCGTCCAACTGATATTGGCTTACAGTTAGGCAAGGCCTGCTAACCTGGTAGCAGGTAAGGGTAGAGTGTAATATTTTTATTTCTTCTGTTTCTTCACTTTCATTCCTGATCCTCTTTCTTCCCTGTCCCTCTCTTTCATATCCTCTACTATCTCTTCTATCTCTTCTCTCCCTTTCTCTGGGAGACGATACAAAATGACCCACAAGGTTGACGTGTCGTTAAACCCCCTACACAATCAATCAACAATATGCTCTAAATATTTCATCCGACTGAACGTTTTTACCTGCATTTCGTTGGATGGATTATATGTACGCATTCAAGCATGACGTCCATTGTTGTTTGGAGATCGGAACATCCTAAAATAGTTTAATATGGAAACCTGAAACATGCTAGCAAATATCATCATGAAAACATGCCTATATAATTTTGACCCCCCTTAAACCCCACTTTTATATAGTAAAACTGGGGTTTACAGGGGTATACATTATTTTTCTTATTTCTGTTCAAAACATAGATTGTGTGTACTCGTTAGAACCGCCTCGCTGAGGCGGTTCTAACGAGTACCCACAATCTATGTTTTGAGCAGAAATATGAAAACTATTGGAGTTTTTTATCTGAAAAGTTTAGGTTTTTTGGAGGTAAAATTTTCTATATATTTGAATAGGCGTGTTTTCGTGATGAATCACTACCCAAAGGCAATATTGATTCGCAATCCAGATCCTACTCAAGAATTCACCTTCGCAAACATTGTAAAGTAGCATGTATATATACAGTCGAACCTCAATGGCTCGAACATCTTTGGGACCATGGATATTCGTTCGAGACATGGGTACAGTAGTTCGAGCCAATGAGGGTTAATCATGGCACCAGTTCAGGAAGCAAATAGCGATAATTTTGGGAAATCTTTTCTATTTTCTACACAATGACTGTATGTTGAGTGCACTCATTAGAATCGCATCGATGGGGCGATTCTAATGAGTACACACAACATACAATTCCATGATAAAATAAGAAAAAAATCCCTAAATATTTGTTCTCTTGAGCTATTGGAAGGATTTCGTAGGGACTGAAAAACGAGTTCAAATCATCCACGGTAAACGAGCCATCCGGGTTCGAGCCATTGAGGTCATACTGTATAATCCAAATAATGTCAGTCGCAATTTACACAAACTGGGTGCTGCAGCTATATTTAAAAATATAAAAATATAACTGAGCCTAACGTAAGAAAACGTACCTTCTGACGTGTGCGCCCAACGAAGACTCTGATCAGCCTGCGCATCTGCATAGTCCTGCGCACCCGCACAGCCTAATCAGAGTCTTCGTTGTCCGCATGAAGAAACTTTGCATCCTTGGTTAGCTAAAATGCACTTACGGAAGATTCTGATCAGACTGCGTGAATGCGCAGGCTGATCTGAATCTTCGCTGGGCGCATATGTCCGAATATATGTTTTTGACGTTGCGACTCAAAACTCAAAAAATGAGGATTTATACCATAGTCTGATTCAATGTCGTAATTTACACAAACAAGGCGCTGTATCTACATTTAAAAACAAATATAGAAAGAAAATCTTTATGTGTTTCCATATTGCTATACTTATCAACCATTTCCAAATAATTGAATTAAATGTCACTATCACGGTTCACGTATGGCATCATCAACGTTAGGCTCACATAATATGCCTAACGCTGATGATGCCATTTATAAGCGAACAGTGAGGCTATTCGTAAAAAAAAAATGGCGTCCAAGACTACTCAAAGCCACTCAAAGATGTTTAGTGAACTACTTGCTGTTGCCATGAAAGTATGAAGAAATAAAGGAAGATTCAAACTATTGTTTTTTTCTTTTTTTTTTTTTTTTTTTTTTTTTTTTTTTCTTTTGTTTATAAGTGATTCATTTGTCATGAGAACCACATACTTTTTACACACGAAGCTGAAATGCATGTCCGTAAAAGTGGTGGATTATTGTTTGTGTTGAGGTTTTACGGCCCACTCAACCCAATGGGTTATCCAACGCGGTTAGTTTACCTTACCATTCGTTTACTGGGCAGGCTTAGTCCTCTAAGCGGTTAACCAGTATTGTGTACATCCTTTCGCCAGAAACTGACAATTGCCCTTCTTGAATCAGCGAAAGGGATAGAATGACCGTAGAAAAGATTTCATGAGCAATCTCCACGAAAGAATGTTGCAGACCTCGGCGGGGGTTGAACCCGCGACCTCCTGGTAAAGTGGTGGATTAGACTCTCTCTATATGGGTCGCCTGAAGCGATGCCTTCGCGCATGCGCAAAATGAGCAGATTCACATTTTGCACATGCACAGTACCATCCGGGCATTTTGCTCTCCATTAACCCTTAAAGCGCCAATCACAACTGCAGTAGATTTTTTTTTTTTTTCAGAGAAAACAAGTCTTGACATTCCATGTGAATCGTCTGCTTGTTTTCTCTGAAAAATAAAAAAAAAATGAATGTCGTCTGCTACAAATTTTGCTTGGCGCTTAAAGGATTAAAACATTTTATATTGTCCAATGATTCTGTTTGTGGACAGCGAAGGCTCGGATCACACTGCGCGAATGCGCAGGCTGATCTGGGCCTTCTCTTTCCGTAAGACACGTTTTCGCATGGCGCGGTCCATATTAAGAGATTACTCTTATCTTATCTGGTGCCTTGTCTAGAATTTCAGTGAACCTAATGCAATCCTAGACTGTGCTTAGTTTCTCTGTAATTCTAGACAGAATATCAAATACCATAATAACTAAGTACTTGGACAGACAGGACTGAGCAAACCGTGCAGACCCATATCAGACGCGGCAGAAGGTGATGTCTGATCAGGGTCTTAGCTGTTTGCCACGTATCGAGCAATTTTAGACACACTAACATGTAATAAAACGGGCTCGTTCGAAAGGTGGGACTAGTATTGTCAGAAGTTAAAGTGTCCCAATATCTAAGTTCAGTACGGTATTCCATCTATTAATAAGAGACATGAAATATAATGTGCTACATGTTACAAAAAGTACCTGTGTTGCATAAATTCTTGTAAGAACGAGACATTTCTGATGTTATCACAGCTTTCTGGTGAAACTCTTTAGCGATGGAACAGCTCTGTTGAAATGAATCTGCACACTGCAGTGCATCTGCAAATGTCCTGCAAATATACTCAACAAAATAATTTAAGGGCCACATATTGCAAATTTCCATATATACAACATTTGGCCGGGTGTATGGGCAAAACCACAGAAGATATCAAAATATCGTTGAATGTTTCTTTAAAAGGAAGCCCTAAAGGAGTGTATCCAACAAGAATTTTTGAAAAAAAAAAATCATTTTAAAATTTGCAAAATACACTACCTTTTACCCAAAAATTAAAAATTTACATTTTTGCGTCAAAAATGATGTCTGGGCTCCCAACTGTGAAAAACTCATAGAGAAAGCCTTATTTGTTCTCAAGAAACGCACATTTTGCTAGAGGTACCCTCTGCAGATTATTCGTTATCATTTTTAGCCTCTCAAAGGGTTGGTCTCTTTTTCTGGTCGTATCTGTGTGCCTTTTACTTGAATGAAGGTTGAGTTTGCATGATTTTGTGTGTGACAGAGTATTGTTTTCATTAAACAAAGATTTTTTTTTCCTGTATTGTGAACAAACTTCATTTTGGGATTAAAAAAAATCGTTGTTTGGAAATTCCCGTTTTTCTTAGAATCATCAGGTCTGGCGTTGTTGGTGCCATTGACACTTTTGTAGCTGAACATGTTGCGAACATATTGAGCTGATTGAAATAGGGCTGAGACTTCCAGTTTTGTCCATGAAATAATTGTAATACTTGAGGGTTGCATTTTAGCGACAATCAAAGGGGAAATAAAACTGGTGGCCCTTAAATTATTTTGTGGAGTATATATTAATTTAACAATTAAGCCTGACACAGCGTTTTCTACAAGATAATATGTGCGCCTAGCGAAAACTCAGATCAGCGTGCGCATCAGTCTTCATTGTCCGCCTGAATATGCTTTAGATCCTTGCCCAGCAGACACACAACGTCGCAACAACGTCGTTACAACGTCGCTGCAACGTCGTGACATTGCAGCGACGTTGTAACGACGCTTTTGCGACGTTGTGTGTTTGCTGGGTGGCTACCAACATAGTGCCCCGCAAAGACTCTGATCAGACTGCGCGGATGCACAAGCTGATCTGAGTATTCGCTGGGTGCACATCAATCTTGTAGGAAATGCTCTAATCAATATTCTTTAAGCATTTGAGTTTTGCCATATGTCTCAAATATCCTGTAGGCAAAACCATCGGTACCTCACGTCCATATATTATCCACCTAGTTAAAGCAACAGCTACAGAAGTTTCTCTCAGGCAAATAAAAAAAAACAGCAGTGTCTTTGCAAACAGTGCCATTTATCAGGGTCTACACCGTTTGTCATCCGGTTTTTGGTTTAAACCTATACGCTTCTCTTCTGTGGCTTTTCCTGGATGACTTAATTTGTATTTTTGATCCACTGATGGGAGAGTCTAATTCAGAAACGAAGGAGTGAAAGAATTGAATAATTAACCCATTGTAGTCGGGAGACCCGTAAAAGGGTAACTGGCAAACAGTGCAGACCCAGATCAGACGCCGCAGAACGCGGCGTCTGATCAGTGTCTCCACTGTTTGCAAATAGTTTAGCCATTTTTCTCTAGGAATATGTAAATCTTATAGCCGGACGTACTTATAATTGAAACTGGACTCTTCCAATATATAGTGTGGGAGAGTCTATTCAGTATACAATGGGTTAGGAAGTAGTTTTCGATCAGTTTTACCTGCAGAATAATGTAAAATTGTTGTTTCTTATATATTGCATTTCCACGCTGCAACTTCTTTTGATATCTTTGAAGGTAGGACATACTGAAAATAGAACATATGCAATTATAATTATACATGTACAAATGAGTTGCAACGTCAGAAAATGTACCTTCCGACATTTGCGCACAGCGAAGATTCAGATCAGCCTACGCATTCGCGAAGTCTGATCAGAATTTTCGCTGGGCGCATTTTTGATAGCCAAGGATGCAAAGTTTCTTCATGCGGACAACGAAGACTCTGATCAGACTGCGCGGAAGATTTGAGTCTTCGTTGGGCGAACATATCAGAAGGTTCGTTTTCTCAAGTTGCGGCACACATCTACGTATTAGTTTACAAATTACCAAAGTTACTAATAAAAAAAAAACACTATCACAAAGTAAAGCCTTGCTAAGCAGACAACAACAAAACATATAACGCAGACAATTTACATGAAATGTCAATTCTTTTCTCTCTCTCCCTCCCTCCCTCTCTCTCTCTCTCTCTCTCTCTCTCTCTCTCTCTCTCTCTGAAAAAAAACAACAACAAAAAACAATATTTGAGAATGACAATTTTATCATGGTGCTCATTAATACTTTAACTTGATGTTTTCAGAATCTTGGTTGTGATAAATCATCTCCAGTGAATCACTGTGTGATTCGCTGGAGATTACACATCGATAAAATCCACAAAAATAATAACTCATTCCATATAATTACAACTTTACCATCATGTTACAAATGTTGGCAAAATGCCATATATTCTGCGGCGGCGGAAGGAAAATAGATCCAAAGGATTCCTTCTATGGACTTTATTGCAGTGTAAAACTTTCCATCATCCAATCAAATTGCGTGAAATGTGTATAAAGATGAGGAGTTGGAAGTACAGTCGAACTTCAATGGCTCGAACATCTTTGGGACCATAGAAAATAGTTCGAGACATGGGTAGGTCGAGCCACTGAGGGTTAATCATTGTTCCAGGTCAGGAAGCAAATAGCGATAATTTAGGGATTTTTTTCTCGCTTTTCTACACAATAATTGTATGTTGAGTGTACTCATTAGAATCGCCTCGATGAGGCGATTCTAATGAGTACACACAACATACAATTCCATGATAAAATAAGAAAACAAAATCCTTGAATATTTGTTTCCTTGAGCTATTGGAAGGATTTTGTAGGGACTGAAAAACGTGTTCGAATCATCCACGGTAAACGAGCCATCCGGGTTCGAGCCATTAAGGTTATACTGTATAAATAATACAATTTATACAAAGGTTAACAAAGACAATTTAAGTCAACTCCATAAATACCTTCTTGACATGCTTCTTCAAGCTGAACATTTAGATAAGAAAGTCTTCCAAGTAGACTATTTTCGTGAATACACTTTTCTAAAACCGACTTGCACTGCCAGAATTCTCCATTGACCTTTGCAAACTCTCTGGAAAAGAAAATTATTAACATTTTATTAAACATTACAAAGATGTTTGATAAAAACAAAAGCAAAAGCAAAGGCAAACAAAATTCACATTATATCATGCACCAGTTCAGCGACACATAACCTCCCAACAATGTCATTTCGACGTCGCCGCGTAATGCGACCACGTCGAAATGACATTGTATGTAGGCTGGGAACCACGGAGGGCCAGATCAACATGCTTATGCTCGCAGACTGCTCATGTTCTGCATATCAATATACAGTCGACTCTCGTTATCTCGAACTCCAAGGGACTCTATGAAATACTTCGAGATATCCGCACCTCGACATATCAGATTTGCGGAAATGAGGAAAACAATTAATCGAACAACCACTTTTAACAGAATGAATATGTAATTTGACTCCTAAGTTAGAGATATATTGAAAATATTGTGGAAAAGAGGAGAAATTGCTCCTAAGGAGCAATTTCTCCTCTTTTCCGCAATATTTTGTTGCCTGTTGGTAGATCTCTGTGTTAAAACAGAGACCAGATTTTTACTTCGAGATAAGCGGTTATTCGAGATAAGCGAGTTCTAGATAACGAGAATCAACTGTATAAACAACACCATGGACCATTTTTCTGTGTTCTAAGGCGTTTGAAATTGTTCCAAGGCGCCTATTCTGTTGCGCTAAGAAGGTAAATGTCCATGTGTTGTCCTTGTTTTGGGCTTACGTGTCTTTTGCTTGGATTGATGGGGAAGGTCATGGTTTGTGACTGCCGCCTCAAGTTTTCCTATGCAACTTAACTTCTATTGTTTTGTTCAGTCTAAAAACATAAATAAAATTGAGAACTAACCAAACGGCAATACTGCGCAAGGTCGTGTTCTATATATATATATATATATATATATATATATATATATATATATATATATATATATATATATATATATATATGTGTGTGTGTGTGTGTGTGTGTGTGTGTGTGTGTGTAGTTAGTTTATACCATCACGAGAACATACCTATATAATGTTGACCCCCTTAAACCCCACTTTTATATAGTAAAACTGGGGTTGACAGGGGTATACATTATTTTTCTTATTTCTGCTCAAAAACATAGATTGTGGGTACTCGTTAGAACCGCCTCGCCGAGGCGGTTCTAACGAGTACCCACAATCTATGTTTTGAGCGTTAATATGAAAAATATCAGATTTTTTCATCTGAAAATTTTCATTTTTTTGGTGGTAAAATTCTCAATATATTTGAATAGGCATGTTTTCGTAATGCTTTATTAAATTTGTAGTGGAGAGTAAATCAAGCAACAAGTATAACGAAAGTTGTCTCCCTGCAAAATCTAGCTGTGACAACCGGATACATAGTGATGGACATTGAGATAGATCGGACGTTGTTGTTGTTGCTGTTGTTGTACGCCAGCTATATTGCCATATTAATCCTAAATAAAGGGATATCGTCACTCCTCACCATATTTCGTCTAAGATTTGAACATGTACATTTTACTACCTGTTGTTGTGTCTAAAACTGTTGGATTAGGAGGCAAACAGTGTAGGTCCTGGTCAGATGCCGCTTTATACTGTTTGCTCAGGTCTGCATGTCCGAATACTTATGGTTATTACGGTAGATATGCGTCAGTGAATTGAACAATGAATAATGAATAATGAATAATGAATAATGAATTATGAATAATAGCACTTGAAGCTGCGATAAATAAAAACTATTACATCACGAAAACATACCTATGTAATTTTGACCCCCTTAAACCCCACTTTTATATAGCAAAACTGGGGTTCACAGGGGTATACATTATTTGCCTTATTTCTGTTTAAAAACATAGATTGTGGGTACTCGTTAGAACCGCCTCGGCGAGGCGGTTCTAACAAGTACCCACAACCTATGTTTTAAGCAGAAATATGAAAACTATCAGAATTTTTATCGGAAAACTTTCATTTTTTGGTGATGAAATTTTCAATATATTTGAATAGGCGTGTTTGCGTAATGACATAATTTTGACACTATACAGTCATTGAAAACAAAAACGAGCTTCAAAATAAAATATGTTGAGAAATGATAAAAGGACTTACAAAATTAGTTTAACCCTTAAACTGCCAATCACAACAATTGTCGTCTGCTTTGTCATCTGCTTGTAATTTTAAAAGTCATTTTTGCAAACAGTGTGAACCCAGATCAGACTGCTCCTAGTCTGATCAGGGTCCACACTGTTTGCCTGTTTGCAAAAATAGTTTTGAAAAGTTTGCAAGAATATTCAGTGGACGACATGAACAGACGACATTTTCAGATGCAGGTTTTCTTGGCTTTCATTACGAAAACTCGCCTATTCAAATATATAGAAAATTTCAACTCTAAAAACTGAAAATTTTCAGATAAAAAACTCTAATATTTTTTCACATTTCTGCTCAGAACATAGATTGTGGATACTCGTTAAAACAGCCTCGGCGAGGCTGTTCTAACGAGTATACACAATCTATGTTTTTGAGCAGAAATAAGTAAAATAATGTATACCCCTGCAAACCCCAGTTTTACTATATAAAAGGGGGTTTAAGGGGGTCAGAATTACATAGACATGTTTTCATGATGTTTTAAGGGTTAATGTATAAGGACGGGAGAAGAGTGACAGTACTGTGCGTTCGTAACTGGGACTAGCAAGTCTTGCCCAGAAAACATTACACTTCGACTGTTGTCAGCTTTGTGAGTGTGTTCATTCACTACGAAAACACGCCTCTTCAAATATATTGAAAATTTTACAACCAAAGGAAAATTTTCAGATAAACATTCTGATATTTTTCATATTTCTGCTCAAAACATAGATTGTGGGTACTCGTTAGAACCGCCTCGCCGAGGCGGTTCTAACGAGTACCCATAATCTATGTTTTGAGCAGAAATAAGAAAAATAATGTATACCCCTGTAAACCCCAGTTTTACTATATAAAAGTGGGGTTGAAGGGGGTCAAAATTATATAGGCGTGTTTTCGTAATGGCTCTCAAGGGTCAGTCCTTTTGGACTCTATTTTCGTGGGATAATTTACATTGATTTTCGAGACCGAAACGAAACGTTTACACTGGACAACAGTCCTGCATACTTAGAATACATCTAAGGAATAATAATAAAGAAAGGCTTACATGCATTTTTCTGCCTGTGTCCTGTTTTGAAGTTCAGCCTCAAGTTGCTGTACGCACCGTTTTGCTTTGCTTGTATCACATCCTGATGAACTTCTCGGTGCAGTTGTGGCTGTAACTTACAAAGTGGAACAGAGGATACAAAAGGCAAACCAGTCAGTGAACATACGACGTGTACCAGTCTGTCTCTGACAGGGGCGTCGCCAGAAAACATGCCTATATAATTTTGACCCCCTTAAACCCCACTTTTACATAGTAAAACTGGGGTTTACAGGGGTATACATTATTTTTTCTTATTTTTTCTCAAAACATAGTTTGTGGGTACTCGTTCGAACCGCCTCGTTGAGGCGGTTCTAACGAGTACCCACAATCTATGTTTTGAGCAGATATATGAAAAATATCAGAGTTTTTTTCTTCTGAAAACTTTCAGTTTTTGGAGGTGAAATTTTCTATATGAATAGGCATGTTTTCTTAATGATTTTTACAGACAAACAGCAAAAGCAATATCTAGTAAAATTCTCAATCGTATCGCTTCCAAAATTGGGGCTACTCTTAAACAAAAGAATTTGCTACCAGAGAGAGCACATTATTTCCTTTAAGAGCAGCCTCTATGATAAAGCAGGAAAATTAGTTTATGTTTGAGCCACAAAGAAGGGCTGATAATAAGCAATGGAAGCGAAAAGATAAAAAAAGCCCATGTATTGCCAAGAGAACCATAAGTTCGAAAAGATGTTGTACGCAATTTTCTTTAATTCAAGTGGGCCAGTCGTTCAAGTGCCGTGCCCATCTGGTCATAGTCACTGGCCGATTCTACACGAATTCTATACTGAAGAAAGTGAAAGAGTTTTACAATAAGAAACGACCAATCAAAGGATGGTGAAGAGTCCACCTTTTACATGACAACGTGTGAGGTTGTTAAGTCTTTTTTGGCTTCTGAAAAGGTGAAAGTTTTAAACCATCCACCTTATTCACCTGACCTGAGTCCCTGAGACTTCTTTTTATTTCCAAGGCTTAAGAAAATGCTTTCTGTAAATAAGTATACGTCTATAAGTTCTCTTGGCAGAGCTATTTATCAGTGTCTCCAACAGATACCAAAAGAAGACTATTTATCTGCTTTTCGCGACTGGGTAAAAAGGTTACAAAAATGTGTTTCAGTAAAGGGAGAATACTTTGAAGGTTTGTAATAAAAATATGTTTCATAAAACGTAGCACTGAAGTAATCCGAACTCAGTGACAAAACTTTTTGCAGGACCCTCGTATGATGTGTGTAATGAGCGATACTAATACACTGATGTCGACCTATTCAGCGCACCTAAGGTGTATCAAACTCATGGCTGTATCAAACTCAGTCCATTTGAGTACCGGTTCATGCGTCTAAATAATTGCTCGATGCGTGGCAAACAGTGTATACCCTGATGAGACGCCGCAGTGTGGCGTCTCATCAGGGTATACACTGTTTGCACAGGCTATCTGTCCGAACGCTTAGGTTAAATGCGGCATTTGTGTCAGACAAACACATGCAGTTGACATATAAATAAAACAAAATATGTAGGAATTTAATTGGGCATATAAAACGTATTACAATCTTCAATCTTCAATCTTCCCATAGTTAACTTTCCATTCCTGAGCAGCAATATCCCTTCTGCACCAGCATAGGGCGTTTACATATCACAGTTAATCCATTATGCCAGAGCCTGTTCAAATTATCAGGACTTCATCGAGCGTGGGAGAGTGTTCACTACAAAGTTGTTGAGCCAGGGGTATCAAAAAACCAAACTGGTAGCAACACTTTAGAAGTTCTGTGGGAGGCATCATGATCTGGTCAATCCCTACATTGTGGCAGTTTCCAGAATTGTTTCTGATATGACGAGCCATAGGTAGACTTCCGAAATCCCGGACATATACGCTTCTACCTACATTTCCTTCGTTCAGTGGGCGAAGCTTGCTTATACAAGTAATGCTTACTATCAGCGCACGCCTGATTTACACCCTTTATTCTGGGATCCATGTCAGTTGGTCTAAAAATTCGGATTGTCATTCGTTTACGGATTTATGAGTTTAGATAATGGCTTGGGTACCATGACCACAACTACTTTGACAGCAGGAAAACATTACTTTCGCAATTGTGACTATAAAGATGTAGACGAGTCGCGAGAAAAAGTGCCTTAGACTATCCCATTACGAAAACATGCCTATTCAAATATACTGAAAATTTTACTACAAAAAAAAACTGAAAATTTTCAGATAAAAAATGTCTGACATTTTACCATGTTCACTCGTTAGAACCGCCTCGACAAGTCGGTTCTAACGAGTACCCACAATCTATGTTTTTGAGCAGAAATAAGAAAAATTAATGTATACCCCATGTAAAGCCCAGTTTTACTATATGAAAGTGGGGTTAAAGGGGGTCAAAATTATATAGGTATGTTTTCGTGATGCTGAGAGCGTCTTGTGAAGATTCTGATTATACTGCGCAGATGAGCGGAATGTCATTGCTGGAAGCATAGACCCGATAGTGTATTAAGTTGCGTTGCAACTGGTGCAATATTACCCCAACTATTAGGACAAACACTAGGACACATACATTCCTTTTCATGAGGTCGCATGTTCGAATCCAAGCTCGGCCACAGAAATTTTATGGAGCTTGATTATGAAATCATTTCTATGGTCATTCTCTGCCTTCCGCTGATTCAAGAAGGGCAGCTGTCAGTTACTGGCGAAAGCATGTGCACAAGCACTAGTTAACCTTTCAGAGGACTAAGCCTGCCCCGGAAAATTGTGTTGGTTAACTGACCGGCTCGACTTGAACTTAATAGTGTTGCCGGGATTTAAAACTCCAACTCAGATAAGGCCAAATAAAAAATGTGTGTGCTTAGGGTAACATGTTAGAAAAAATAGTAGGTAGGAATTTTTTTTTTTTTTTTTTTTTTTTTTTTTTTTTTTTAATGTAGGATTATACCATAATTACCAGATATATTTGGACTAAGCAGCATAATTCACAATTTTAACCAAGTCTGTTTGACTGTTCTTTGATATATCTAAAAATACTGATAGAATGGCAAACAGTATAGACCCTGATCAAACTGCTCCTGTAGGAGCAGTTTGATCAGGGTCTACACTGTTTGCTCACACCTACTTGTCCGAATATTTAGCATTAATATTTTATACCGATGACTCTTTTTTTTTTTTTTTTTTTTTTTTGGAGAAAAAATGAAAAACAAATGCTAGGTTTCACCAGGAAAATTTGGTAGGGTAGGGTTACCCTATACACACATATTTTTTTTTTTACTTGGCCAATTTCCATATTTCTAAAATTTCAATAGCTCCATTCTGCTTCCTCTTGATATTTATAAAGCTGATTGGTGAGTGGTAAACAGTGAAGACCCTGATCAAGTTATCAGACGTCCATGTTGTTGTGTCTGATAAGGATCTACACTGTTAACTCAAGCCTACCGTATTTACCTTACATTTTGGGACACCTAAACTCGCTACAATATTTGTTCTTAACACAAAACTCCATTCTAATATGAAAATAGGCGTAGCCTAAATGCGAGCACAGCACAGACCTTCACAGCATCATTGAAAAATGAATATCAGTACATAAAAAATAAATAAATAATAAAAACAATCAGCAAAAATATTTTCGTGACAATTATTGACAGTCTTTTCTTGTCACTTCGTGACGCTTATTAGTGAGACCCAAATTTTGTGAATAGCAGTACCCAGTCCTGCCAACTTCCGATAACAACTTCCGGGTAGAAAAAAAAAGGAAGAAAATCGGTCAGAGCGATTTCTGCTGAAAGTATATATCGTTGTACTTTACTTTTTCTTGATCATATTCTCTACCGTAGAGCTCACTTCGTTCGCGACGACGCTTCGCGCGTCGCGAGCTGTGCTCGCTTTAACCTCTTGATGTGTCTAAAACCTGGCTTTGTAGCAAACTGTGTAGATCTCGAGCTGTCTCCGCGTTCCGGGTCTGCATACTGTTTGCTCAGGCCTACCAGTTTTACTCCAAATATTCGGAAATCTTAAATATTTACCATATTTGTCCCAAAAGTTTAACAAATCTATTTTACTACTTATCGATGTCAAAAGACTGCTGAATGAGTGGCAAATAGCGTCTGATCTGGCCTCAAGGGTATAAAATGTTTTTCATGCTCAACTCAGCTGAGCATGAAATTTTCTCTGCTAACAAATATGAAAATGCCAACTATTGTTGGCATTTTCATATTTATTAGCAGAGAAAAGCTCATGCTCAGCTTTATTTAGCAAAAATGAATTTGCAACTGTTAATTTTCTGAGATTTATTAGCATGACAAATTTCATGCTCAGTTGAGTTGAGCATGAAAAATGTTTTATAACCTTGGGGCCTGGATCACAGGTACTTGGCGCGTTGTTTTGTCGAATGTGTAAAATATATACAATGATCAATCAAAATTGCCCCAAAATCAGAAATTTTAGAAATTTTGCCCACTTTTGAGACAAAGAGCTGGGCTTTGCCTAAAGGTGGGGAAAATTTCTGAAATTGCTGATTTGGGGATACTTTTGCTCATTGGATATATTTCACACATTTCTGACAAAGCAACGTGCCAAGAACCTGTGATCTGAACTGTAGTTGGTCAGACGCCCGTGCAGTCAGTGTAGACCCAGATTAGACGTCGCGTTCTGCTGCGTCTGATCTGAGTCTGTACTGTCACTAACACAGCAGTTTTTAGACAAATCAACCGGTAGAAAATTTTGGGATAATACATGGTAAGGTGTCCGAAGATTAGGGTAAAATCGGAAAACTGAATTGAGATAAATGTATTAATAAACTCACCTAAAATTATAAGAATCCTAATCATACGCATGTCGCGGTGCATTCTTGAATAAACACTGTATAATACCCATCAGTAAATAAGCCAGAACACGAAAAAAGAGACCGTATGATTTTCCGGTTTGCGGTTCTTCAGATGCGACGCGCAGTCCACTATCTGGGCTACAGACATGCGGTTTTTGCCTGAAGTTTCCTCAAGGTCTCAGCTACATATCTGCGAACAGCAAAGGCTCTGGCGAGACTGCGCTTTTGCGCAGGCTCGCCTGAGCCTTTGCTGATCGCTTAAGTAGCTGATAAAGACCCCTTTATAATGTACTGGCTCAAATATGTTTCTCCTTATTTCTTGGAAAAATCTGTTTCATAGAGGCTAATTAATAAAATCATTTGGAAGTACTAAACAATACTCTATAGTTATTTTTCTGTTAACATATGTAACACCACATGTATATAATGAAGAAAACAGGTATAGTCAGAGGTCAAAAGTATTTTCTGGCAATATACATTTTACAGCCACAAGCGTTATCGTATTTACCCTGTTCTGCTTTCGACATCTTTCAGAAAGACGTCAGTTGCCATAGAAGAATAAACTTTCCAAACCTTTGTCATAACTACATATTGTCTATTGTCATACATTTTGCAAAAACCTTTTGTCGTATCTATCTTTGCACAAAGGGTTTCATTCTATTCATTGGTTGGTTTTTTGTTGTTGTTGTATTTTGTGTGTTTTTTTGTTTTTTGTTGTTTTTTGGGGTTTTTTTTTTTTTTGTGTGTGTGTTTTTTTTGTTTTTTTTTTTTTTTTTGTTTTTTTTTTTTTTTTTTTGTTGTTGTTGTTTTTTTTTTGTTTGTTTGTTTTTTTTTGTTTTTTTTTTTGTTGTTTTTTTTAAATCAAATATTTTCATTTCTCTCATAGTAAAAATGGCTGCAGATTATGCAGAAATCTGTAGGATATGTAAATTGGAGGTAGGTTTTCAACAAAGTCCACTTGTTCAAATTTTCTGAAATTTTCACAGTATTGTTATAAACATGAATAATTAAAATTCAGCAAAGAAGGTATAAAAAAAATTTCAAGGTAAAATGTTAAAAACAAAAATTACTCTACTATAGAAACATCATAGACCAGACTAATTTTTGTTGTAAATTAGTTTGAGAACAAACCACAGAAATAGAAAAGGCAAATGGTCTCTGATAATATACGTTCAATCAGAACAAAATATTTTCATTTAAAACAAAACACCAAGCAAACAATACGTCTTTCCAAATTTAATATGTCGAATACACAGTAAGTATTCGGACAGGCAGGCCTAAGCAAACAGTGTAGCCCCAGATCAGACGCCGCAAAATGCGGCGTCTGATCAGGGTCTACACTGTTTACCATTCGTCGAGCAGTTTTTAGACACAAGAAAAGGTAGTAAAATAGACTTGTTCAAATTTTAAGACACATATATTAAGGAGTTGGCATTTCTGAATATTTAGGGTAAAAACGGTATTCCTGAGACACCACAGCTCCTTACCTTACTCTGCTAATATTTGAACGTCCATTTTCCTGCCTGTTGATGTACCTGAAAAACTGATGCATGAGTGGCAACTAGCGTTCTGCGGCGTCTAAAATGGGTCCACACTGGTTGCTCAAGCCTATCTGTTCTGTTCTGTTCTATCCCAATACTTCGGGTTAAACAGGCAACTACGCTCGTATTAAATAAAACTAATAATTAATTAAAATAATGATTCTTAAAACAATGGATGGGGTTCACTTTGGAGGAAAAAAAAAGTAGGATTTTTTATATTCAAAACTTTTACCCCTGTACTTTCAATTAACAATAGTGATATTGTGCACTTCCGTGTTCAGTGATTCAGCTTCCGAAAATCATTAAATGGGCAGCATACGGAAAAGGAGAGGCTGAACCCGTAAGAGAATAGAAAGGGCTACGGTAACTGGGGATGCAAGCAGTCTGATTAGTACATTTGCTTTTCGTCAGAAGAATTAACTGCATATTGAGCGATTAGAGAAGGCAATGTTGCGCTGGCCGATCTATTTTTTTCGCACATCAGCTAACCCTCCTAACCCGTCCCACCTTTTAGCCTGGTGCTGTTCAACACTGATATCTTCCTTGATTAAGCAGTTCCATCATGGGAAAACGTACAGGACGATATAAGTGAACTGATAGTGATTACGCAGACAAACCCGTGCGCCCACGTCGCATCCCGGTTTTTATGTTTGCGAACACAACGAATACCGCACTGCGCGAAAACACAGGTTAGCCTGGTAACTCGCTGTTCCTATGTGATATAGTAGATGGTATAGAGCCCAGTAAATACACAGTTTAAAAACGTCGTTTTGAAGTCGTCGTAACGAAAGGCGTAGACGACGTTGTTCCGAAACTGCGTGTGTTTCTTGGGGGCTAAACAGGATCGGCCGGCGCATTTACGCAGTTTAATTATAATTTATACTGCTTTCACTGACATACTGAGTAGATCTAGAGAATTGTGTGAGAGAAAACCCAAATCCTCATGACACCGGTGGATGCTCAACATTACCTGGGTCTACCCTGATTTCCCCCCCCCCCTCCCCCCCCCCCCCCCCCCTACAAAATAAAGTCCTTTTCTTTTTGGAATCGATCAAACCAGATCAAGACTCGTACCATATTTTCCCTGTATATTAGGACTTTTTAATTCTATACTTACCTTACAATTTGAACATCCATTTCACTACCTATCGCTGTGTCTAAAATAATTGTATGAGTGGCAAACAGTATAGACCCTGATCAGACGCCGCGTTCTGCGGCGTCTGATCAGGGTCTACATGTTTGCTCTTGCCTGTCTATCTCAATACTTAGGGCTATTACGGTAATAAAAAAACACAAAGTACCATAAATAACGGTTCATCATCCAATAATAGGGCATCAAAGGCACGTATGCGCCTTTGCACGGCCTGGCCAGGTCAATAAAGTAGTCACTCAGTAGTCTGCTTACAGAACCCATGGATAATGCAGACTATATTGACGAACTGAGACGTACCTGCTTAGATTCCGCTGACGCGGATGCGCAGGCTGGTCTGGGCGTTTGCCGTCACGTTTCATATAGCGCATGGTCCCCTTTCTAACGTAATCGAGGATACATGAAAAACATCAGAGAAGTTCAAGATTATACATTGTGTTATGTGGAATCCAATTAGCATTAGCTTAACCCTTAAAGCGCTTACAACTACAGCAGACAACTCTTTGGAATAGCTTTTATATATTATACAAAGAAAATAAGACTTGGCATTTCATGCGAATCGTCTGTTTGCGACTCACATGAAATGTCGTCTTATTTTCAAATTTTAGAATGTCGTCTGCTACAAATTTGCTAAACAAACACTTTAAGGATTTAGCGGGTTAAGCAGGAAAACTGTTTGCCTTTCTTACAAATCCCGCCATAAATCAGACGCTTGAAGTAGTCATATGGTAAGGTAGATTTAGCCTCAGTACATTTCGTCCATAATTAGGTTTCAGTGTGTGCCAAAAACAGGCATGTTTCTGATAAAATATTCATACAGTATACATAAAACAGACAAAATCTTTAGCACAAGATGAAGTATATATTTCAGACCATATATGAAAGTGGCTGCCATGTATGGGACGGGACACAACAAAAGTAACAAGGAGAATATACTGAGGTGGTGACTCGCTTTTTATTTCCAAGGCTTAAGAAAATGCTTTCTGGAAATAAGTATACGTCTATAAGTTCTCTTGGCAGCGCTATTTATCAGTGTCTCCAAAGAATACCAAAAGAAGACTATTTATCTGCTTTTCGCGACTGGGTAAAAAGATTAAAAAAATGTGTTTCAATAAAAGGGGAAATACTTTAAAGGTTTGTAATAAAAATATGTTTGATAAAACGTAGCACTGAAGTAATCCGAACCCAGTGACGAAACCTTTTGCAGGACCCTCGTACACCGTTTGTTGTTCAATGTTTAGTTTTATCACTTCAGTTTACCACTTTAACCGAATGTGAGATCAGGTGTCCGGTTCTCTTTCGAGATTAGACTTTCGTATTGACTTTAGGGAGCAAATTCTTTCCTTTTAGTCAACCCCTTCTCAGAAGGGAGCCAAAACAATTTTGAGAGAAACGGCACACTTAAACCATTATCCATTTCCTTTAAATTAGAAATGAGTGAATGCGCTCCCCATTGGATTGACTGGGCCGTAAAACCTCAACACAAACAAAGAAATGAGTGTGTGTTCTTTTACATTGTCATTTGTGTTTTGTATTGCATTGTTTTATGTGTATGCGGAAATACTGTGAAATGATCAGTAGTCCTTGATAAAATTTGTTTTCTTATTCGTACTTAACGAGTAAGTGAGCATGCACATTGTATACGAACGGGTAAAACCTTGGCCAGAACAATGATATTTAATGATTTTGTAATTGCAGTGACGGAAAAAGTAATAAGATAAGAATTCATACATAAATTATTACTTTTTTTCTTCAAGTCTACGTCAATTAGATTTCTGTATTCAATCCCCTGTTTACTATATTGTATTGTAAGTGTAGACAGGTCCTTAGATTAGAATTATGTTTTATGAAATAATGAATGAAAAATGAACTTTTAAGGTTTTCTTTTATGTTATCAGGTTAACTTTGGTCTCCGGTGGCCTTCGATAGCGGTGAGAGGACAATGAAATAATCGAAACCATTTTCTGTTATGAGATACACTTTCACCTCTAATTTTGTCACTATTATAAGTTGTGCTGATAGAAAATCTAACCCTGATAAATATTTGAACAATAAAACCTCAGACCAGACTGCGCAAATGTGCAGTCTGGTCTGGGTTTTCACCTATCGCAGTTTACGTCGAACAAGGTCCTGCAATAATGTTAGTGGAATAAAGAAAACCGCGAGTTGACTAGCCAAATACGCAATTTGGTGTTCACAAATTCGAGTTATATCGGTTTTCCCGATGTGTCTTTACCTTTAACCTGCTAAATTTAAATGTCATCAGAAGAAAGTTTTAACAAACGTTAAAACTAAGTTTGATATTTCAAGAGACAATTTCAGAAAATAAGGCTTGGCGGTTCATTCAAATTTGAATGAAATGTCAAACCTTATTTTCTGTGAAAAAAAATAAGAAATACCCTTAACTAATTTTTCGCCTGCATACTTCACCTGGAGAGTGTTAGAAGTTAATAATATATTATAAACTCAGTATGCGTCTGCATTTATGTTTGATAAGGTTTAGGTTTAATATTTGTCACTCTGAGCTTATTCAGCAGACGACAAATTGGTGATTTTTTATTTTTTTTTTTTTTTTTTTCCAAACAATAGACTTTGACATTTCATACAAATTGTCTCATTTGCATGGAATGTCGAAGTCTGTTTTCTTGGAAAATCGAAAGGTTGTCTGCTGAATTTTGATTTCTATAAATGGAGGGAAGAAATTTCAATAAATGTAGGGAAGAAATTACTGCTGCCTTGAATAAATTCGGTAATCGATGGTGTAAGCGAGAGTTTGTTGAGAATGCAGCCCTTAAAGAATGGAAACTGAGCATTCCATTACGAAAACATGCCTATTCAAACATATTGAAAAGTTAATCACCGAAAAATTGAAATTTTTCAGACAAAAATTCTAATATTTTTCATATTTCTAATCAAAACATATATTGTGGGTACTCGTTAGAACCGCCTCGACGAGGCGGTTCTAACGAGTACCCACAATCTATGTTTTCGAGCAAAATGAGAAAAATAATGCATACCCCTGTAAACCCCAGTTTTACTTTATAAAGGTGGGGTTTAAGAGGGTCAAAACTATATAGGCATGTTTTCGTGATGTTGAGAATAGTTAATAAACGTATTTCTTTCTATTGTTAAGATACTAATTCAGTACCTCCTCCTACACCAAAGACATCTTTACGTCACCTTTAACAAGGTATTCAAGAATTTCATAGTAAGTATGTTTTGGCTCTGGCAGACAAGACAGCAAACAATGTCGTTGTTTGACGGCTCCATTATGTTCGTATTCTTAAGCAAGAACTTAGTGGTACAAAGGCCTGTGAACTACAACCCTTGATTGAAGAGAGGTCTGTGGTTAATGATCATATCTACCATTCAGCCAGCGAGTTTGTTGTAAGTTTTAAAGCAGGCAGAGATACGCGTCATACGTTATATTGGTTGCCTAAACTTCACAAAGACCATACAAAGCACGGTTCATTGCAAATTCAAGCTCTTCTACCACAACTGAACTTCTAAATTGTTGACTTCTTGTCTTACTACCACCAGAAAGCATGTGATTAAATACTGCGACAAAGTCTACGAAAGATCAAGTAGGAATCTGTTTTGGTCCATTAAACATTCTCATGAAGTTTTGAATAAACTACAATCCAGAAGTTTTCTTGCATCACGTATATCTACGAATGATTTTCCACGCTTTACACTACACTGCCTCATAATCTTATCAAATTTAATGATTTAATTGAATGGACATTTTATAGAGAGGGTTCCCACTATCTTGCATTGTAACGGAAGAAATGTTTTGTTTTGTTGTTTTTTTTTTCATTTTCGAAAACCATAGAACTTATACTTCATTGTCATGTCAGAAAATATGTGAAGCTCTCACTTTTCTACTTGACAATATTTATATAAGATTTGGTACTAAGCTATTTAGACAAAATGTGGGTATTCCGATGGGTACGCATTGCGCACCGCTTGTGGCTGATTTGTTCTGTTATAAAAGAGACTTCATGATCCTTCTTTCTGGAGAAAAACCATCTGGTTATCGAAGGATTCAGCTCGACGTCTAGAAATTTGGACGATTTATTAAGTATTGACAAGAAGTACATCGACGGTTTAATCAAGCAAATTTATCCTTCAGAGCTTCAATCAAATAAAGCAAATTCTTCTAAAACTGAAACCCCGTTTTTGGATTGGCATTTGTCTATTTTAGAGGGATTTATTTCTTGTAAAATTCATGATAAACGCGATGATTTTGATTTTGAGATTGTTAATTTTCCTTATTTGGATAGGGATATTCCTCGTAGAGCATCCTACGATGTTTATATCTTGCAACAAATTCGGATTGTCAGAGTGTCTAGCCATGTTACTGACTTCAATGCTTGAAATAAATTATTACCTGCTGAAGTTCTAAATCAGGATTATCAGTACAATAAGCTCCGCAAAGCCGTCTCTAAATTTTGTAGACGTCAGTTCGATTTAGTTTCAAAATTCAATGTTGGACTTAAATCTCTTCTGCAACAAGGCCTATGGTAACCCGCTTCATGCTGACTTAGTATATAATCAGAAAAACATAGGCTTGCAATGATTTTAGCACTCAATTTCCTAAAATCATTCTTCGATGTATGAAGATTGGGTACAACATAGATGCGATACGACAGACTGCATGCATGGTAGTTAACCCAATCACGGTGAATAACTTTGCTTCCCTCTTTGGTTGCACGCCGGCGGGTCGGGCTTCAGACTCTGTGATGGCTGTGGTCTTAAGACTTTTAAGTAAGACAGTTGGTGCCTGATGCTCTGGCTCTGGTCGGGCCCACCGGACTCCAACTGTTGGTTTTCTTTTGCTTCAACATTTCAGTTATTTCTCGTTGTCGAGTCCTCATCGTTGTTTCATCTCTGTATTCGTTTGATTTTTATGTTCTCGGATATGTTGCACTGCTGAGTTAGGAACCCTTCACGCGGATTGAACAAATGGCTCGTGTATACCACGGCAGAACTACGGGCGAGGGTTTGTAGCCACGTAAACTCGATTTTGAGCACCAACACCCCCCCCCTCCACCCTCCCAAGTAATATGTTTACTGACCGTTCCAAGGCGGTGCTTCTGCTGTGGTTTACTATTTCTGTCATTATTGTCTTTGCCATTATGTCCTGGTAAAATTTTTATTTTGGACAGCTGTTTGGCCAATTTTTGGGAAAGAAACCGTCCTTTTGGATTTCTGCTTGTAGTCTTTTAATTGTGGTGCCGTTGCTTTAAAAGCGTCTTTCTTTCCCTTTTGTGTCTTGAACGAAATGTGTTAGGTAATTGTATCGATGTCTTATCATTGCCTTCCTTTCTATTTACCCAGTATACTAAGCGTTAAGGCATTAAAAATTACGTCGCTTGTTTCGTACATGGAGCCAAGAGAGAAGGTAATTAAATAAGTAAATCTTAACCTGCTGTAGGCATGCACTAGTAACATATATATAGTTGTATATGCTTGCACATATATCTGTATATGTTTGCATTCTCAGTTTATTTGTTACTTTTAACTCTCATTTATTTAATACTCTAGTTGATAAAAGAATGACTACTATTTCTTGTTTCTTTCTTCTTTTATTTGTTTCCTTTGGGGGCGATTTACCGCCACCAGATTTAACATTTCGAAAATCCGTTTAGCTGATGCGAAACTACCTAATTACTATCTAAAATCGCCCTCAAAATATATAGTTCGCAGCTGATAAATGACGCTAAATTCTGCATCTTAACATATCAGCATTACACTCTGATGCTTATAAATAGCGAATAAATAAACAAAACTAAAGAAAACGCCAATCTTTTGAAGAAATACGATTTTGATCATATGAGTACAATATCGGCAGACGAATATGAACACGCCAATAAGACAAGCCAACTCTACAGCTTTGGGTAACAAGCAAATATGATTTTAGGAATTTGTAATTAGAAGGGGAGCTCCTCCGATGACAGACAAAGTGGGGGTGGGGAGGGTCAAAACCCACAAGGGATGAGGCTGTAACTCACCTAACAATTAAATATTCTGCGTGTCGTCTTTTTTTCCACTTATATAGTGCCGAATTAAAGCTGAGCGAGAGGTATTGCTCGAACCTATATTTCTCGGTAATGTGGTCCGAACTTTTCGCAGCAGCTCATTTCGTATCGATTCAACGGTTCGACTAAGTTTTGCTTCAGGACATGCAAACAATAACAAAATATTTTTAAACTACTTACTCTCTACGATTTTATCAGAATAATAAAATTATATCAGAATATACCAGCATAATGCTCAGAACGAAGGGCCAAAGTACGAACTTGCGAATGCTGCTATCTGGTGGTTGTGCGAACCTGACGAATGCTGCTATCTGGTGGTTGAGTTGTTTCCTTTGTATAACCTTGGTATCGTAATAACTGAGTTGTTCCCTTGTATAGCCTTAGTAAAGTGTAAGCAACTGATCCATCCACTGATATGATGAGTGATATCCTTGAATTACTATCAATAAATTTGATACCTTGCTTTCATGTCAGAGAAAAATTGAACGAATAAAACTTCTAAAATTCTTTTAGGTCTGGAAAGTAGGAAATTCGCGCAGCACGCATTTCATATTGCAGGAATCTTATTTTATTTTATTTTTATTTTTATTTTTTGCTGAAACACTCCTCCATTCAGTCCATAAAGCTGCGAGAGGCCACCAGAAATCAGCGCAAATCCCGCGCTCTATAGTCATCTCTATAAAAGACTTACCCTAGCCGCGGTCCTACTAACCGCTGAAAAAGAACAGAAAAGGGACTATAGTGTATTATTTATGTATTGCTTAATGTAATTTCAACATAAATCCCAATCAGTTCAAGAATTCAGGCAACCGCTCCCATCAGCACTCTCAGTGCTTTGGTTGTGATTATGGCTTTTCCGTTTGTTTGTTTTTCTATTGTTGTTTGTTTGTTTATTTATTTGTTTTAGATTTTTTTATGGGGGGGGCGGGGGGGGTATTTTTTTTTTTTTTTTTTTTTTTTTTTTGTTATTGTTGTTGTTGTTTCTTTCTACTCGGCCATCCGTCGTATTCCTTAACTTGTCTTCCATTAAGTGATAATAGTGCGGAGGTCTTTCCTTTTAAGAGAGTTTGGCAAGTATATGTTAGTGTGCGTGCGCGTGTGTGTTTCTTCAAACTCAGTAATTTTCTGACAGATCAATGGATTTGAAAAGTATAATAGGAAAACGTGTTATTTATTATCGTCGATAACTAATATTTACTTTCTGACTTTGTAGTTTCAGAAAATATCTGTCACGCAAAGTTTTGTATTGACATATTCTTGCTATGGTGTATGTCATACTGAAGTATGCAGAGGAATGCTTGATACAACCTTAAATGAAAGAACGCTACTGCAATGAAAGAATTCTTTCATTTGAAGTTGAGTTGCAAGTAAATATGACATCAAGTGAAAGAATCTACAATTTGATGGAGACTTGCATTTAATGTTGAAACAACATGCAGTTGTAACATCAAATGAAATAACTCCTTCATAATCTACAAGAATTAGTTGAATATCAATGGTTGTTTGGTTTTTAGCGTTCTAACATGATGCCCATCAGTTACATATCACTTTCCATATGCTTGCCGGCTGAAGTTATTTCATTTAATGTTGAGGCAACATATATTCGTAGCACCAAGTGAAATACCCCTTCACAACCCTCAACAGTAAATGAAATAACTTTGGTCAGCAGTTATGTGAAAAAAGTTATGCTACCGACGGGCATCATGCCCGAACTCCGACAATTATTCAAATAAGTCTTAGTGATCGTGAAGGGATTATTGCGTGTCGCCCTGGCGTGCCGCATATATAGGAGTTATGCTAATCACACACCATATACGGATATTGTATCGAACCCAACTTAAGCGGGAGTAACTCCTAAGACTGTATGTAGTTGTCGTGCATCTGGTAACGAATGAAATAGAACAGATTTTTTTTTATCATCCAATTAACCCATTTATGCCTAGTGCCCCATAAAAGGGACAGTAGCAAACCCTATAGACCAAGATCAAACGTGGCGTCTGATCTAGATGTACAATATATGAGGTACAGAAATCTCTATAATAAATGGTAATTAACAAATAAAAACAATACAGACACCCTTTAATTCTGAACTGAACCTGTCTAAAGAGTATCTTTACTGGCATTAAAGTAAAAGCATTCCATTGTCGAATCAGCTAATACTAGCCCAGGACTCCCCCATCTAGTGATCTGCTGTAGTCAAAATGTTGAAAACTAACAAGATAATAGTATCTGTCAAGAAACAAAGTCCGTGGGTAGTAACTGTCAAGAAACAAAGTCCATGGCATCTATTATTTGTGTACACGTCAGAGATAACTTTGACAGTTCGGAGTGAACCAAAACTCGGAAGTAACTGTAGCCATTTAAATTAGTTCAATGAATCTTGATACATATGCCATCATGTGTGGTATAAGCGTCATAAGGGTACAAGCAACTGTTGACGCTAAACGACCGCTAGTTATTTAACAAAGCTAATACCTGTTACATGATTATGTATAGGATAACTTCAGTTACCTATTTTATACAGTATATAATCAAAGCACTGACATCACTGGTGGATCGTTTATCTCTGTGTAAAGGTTAAAAAAATGGTCCTGAAGGGGGCTTTAGACTGTTTCTTTTAACCCTTAAATGCCTGGGCCCAGTTGTTCAAAACTAACGATGTCGTTATTTAATGTATCGTTAAAACTTTAATCATTAAATATGGCATGTACGATAATACTTTTGCTGAAAAATGTGAGTAGCTTTTGCATTTGCAAAAGCTACTCACATTTTTTCAGCAAAAATACTTATGAATTAGATATTCTACTTACTAGAACAGTTAACACTTTGACCACTAACGAGCTCGTTAAGCTAACGATGCTTTGAACAACTGGGCCCTGTAATTTAAGCAAACGGTACAGACCCTGATCAGACACCCCAAATTTCCCAGTCCAGGTTTTTCAGAACAGCACTCTGACGTCACAGCGACAAGAATAGCGCTCGACTAACGCGCGGTTTGATAAATTTGTCAATGCTAATTACATGAACAACTACCTTAAGGAAATTTTGGCGTTTGTATACTATGGCTCGATTGTAAACAATCGACCCAAAAATGGACATTCATCTAATTATTCTGGAAGGGGTTATTTCATTTGATGATACGGCTGCATATTGCCTAAATCTTAAATGAAATAATTTTGGCCAACAACGTCATGGAAAATGGCAAGCAACTGACGGGCATCATGTCCGAACCGACTATGAATTGACAATTGAGATTTTACTAAGTTTGCGGATAATAAAAGGGTTATTTCAATTAATGTTACAACTGCATCAACATTAAATGAAATAACTTCGGTTGACAATCATATAAAATATAGACAGAAACCGACGGAATCATGTCAGAACTCTGAAACTCAAACGACCATTGACATTAATCTATGTCTTGCGGATTATGAAGGGGTGTTTCTTTCTTTTCTTCTCTTTTGTTGTTGTTACAACTGCATTCTGTCTTAACATTAAACGGAATAATTCTTTCGTTTAATGTTATGTTTGCTTGCATGAAAGGCTTTTTTTCCGTTTAAGATGCCCTGTTTTACAATGCTACATGACGAAAACATACCTATATAATTTTGACCCCCTTAAACCCCACTTTTATATAGTAAAATTTGGGTATACAGGGGTATACATTATTTTTCCTATTTCTGCTCAAAAACATAGATTGTGGGTACTCATTAGAACCGCCTCGGCGAGGCGGTTCTAACGAGTACCCACAATCTATATTTTGAGCAGGAATACGAAAAATATCGGAATTTTTTATCTGAAAATTTTCATTCTTTTGTGGCAAAAGTTTCAATATATTTGAATAGACTTGTTTTCGTAATGCAATACAGGAGCTTATGTTCATACTTTAATTGTAAATTAAGCTAAATGTTATGAAATGGTTTCCACGAGTGATTTTGTAAACGTTTACGATACTCTAATTCAACTTATGGCACTCAATGCGTACATTAGCCAGGTTTTTTCTTTCACAAGATGGCCACTTTAAGGCCAGTCTTAATTTCAGACTAAACAAACAAGCCTACCCCGAGATATAATCCTTACAATATTGAAAAGTAATTCTTTTTGATTTGACTGTTAATCTTTTACCTAAAAATCAAAGTGATCCTATCACTTTTCCTTGGATTAAGCTGGTCAATAAATATTGAACAGTCGTATAAATCAATGCTCGCTTATTTTAGTTTAATGTCGGTGCTCTGAGGTCCAATTTTCATCATGAAAACACGCCTATATAATTTTGACCCCCTCAAACCCCACTTTTATATAGTAAAACTGGGGAATACAGGGGTATACATTATTTTTCTTATTTCTGCTCAAAAACATAGATTGTGGGTACTCATTAGAACCGCCTCGTCGAGGCGGTTCTAACGAGTACCCACAATCTATGTTTTGAGCAGAAATAGGAAAAATATCAGAGTTTTTCATCTGAAAATTTTCAGTTTTTGAAATGAAATTTTCTATATATATATTTGTATAGGCGTGTTTTAGTAATGTGTACTTATATTTTTGTTATATATATCGTGCCATACAAAAATGGGGTTTTAATGGGGTGGATACACTTTCAAGGGAGAAACACTATTAAAATGTTTTCTCCCCCTCTGAAAAATGGTCTACTATGAAACAAAAGAAAAGGGAAACACATTATTGCCTTTTAAAAATACCTCTTCAAAAGGGGCTTTGTGCGCGGGAAAGCATACAGGAAGTCTCAAAAGTTACCTGTCTTATACAAAATGCAGTCGAACCTCAATAACTCGAACAAAGTTGCGGGTTGTCCGGACAGGCATTAAAGCTATGGGAGGTTCGATTTCGATCCTCTGGTTTCCATGCCCCATTCATATGTGTTTTTTGCCTCAGGTGAGCGATTGTTGCCCTCTTGAGCTACTTGTTTGAAAAATGACGACAGAATGTCCAGGTATGTCCATTTACCTCAACAAATACGAGAAGAGCGCAGACTGATCGGGATCTTGATTGTGTATACCATAAACCTTGAGAATATGGCAAAAAAAAAAAAAACATGTTAGACAGTCCTCTAAAAGTCTTTAATAATGAAGCCAATTGACTACTGAAAATTCAAACGAAATTCAAGGGTATAAGAGGCGTGGCGTCAGAAAACATCCCTTTTGACATGTGCGCCCAGCAAAGGTTCAGATCAGCCTGCGCCTTTGCACAGTCTGATCAGAATCGTCACTGCACGTTTTTTGGATAGCCAAGGATGACAAATTTCTTCATGCGGACGACGAAGACTCTAATTAGACTGCGCGAATGCGCAGGCTGATTTGAGTCTACGTTGGGCGCATATGTCAGAAGTTACGTTTTGTAATGTTGTGGCTCATAAGATTTCATCATAAAAACTCAATCAAATGTTGCACGTAAGTGCAAGATTTCACAATAGGTTAATTCAGTAGTTTATGAATGAAAACAAATGCAAGGGTAAATATTTGACAGAAGACAATTAAAGTGATTTCGGTAAAATTGCAATCTTTATAATGGCCAAGTACATGAATTATTCTTTTAACACAGAAATGCGGAATTCAATAAAGTAGATTATTAACCATTCTCTTGCTGAACACGACACGCCCATGTCTTAGCAAACAGTGTAGATCCATATCAGTTGGCTTCTGAAGAAGCCAACTGATCTGGATCTGCACTGTTTGTCATTAAACATGTGAATTTCTATAAAAAAAAAAAAACTGGATCAAGTAATCTGATTGGCTGAAAATTAGAAGTGGGCGTGGTATCTTAATTTATTCAGCAAGGCAAGGGTTCAATATGATCCGCTGTTTTAATAAAATTCAATAGTCTTTATATGTTATGTTTTGTTTGGCGATAAGGCACAAATATGAAACATCTGATACTCATATAACATGTGGCAAAACTTAACATTTAGTGTAAGTCAACAAACTTTCCAGGTTGCTTAAATTTCAGGGAAGAAACTTATATTCTAACGCAGCCCGCCTATATAGGCAATGGAGAAAACCAGTGATTTAGTCTGGAAAAAATCACTGGGCGGAAGCGCGCGACGCTATCTGGCGCCGTTCCGACGTCATTTTAACGCTTTGCTGACCTAAGTCTTCATTGCCACGACGTTACACGGTGTAATGTCGTTTTTCTCGAGTCAACAACGTAAGAAATGCATGTAAACATCAGTGTTGCTATTCGATTGCGGAAAGTTAGAAGAATCTGAAAGATACAATTAGTTTTTCGTCGTTTTCTATGTGTTAGAATCTAAATAGATCTGCTTTTGTGCGTGATTTGTTGAGTAATAAATCACAGTTTGTCGGTCAGTTGTCAGTAGATAAATCACTCGCGCTCCGCGCTCGTGATTTGATCTACTTTACAACTGACCTCCAATCATCGATTTATTACTTAACAAATCACTGCTAGAGTTGATCTATTCCTTAAACAGTCTAACATCGAATAATAGTATATTTATACTAGTGTAGGCCGCCATGTCGAATGTGTTTCCTCCCGTTTGCAAATCTTGTTAAAATTGATCCAAACACGTTATTAACATGAAAAATATATGTTCTTTCAGATAGATGTTGCCAATTTTTCTTTTCAGAATTAACGACATGCTGACGTCACAAAGCATGCTGCCGTAATTAACGTACAAAATACTTGTGGACGGGGATGACTAACGATGTCTGAATTAGATTGGTGACTAATTTAGTCCCGTTGTATGTACTGGACAGGTGTTTATTCACACTGGTGCCAAATCGCTCACTGGGGCCAAATGAATCAAAACAATTATACAGGCCGAAAATATCAGTGTTTCTATGCCAACACATTGAAACAAATTAAACCAAGATTGTGCACCTTACCAATTGATCAGATTTCATGTCGTATTTTAGATTCGAAATTCGTTTTATATCACATCTACAGGTATTTCTATGCAATTTCTAGTCAATTATTCGTTCTTTTTTTTTTTTTTTTTTTTTTTTGATGACATGTGGCGGCCGTAAAAGTCGCGACGTATCCATGACAGTCCAGTTTTTATATCTTTTTTTTCTTGGACTCATTAAGCCAATTCTGGTATCTTGGATTATCGCGTTCCGCTTAAGCCTGTCCTAGGGGGACGTATGCAGCCCTGCAAACCACAGTCAAACCTCAATGGCTCGAACATCTTTGGGACCATGAAAATTTGTTCTCGATTTCGGTACTTCGAGCCGCTGAAGGTTAATCAGGTTAGATGACAAATCGGAATAATATATGGATATTGTTTGTTTGCTTATTTAATTAGTTGACCCTTCAAATGCCAAGCAAAATTTATCGTAGAAGACATCTTATTTTTTATTATTTTTTAGACGATTCAGGTAAAATGTCAAAACATATATTCTTTGAAAAATAAAAAAAAAAATATTTGAAAATGTCGTCTGCTTGGTAGACGATTCACATAAAATGTCAAGACTTATTCTTTTAAAAAGTAAAAAAATGTATTTGAAAATGTCGTCTGCTGTATTTCTGATTGGCGCTTAAGAAGATTCAGAAGATTATGCACTTTAATGCAATTAATGCAATAATAAAGTCATCATATTTCATCGTACTATTGTAATTGGCCTAGTTTCAGAGTTTGTCTAAGCAGGCTGCCTTTGTCGTACGCGTGCAGTGTAATAAAATGCAAAAATGCCAGCTGGTATTACTGAAATATTTGTACTCTTTGTAGAATTAGCCAACATTAAGAAGAAATAATAATATTTTAATACCTTTATACCGGGCCAGTTCATGACGTTGGGTGATCATTATTGTCCTCGAGTTATTGTCAAAATTAGTGTTCTGGTGTGAATTAAAAACATTTGTGACAATGCTCGGTCTTAACACATATTCTAATAAGATCTTTGAGTGATAAGCTATTTTCCATTGCCAAAATTGTGTTTGATAAGGCCAACATTTGTTTAAAGCAAATATGAACCAGATTACGAGAAAATGGCTCTTAGTAAATATACGGTCAAAGAAGGTCCTGATCAGACTGCGCACATGCGCAGTCTGATCAGGACCTTCGTTGTCCGCTTATAAAATCTTTGGATATTGTAGAACTTACCGACGATCAAAGAATGCTTTGATCAGATTGTATGGATATGCAGACTGGTCTGTTATTTATCGCTGCTCGCATGTGACATAACGAGGCATTAACGATCCTTTTCTCATGTGAAAACAAATGATCCACAACGCGAGAAACCGTACCTTCTAACATTTGCGCCCAGCAAAGACACAGATTAGCCTGCCCACCCGCACAGTCTGATCAGAGTCTTCATTGTCAACAAGAAGAAACTTTGCGTCCTTGGCTATCCAAAATGCGCCCAGTAAAGATTCTAGTCAGACTGCGCGAATGCGCAGGCTGATCTGAATCTTCGCTGGGCGCTCGTTTCCGAAAGCGCATTTTCTGAAGTTAAGGCTCAAATATAGTTAAAAGGTCGTGGTTCCAATTTTAATTATGAAATATAGTGCAGATCTATTATACAAGATGTTAGTTTCAAACGACTTAGTAACCATAGATTGAGATGTCTACCGTGTTTACCTAAAGTATTGGTCATTACCATAATGGTGCTAAAATTTGACTAAAAAATGCCATTTTACTACTGTGAATCCTCTTTACAACGACAGCATTTGTTCCCGAAGATGTTGTCATTCAAATGAATTTGCTGTTGTAAAGAATCTTTAATGGACAGAATAATATGTAAAGAAGACCTTGTTTTATTCTTATTTTCCCATAAAACATATGTTTTGGATATTTGTTAGAATCGCCTCATCGAGGCGATTCTAACAAATATTCAAAACATATGCTGTATGAACTGTCACCTCCTGAGCGAAGGTTCATCACTATCAAATTGTCATTATAACGAATTTTATCGTTGTATCGAGTGTCGGTATAAAGAGGGTTGACTATACTTAATATTACTTAATATTGTGTCTAAAATAGTGCTATATGTAGATTAATGGCAAACGGTGTAGACCCTCATCAGACGCCGATTTCCCCTGGGCTGTTCAAATTAGCGTAAATACGATAAAATGTTGACAGTTTTTTTCTCCGAAATATTTGTTTATTATTTTCATTTTTTTCTCGAGTCCAAACAGCATTTTGTCGAAACTAAGCGACTTTGTTGACACAATTAAACAAACGGGCCACAAATATTTTTATATCAGAGTCATTTCCCTTCGAGGTTCCTACTTTTCCCTCAATACCCGCGACATTAGAGACCGGAAACGAGACAGCAGCCGGTGAATCTCCGAATATGATCGATTGGCTTACTCACCAGGGTCTGAATGTTTTCCATTCGTTTATGATGTCACTGATACCTGACTGTAAAGTGAAGATACAGATACGTTTGTTAAGAGCTATATCTCATGAGTTTTTTTGTTTTGTTTTTTTTTTTGTTTTTTTTTTTTTGAGGGGGTGGTGGGCTTATGTCACTGACTCCGGCATGAACTATTTACCCTCATTTTTATTGAGGCTACTCAATACTAAAGTTTACTAATAGTTGTCTCCCTTCGCAAAATGACTTCAAACTCTTTCGGGTGTATTAATCTACTCTACATTGAATCATTGAATCTTTAATTAGTTCAGTCACAAAAGTCACCAAAGAAAGAGTTCTCTGTTTGAAAGAAGGAAACAAAAAGAAATAATCGTTTTAATAATTAAAAGAACCATACAGTTTGTACAATTTTGTATTATTCTCTTGGGATTGATTTTCTAGTTTCTTATTACAATGAACTGGGGTATAGTTACCTATAAAGACTGATATTCTATGTAACACTGGTATCAGTCCGATCAGTCAAACCTCAATCAATCTACTAGGTTGGTATTAGACCGTTAAAATAGCCTATGCACCTATTGTTTCAACCACATTAACGCAAAGCATGCTGGGTAAAAACTTCAGCAGACCAGATATTAAAGTTTCCTTTGTTTTCCCAGAAAATAGGTTTTGGCGTTTCATGCAAATTGTCTCCCTGAAATGTCAAACCCTATTTTCTGCGAAAAATAAGAAAACAATTCATCTGTTTACCGTCTGCTGAACAAGCTCAGAGTGGTAAAAGTTAGGACATTCAAGAGTCTGCCTTAAGGACACTGGATATACTTTGTAGATTTTCCGCCATTTTACAAGGGAGATAACTTTTGTGACTTTCTGTTTGCTTTACCGCACACCAATCCCCTTGTGAAAAGGGGTCTACTCTAAAAAGAAAGAATTTGCTCCCAACGGGAGCAAATTCTTTCCTTTTAGAGTAGACCCCTTTTCAGAAGGAGACAAAACTATTTTGACAGAGCTACCTCCCTTTACAGTGTGTCTAATCTTCTTAATTAAAGAATACATAATTAAAGGAGATGGGTATTTTGTAGTTCGACCAACAGTTCAGTTTACGCCTTAATCAATAGGCTTAGATTATGGGATGAAATCGGATTATACTATACATAGACAAACATCGCTGCTGATGTTAGTTTAACATAGAGGAAACCAATAATGGATATTAACGGAGAAAGGTGATATTTTAATTGCTTTTATTCATAATATTTGTAAAATGAAATCAACTGTCAACGATGTATTTCCTACAACATTGATTTTGATCAGGTTTGTAACGTATAATAAGTAAATTGCGGATAAACTTACATATAACTCCAGATGAGAGGGTTTGTTTTGGGTTTAACAGCCGCCGAGGACGGCGTGTTGTGGGTACTAGCCGAGTCGCATCTAATGAATACCCACAAGACATGTTTTCGTGGAGAAATAAGTATTTTGGTAACACAAATGCCTTATCTTGAGCTACCTCTGATGATGAAAATAATCATATATATGCCAGTAATAATAAATTTGCTTCCTAATGGCTACTGCTGTTAAACTAAAAAAAAAACACACACAAAAAAATTACCAGCTAATGCCTTTATGCCGGGCTCCATAGCGCAGACGGTAGCATGTCTGACTGCTGATCCAGGGGTCACAAGTTCGAATCCCAGCTTGATCACATGACTGATCATAAAATCATTTCTATGGTCATTCTAGCCCTTCTTCTGATACAAGAAGTGCAATGGTCAGTTACTGGCAAAAGTATGTGCACTGGTACTGGTTAACTAAGCCTGACCAGGAAAAAGTGTTGACTGGGTCGTAAAACTCCAGCTCAAAATAATGTCTTTATCTAGTTGACCTCGGTGGCTGAGTGGATTAAAGAATAGCCTTTCGGACACGTTTAACCTTTGATCTGTTCGAGACTCTCAGAAGTGATATCGTCCTTCTTTATGATTGCCGTATTCTAGCCCAAGTAAGACCATATTGGACAAAATATTTCAAACTTGATCAGACGCCACAGAAATACTTACTAGCTTTTAGTATTCGGACAAATAGGCCTGGTCGAACAGTGCAGACCAGATCAGAGGCCACGAAATGACCTGTTTGTCTTGAAGTGTTCGAACAAACAGGCTTGAGCAAACAGTGAAGACCTAAATGTAACGATGATCGTATTGTATAGCGGCTATCGTAATGCCAAGCAGACATCGAATCGTATAGCAATTATTGTAATGTATGGCAGTGATCATAATGTATAATGAATATCGTAATGCCAAGCAGTCATCGCATCGTATAGCTGTTATCGTAATGTATAGCAGTGAACATTATGTATAACGGCTATCGTAATGTATAGCAGGATCGTGATGTATCACGTTTATCTAATGTATAGCATTGATCGTAGTGTATGGCGGCTGCCGTCATGTACAGCAGTAGCCATAATGTATAATAGCTATCGTAATGTATACCAGTGATTGTAATGTATAACAGGTATCGTAATGTAAAGCAGCGATCATAATGTATAACGGCTATCATAATGTATAGCTGTGATCATAATATATAACAGCTATCGCAATGTATAGCAGTCATTGCATTGTAAAGCGACTATCGTAATGTATAGCAGTGATCATAATGTATTACAATTATTTAATGTATTGCAAGGATCATAATTTATAACCGTTATTGTAATGTGAAAACATGATCATACTGTATAACGGCTATCATAAGCTAAAGTAGTGATCATACTGTATAACGGCTATCGTAATGTAAAGTAGTGATCATACTGTATAACGTCTATCGTAATGTAAAGTAGTGATCATACTGTATAACGGCTATCGTACTGTAAAGTAGTGATCATAATGTTTAATAGCTGTCGTAATGTATAGCAGTGATCGTTATGTACGACAGCTATTGTAACAAAAATCAGTAATTATAATGTATAACAGTTATCGTAATGTACAACAGTGATCATAATTATAATAGCTGTCGTAATGTATATCAGTGATCATATTGTGTAACAGCTATCGTAATGTGAAACACTGATCATAATGTAGGACGGCTATCGTATTTTATAGCAGTGATAATAATGTATAACATCTATCGTAATGTATAGCAGTGATCGTTATGTATAACAGCTATCTTAATATATAGCAGTGCTCATTATGTAAAACGGCTATCGTAATGTATAGTGGTAATCAAAGTGGATAACGGCTATCGTAATGTTAAGCAGTAATCGTAATGTAAAACGGCTATCGTACTGTTCGACAGTGATCATAATGTATATCAGCTATCGTTATTTATAGTAGTCATCGTAATGTATAAAGGCAATCGTAATGTATAGCAGTGATCATAATTTATAACAGTTATCGAAATTTATAAGGGTTATCATAATTTATAATGGCTATCGTAATGTATAGCAAATATCGTGATGTATAACGGCTATCGTATTGTATAGCATTGACTGGAATGCATAACGGCTATCCTAACGTATAGCAGTGATCATAATGTATAATGACTAGCTTAATATATAGCTGTGATCATAATGTATAACAGATATCTTAATATGTAACAGTGATCAAATTGTATAACGGCTATCATAATAGATAGCAGAGCTAATAGTGTATAGCGGCTATCGTAATTTATAACAGTCATCGTAACGTCTAAAGGCAGTCGTAACGTATAGCAGCCATCATAAAGTATAACGGCTATCGTAATGTATAGCAGTGTCTGGCATGTATAACACCTGTCGTAATGTATAGCAGCCATCGTAATGTATAACGGCTATCGTAATGTATAGCATTGATCGTTATGTATAAAAGCTATCGTAGTGTATAGCAGTGATCATAATGTTTAACGGCTACCATCATATATAACAGTGTTCATAATGTATAACGGCTATTATAAAGTATAGCATTGGGCATAATGTATAACGGCTATCTCAATTTATTTCAGTGATTGTAATGTATAAAGGCAGTCGTTATGTATAGCAGTGATCATAATGTATAATGGCTATCATCATATATAACAGTAATATCGTAATATACAAAAGTGAACGTAATGCACAACGGCTCAGTCATCGTAATGTGAAATAACTATCGATCGTAATGTATATCAGTCCTCAAAATAAATAGCGGATATTCTGATGCATTTCAATTCTATTAGTGAATACTGACCATCGTAATTTGTAGCAGTTATCGTAATATATAGCAGATACAGTAACGTATACCAGTCATTGAAATGCTCGTATAGCGACTATTGCAATATAATGCAGTCATAGAAATGTGTATAGGGTGGCGTAAACTATAGTATACATCGTAATGTTAAGCGACTATCATAAGATAGAACAGTCATCGTAATGTATAGCTGCTAACGTAAAATGTATAGTACATGGAGTCATTCCAATGTGTAGCGACCATTGTAATGTATATAATAGTCATCGTAATGCGTAGCGGCTATCGTAGAACGTATAAAGGTAAACGTAATGCATGCCGGTTATCGTAATGTATAGCAGTGATAATAATAATGTTAGTGGTTTTATGTGATGTGTTGCAGTGATCGTAATGTATAGCAGTGATCCTAGTGTATAGCAGGGATTGTAACGTTTAAAGATTGTCGTTATCAGCAGCAGGGAAGACCGCCTCAAAGTCGCCACAGTGTAGTTTTAGCCCCGTCATACTTAACCTGTACTTATTTTATAATTCAGTAAGCCAATACATTGTGCCACGACGAGCAAATAAACGGTTATATCCGAGCGTGTGCAAAATTAGCAGCAAACATTACGAAAACACGCCTATTCAAATATATAGAAAATTTCACCTCCAAAAACTGAAAATTTTCAGATAAAAAAGTCTGATATTTTTCTTATTTCTGCTCAAAACATAGATTGTGGGTACTCGTTAGAACCGCCTCAACGAGGCGGTTCTAACGAGTACCCACTATCTATGTTTTTAGCAGAAAAAGGAAAAATATTGTATACCCCTGTAAACCCCAGTTTTTCTATATAAAAGTGGGGTTTAAGGGGGGTCAATATTATATAGGCATGTTTTCGTGATGATTAGCGAAAAAATCAGGCATAGTCCCAATCCGATTAATACGCTTTTCGCATACACAGTCTGTGAGTCCGACCTTATAGATCTGGAGAACGCGCATGCAGGTCTGAGTCTACGTTGTTCGCGTAGGCGATAAGATATATCTTTGCTGGTGATCATTCTAAATGTGACCAAATTTTCTGTTTACATACTTTTAAAATAATTATTTGCCTTTTCATTTCTTTTATTTGCTTGTACTTGACATATCGGACAAATCGGTAACTCCAGCATTTAAAGATGAACAGCGCAATATGAAAATATGAGCCGGGGTACAGCCTTTCCTATAAGACTGCTTGTGCGCCCAGCATAGACTAAGATCAGCCTGTGCATCCGCGCAGTCTGATCAGACTAATCACGGGACGTTATGTGGGTAGTCAAGGATCAAAAGCTTATTCAGGCGGACAGCGAATACTCAGATCTGAGTTCGTTGGGCGCACATGTAATCTTGGAAGAAATGCTGTGCCCCAGCTCATATGTCTTTGGGCATTATCAGACAGTCGTTGCGTTTGTGCTCTCTGATCAGAGGACTTCATTGTCTGCTTAGAGAATCGCTAGATACTATCATGGAATATACCACTGGACAGCAACATTCCTAAGGACACAATGCCGAGGACCAGCCGGTTCTGGACCTTCGCAAACTCACTGTTTCGCGTAATACGCTCGCTTGTTTTCACGAATTGCGTTCAATTGTTTTTTGCGCAATGCACTCATTTGATTTTCGCGTAATGCGCTCATTTGATTTTCGCGTAATGCGCATATTTGATTTTCGCGTAATGCGCTCATTTGATTTTCGTGTATTGCACTCAGTTGTTTTCCACTATTTCAGTGGTAAAGAAAAGGTCACTGGATATAAAATCTAAAAAGGAACCGTGTACCCAGTCTATCCTTAGTTTTCGCAGTTTGAAATCAAGGTATTTGTAGAGACCTTGTACATTATTACAGTCGAACCTCAATAGCTCGAACACCGATGGTTCATTTACCATGGCTAATTCTTACTCGTTTTTAAGTCCCTACGAAATTCTTCCGGTAGCTCAAGAAAACAAATAATCAAAGAAATTTTCTTATGTTGTCATGAAATTGTATGTAGTGTGTACTTATTAGAATTGCATCATCGATGCGATTCTAATGAGTACACTCATACCATTATTGTCTAGAAGATAAAAAGAAAATAAATCGTGATTTGTTTCTGACCTGACGCCATGATTTACCGTCAGTGGCTCGAACTACCCATATCTCGAACAAATTTCCATGGTCCCAAAGATGTTCCAAACAGGAAATACCGTGATTAGACTGCGCGTGTTAGCCTAGCTTCTTCGCCCCTGGCACTTGTACATTTTTTTCATGTCTCTCATTTAAAGGGTTTGTTTGTGTCTTCATGTTTGGTTTACCGCACATCAAGTCCCTTCTGAAAAGGGATTTTTACTAAAAGGAAAGAATTTGCTTCCTATGGGAAGCAAATTCCTTCTTTGAACTCTTTCACCGCTAATGGCGACTTTTGCCGTCTACTGATACCCTTTGCAGGCAGTTTGGACCCAGATCAGGCCCGACAAAATGTCGGGCCTGATCTGGATCCAAACTGTTTGACACTCGGATGGTATTCCTGAAAGATTTTTTTTTTTTTTTTTTTTTTTTTTTTTGAAAAAGTTAATTTGAAAAAAAAAATCCATAAACGACAAACGCATGCAAAAATTACCAAGCATGCAAAGAGTTAAGAGTACACACATTTGCTCCCTTTCCTTTTTTAAGCAGATCCCTTTTTAGAAAATTCAGTTTTGACAGAGCTGTCTCTATTGAAAATGTATCAATTCCGCCTTAAGTTCAAGATAAATTGATTATGTTTGGGGATTACTTGTTATTATTAATTGAAAGTACTCTAAACGTTTCTTTAAGTCTTTATGTATTCAGTGAATGGAAAATTAAGAACATATAAACATTAATTATTTAAGAAAACGTTAGGGTCTAAAACGGTATTTTGATATTTTATTTGATAGAAACTTTAGAGAGAAAAAATGCCTGTGAAATGATCTAAATTCAGTACACATGTATTGCACGTCTAGTTCATATTGAGTGTGATAGATATTTTGGAAGATAAGAGAATGAACTATTTGACATTTGTAATGTTAATGATTATGAGATACTTTGCATATATTCATGCAAGGCTACAAACTACCATTGATTACCCTTATATATTTTATACATTTTTGCAACTGTTCTACAGCACATAGATTTTGTTTATGTTTTAAGTTCAAATGGTCAAAACTTGGCGATTGTCTGACAGATGTCCCTCTAAAATCGTCAAAACAAGCAACAGAATGGTAGGTTATGTGACATGCAATGAACTTCTACTACTTCGAAGACACTAACACAGAATTTGTAAGAGGTCACGGCAGGTGTAAGGGTAAATTATACACCTCCCCCCCCCCACCCCCCGCCCCCTCCCCACTTCCAATTATTTTCTACTTTCATATTCAAAGAAACCATCCTGAATATACAATTTTGCTAATATATACTGTAGAATTCTGATATCAAAACAGGCAAAAATCTCTTTAGAAACAGGCAAAAAATAGAACTATTTAACCCATTGTAGACTGAATGATTCCACCCCCCCCCCCCCCCCCCCACACACACACACACACACACTATATATTAGAGGAGTCCAATTTCAATTTTAGGTTCGTCTGGCTATGAAAGTTAGATATTCCTAGAGAAAAATGGCTATACTGTTTGCATACAGTGGAGACCCTGATCAGACGCCGCATTCAGCGGCGTCTGATCTGGGTCTGCACTGTTTGCCAATTACCCTTTTAGGGGTCTCCAGACTACAATGGATTAATGTGAAACTATACTCGTATGGTACCAAACCGGTGCTCTGTAACTTTAAGCAGTCCGTGACCATTTTGAGCCGGGCACAGCATTTCCTGCAAGACTGCACCCAGCGAAGACGCTAATCAATCTGCGCATCCAGCTTCGAGAGAAGATGGACATGTTTTCGGACTCCGGCCAAGTGACATGAAGTAATTCAAATCTTGTACTAAATACTAAACTAATTAATTACTACTTAATTTCGCTTGACAGCCAGCATGTATTCAGGATATAGCCCAAGAATCGTCTAGCCATTGTCAGAATAATGTAACTAACGTGGAGGAATATTATGTCACGTGGGTGAAGTACATTCAACTCTCTTTATACCGACATTCAGTACAACACAACATTCGTTACAATGATATGAACTATGTCGTTGTTGTTGTTGTAACACACACACACACACGCACGCACGCACGCACGCACGACGATGTAATCTGAGAGCAGAAAGCCAGGCATGTGCTACTGACTGTTTTTAACATTTTGCATTTTTTGGTGTTAAAATCTTCTTTTCAATGTCAAGAGGCGCAAGTGCAATATCATATTTCCTTTTCGGTACCCGATAGCCCCTTTTCGGTGGAAAAGATCATTTTCAGTAGTAGGACCGCGGCTTGGATTACACTTTTTACCCAACGCTGAAAATTTGGCGCATTTTATACTGGAGTATTCGTACTCGTCCGCCGATATGTTTATTTATTTGCTGTTTGTAAGTATCAGAGGGTACTCGTATGAGGCTAATATGTTTGAATGCAGAGTTTAGTGTTAGATGGGAACTATTTGTTAGGTAGTTATTAGGTCAGTAGTAACAGGAAACGGATTGTCAAAATGTGGTATGTTAACAGTTAAAGCGGGTGGTGGTTTGGCAAGCGCCCACAAAATATGTAAAAGAAATAATCTAACCCTTTCCACCCTGAGTTTATGTAAAGGACGTTTCCATAATTGAATTTGGACATGCCCATTGTTGCAAATAGGAATGTCAGTAAAAAATCAAAAGAGAATGGCAAACAATGCAGATCCTGATGAGACGGCTCTTTATGAGCCGTCTCATCAGGATCTACACAACTTGCACAGGTATCTGGCTTGTTCTGCAGGGCTGAAAGTGTTAAACAGCACCTAGTGCTATTTAACTGCATCATGCTAACATTTAAACTATATGCGTTTATCATTTGAACATTGATCGTACTGTCAATTAAGTTGACACATTAATTTCTCCCTTTGATATCTTTTGCATTCGATTACGCATCCATCCAGCCATATGCATGCATGGCTGCAATATTTTATTTACCCTGATTAATCGGACAAACTTGCCAGAGGTACGTACCTATCTCCGTTCCGTCCGCAGACTAAATTGCAATTGAAGTAGTTTGATCAGGGTCCACACTGTTCGACATTCCCTAACTTTCACCATGTATTGAATCAGACTTATTTAAATCACGGATAAATTCCATAAGTAGTTATGGTGTTGGAAATTTAGTGTCATTACGGTGAAACTATTGGATTCTTGACGTGTTTCCTATCTCGCCCAGTATCATATTTAAACTAATTTGCGGCAGGCGACAGTCTATATTTTTATTACTATTATTTTTCGAAGAAAATAAAGCTTGGTGTTTTATGTGAGTTGTCTGCCAAGCACAGATATCAAGCCGGTAAATATAATACCAATATCACAATAGTGTAAAGGGGTATGAAAAAAGATGCCTTAAAATGTTTTCAAATATCTCATATTTAAATTCAGAGTGAAGAGTTAATAAATAAAGTAGACCTGAATTTGAGCTTTATGCAAACTTAATTGTTATTTTAAGCATACGCATTATAATCTAACCTCTTCAAAGTGTCTCATTTGAATGACCTTATCGGCTTATTCTATTACCATAATAACCCTAAGTATTGGAATAGACAGGATTGTGCAAACAGTGTAGACCCAGATCAGACGCCGCGGAACGCGGCGTCTGATCAGGGTCTACACTGTTTGCCACTCATCAAACAGTTTTATACACATTAACAGTTAGTAAAATGAACTTGTTCAAATTTTAGGATGTCAGTGGTAAGGAGTTAAGGTGTTCCAATTTTTAGGGCTCATACGGTAAAACTTGAATGAGCCGCCTCAGTCAAGACAATGTCCCGAAGAAAGACTAACCTGCGAATCTGTACAGTTTGATCAGGATCTTTGCTGATCTTAGATATATTCTACCCTATCTGACGAGTCTTTAAGCGTACAGCTTAGATCCTGTTTAGAGGGCACTGACGCACATACTCATCTAGGCCTTCGATGTCCGCATATACCAATATATTATTTTACTTGATGCGGCCAAAAATAAACATTGGTCAAAAAAGAGAGAAACACATTCATTTCTTTTCATTTCAATTTGTTTGCTAAGATATTAATCTGTTTACAAACGCGTGCTTTATGAAAAGACGCAACGTTTTGTAGATATACTTGAAATTTAAACACTTTTTATAACTCTTAATGCGCCTTGCAAAATTAAACATTCTATTTTTGTTTTATATTTCTTAAGAGAAAATAAGGCTTGGTATAGTTACGGTGAGACAGTATATGAAAGATCCGGTAAAAATCTCTTTTGGTCTATAAAAACATCTGGGCCCAGTTGTTAAAAGCCTCGTTAGCTCAACGAGGTCGTTAGTGGTCAAAATGTTAACTGTTCTAGTAATTACAATATCTAATTCACAGGTACTTTTGCTGAAAAAAAAATGTGAATAGCTTTTGCAAATGCAAAAGCTACTTTTTGCTACTCACATTTTTTTTTTTTTTTTTTTGTTTTTCAGAAAAATATTAGCATAAATGCCTTATTTAATGATCAAAGATTTAACGATATGTTAACTAACGACATCAGTAGTTTTGAACAACTGAGCCCTGGTGTGGTTTTAAATGAACTTAAATCTAGATATTTCCACGCGTCTAGTTGGTCTAAATATGATTTTTCCACACTTTATAAAACTTTGCTGCATAAAGTGATAAAAGATAAACATGATTTAATTGGAAAAAACAAACTTAAGCCATATATGCCGAATGGACTCTTCTACCTTAACTCATTAGACTGGTCCATTTCCAACAGAAAGGGTGTCTGGTCAGGTGTTTTCTTTTATTATTTCTATATTTAAAAGAAATTCCTGTATTTAATGCAAACAGTTTAGCCTTTTAAAGGACGACAGGCAATCATGAGTTAATAACAGAAACTTTGTTTAACTTGCTAGTAACGATAAACATGTTTTTTTTTTCCACTTCTGAAGAGCATTATACTTTGTAGTCTTGTTAGAAAGTTTGTGAGGGTTTGTTATTATTATTATTATTATTATTATTATTTCTTGAGAATATCTTTATTTGGTTTGGTACTAAATTATACCAACAATAGCACAGGTGCCGGTACATGTATCATAAATTACGTAAAACATTTTCTAAGATTTATAACCGTCATTCTGATTAATATCCCATTATAACACTTTTGCAAAACGGTCCAACGGCACTTGAATTTTATATGGTGGTGACTTAATTTATAATTCATAAAGATTGTTGACAAAACTGATTTTTCGGCACAATTCAAAATGATTGTTATAAAAAAGATATGTTACGTGGATATTCTGCGTCAAACTTCATGCATGGTTGTTAACCCAATTATGGTTGATAACTGCTTTCGTCAGACTAAATGACGGCTCCTCCCGAGTTTTTATAATGTCGCTTTATATCGTCGCTTTATGTCGGTCATCCTTTATTCGGTGTTTTGAGTGGACTGTGTTCCGTGAGCGCGGGCTTTCCTTTAGACTGGCTCCAGTCTCCAGTGACTAAATATTTTTCTAATAAGCCTGTTTGATAATCCACTAAAATAAAACAAACAAACAAAAATATCAAGACTATAAAGGCTGGTCACTAGTGACCAGCCTTTATAGTCATATTATTTTGGTTTTATTTTAGTGGATTATTAAACAGATTGTAAGAAAACAACACTTAGTCACTGGAGACTGGAGACCAGTCTAGGGCTTTCCTGTGTATTTCATTCTATTCTAGCAATATAGAAATATCAAGAAATTTTGGTACCTGCCGGTTTTACTCTAAGTATTGGAACACCTTTTCAACTTACCATGCTTCTCCTAAAATTTGAAATTGTCCATTCTACCACCTGTTCATTTGTTTAAAATATTGCTGTATGTATGGCAAACAGTGTAGATCCTGATCAGACGCCGCATTCTGCGGCGTCTGATTTGAGTCTTCACTGTTTGCAAAGGCCTATCTGCCCCTAAACTTAGGATATTTACGGTATACATATTTCCTGCGAGTTTTATACTCTTTTGAGAGTGCTAAATATGCATTAGCAACCATGTCAATTTAACATTGAATGCAGTGTAAAAGGTGCTTAACTTTTGATGCGGCGCATTTTAAAACATCACATCGCCTTTGTTTTGTCGTAATATTGATGACAAAGCAATGTGCAAAACCATTATTAATTTATATGTTTAATCCATTATCATTGTGAATATGATTCGCCCTTTATCAAGACTTATCATCAAGTTCATAATGTTGTGTATTAAAACATTATATTATATACGAACAAGATATACGGGTGTGCACAGCGAATGGCTCTTAAATATTATGATTCCGGACGGCTTTCGCTTGGCGTTCAATTCAAAATTAGAAAGTTTATTTTTGATTTACAATATCCTATGAAGAACCGTTTGTCGTTTCTGTTTGTGTGCTTTTTTTCTCGGTTTTTTTTTTTGTTTTTTTTTTTTTTTTTTTGTGTGTGTGTTTTTTTTTTCCTCCAATATTTACCGTATGATTATTAATATTTACGGCCAAGAATAGGTCGAGATCGAACTATGCAGAACATCATTTTTCTTTTTTTTTTTTTTTTTTTTTTGCTTTTCTCCATTGATTTTTAATAAGTGATATTCCGTAGCAATAATGTGAAAATTGTTGAAAACCTGCAACCAGACTACCTACCCTATACATTTTTGGTACAATTTTCAGCCTTTTTATTGTGAAAGAAAACGAAAACATTGAGATGTTTTTAAACCAGTTAACCCTTCTCTTGCTGAACACGACATGCCGTGTCTTAGCAAACAGTGTAGATCCAGATCAGCTGGCTTCTGAAGAAGCCAACTGATCTGGATCTGCATTGTTTGTCATTAAATATGTGAATTTCTATCAAAAACCTGGATCAAGTAATTTGATTGGCTGGAAGTTAGAAGTGGGCGTGGCATCTTAATTTATTCAGCAAGGGAAGGGTTAAAATGTCCGAATCTTAAGGGAAAATATGGTTCATTACAGGCATAAGCAAAGAGTGTAGACCAAGATCAGACGCCACGCTCTGCGACGTCTGCTCAGGGCATACACTGTTTGCCACCCTTCTAGTAGTTTTTAGACACAACAGGCAGTGAAATGGACTTATACTAATGTTATCGAAGTATAATAAGGAGTTAACACATTGTAGTCTGGAGACCCCTAAAATGGTAATTGGCAAACAGTGCAGACCCAGATCAGACGCCGCAGAACGCGGCGTCTGATCAGGGTCTCCACTGTTTGCAAATAGTTTGGCCATTTTTCTCTAGGAATATCTAAATCTCATAGCCGGGCATACCTACAAGTGAAATTGGACTCTTCCCATATATAGTGTCTGGGAGTCTATTCAGTCTACAGTGGGTTAAGGTGACCGAGTACTTAAGGCAAATAGGTTAATTCTTTTTTGTTCGTTTGCACAGAAATGTGATAAAGCGAGCAGTATTGACCCTGATGTAATTGAATGAATGCCACAAGCTGGTCTGTTTTTTCCCCGATCGGGACAACACCGTGTTTTCCAAAAGTACGCCTCGTTTGGGTCGGTCCGCAGCAAAACCAACAACGTAGCTTGTGCTAAGCGAAGACTTCAGATCTACCGGCGTGTTTATGCAGTCCGGTCCACTTTCGCTGATCGCTCTTATGGTTTCCTCAAGGTCTGCAAATTTTTCATGCGAGCAAAGACGACTCAGAACAGACTTGGCACACATGATCTGAGTTTTCGCTGCCTTCACATTCCACAGTATTGGTTTAACCTTTACCACTCTCTTGGCAAAGTCAGCAGACGACAAATTCACGATATATTTTTTTTCTCTAATTTTGCCAGAAAACATAATTGGACATTTCGTACAAACTGTCTACATTGGAGACAGTTTGCACGAAATGCCAAATTCTGTTTTCTGCAGAAAAAAAAATATTTCAAAATGTCGATCGTCTGCTGATTTTTTTCACCCAGCATGCTAAGAGTTAATGTGGCCTGGCTTGTTGGGCAAACTTCAGTAAGCTTTGGGTACAATCAGTTGGGTATAATCAGTTATCGTTTTATTGACGAACTGTAACAAGTTTTCGCGATAAGGACTACATGAATTCATGACCTGGCATTTATTTTTCAATTTCGCTTAGATTACCATATCACCTTAACTTCTCACACTCCATTTTAAACGATATTTTAACTTGAGCAAGTCCATTTTACTATAGGTTCATTTGTCTAAGAACTACTGGATGTGTGACAAACAGTGTAGACCCTGATCAGACGCCGCGTTTGCGGCGTCTGATCAGGGTCTACACTGTATGCGCAGACTGCTTTTCCGAATTATCCAACTAAATAAGGTAGTCATAAGGTAAATATAAACTAGCTTGTACCTCTATGAATATAATGAGATTGGGTTAAATAATTAAAAAGAACTCGGCCATTCATTGAATAATTATTTAGTTTTGTTTGCCAAACGGTAATAAGGAAAAGTCGATAGCCCAGTGTTCTTTCATGAACAGGAAACGACGTCAACACGGTCTGGGAAAGGGTAATTCGTTAACACACTTATGTAAAATGTTTACTTTATAGTCATAGCTCTTGATAAGTCAAATTGGAACACCTTCAGAATATGTCCGCCACTTAAAGACATAGCAAAAATGAGACCAAAGTGGTACCACTCATTTGCTCCTATCTTTCAAATGACCTGCGATTCGCGGAATCCTACCTTCAGTTCAAGAGGCTGCTTCGTACTGGGATGGCCTGGTAAATGCCCTTTATATTCCACATAATTTCACTTGTTTGTAGCCTTGTTTTTATGCTATTTTACGAAGTTTGCATGTTTTGGTTATTTTCAGTTCTGCGCTGCCTACCCAGTCAGACTCTGCATCTCCTCTTTTGTTCTTCTCCCCTCTCCTAAGTGCAGGTGGCCCCATCGGTCAGACCCTGACTGAGATCCTTGTACATGTACTGGGGATTACTTTCGTATTTTTCATTTGGAGGAGCTCTTACCATCACTCTTTGTTCACTGCTTTTGGCTTTGTTTTTCCAAGGATTTGTTTCCGTTTTGCTTCTTGTACCACAGGCACGCTGCAGGGAATTGACAGCTTGAACTTAAGTCTCTGTCTATGACTTTTGACCATTATGAACTTTAATTTTTCGAACCATGCCTGTTATAATTGTAATATAATGCTTTAATACTTTAACCTCAGTTTTTCCTGTAAATTTGTTTTATATATTTTATTTGCATGGTCTGTGATATATTTTTTTTGCTTGTTGATATACCTTTGTTTGTCGAAATAAAGGCCCTACAGGGCTTATATTACATAGTTTCCACATGTTCGACAATAAAGAAATATTTCTGTTCTGTTCTGTTCCCTACCTAGGCACAATAGAAGAGATAAAGGCGTGTCATAAACATGTGATTATGAGATCTCAACAGCCGGATGGTAAAGAGGCCTTATAAGGGGTAATACGTAAAGAGGGTAGTTTCCACATGTTCGACAATAAAGAAATATAAGGGGTAATAAATATTTTGGAGGGGATATTACCTATGAATCGGATAAACAAACCATTGCTAAATTCCCAATTGGGCCTCTACCAGTCTATCTTTTATTGACATAATACTAGTTATTTTTGTGCCCAGTCTCTTATCAGTGATAAGACTAATGACACTTCTTATTTTTTTTTTATTTTTATGTCTTTGATCTTAACCAAACTGTCTCTAAATCTCCCAGATATAGGTATATTAAATATGATCCATTGGCCCTGTTAAGTGGATTCTTCCGTCTTTGAATTTCAGCACATCCATTGTTACAAGTAGAGATGTCAGTCCTAACTCAGTAGCAGAATGGCAAACAGTGTAGATCCTGATGAGACGGCTCATTAAGAGCCGTCTCATCAGGATATACACTATTTGCAAAAGTACCTGTCTTGGTCTACAGGAATGAAAGGGTCAACTAACCTAATCCTTACCTAACCCTAACTATCACCTTGCTCTGTTATAATCTTAACTTCCTGTGCTGTTAATGGTTGTGCAGACTCTGAAGCAAAATATTGTATGATATTTTTTATTATTATTATTATAATTATTATTATTTCTCCACAAAACAACTGTTTTGGATATTTATTAGGAGCGCTCTCAGAGTGGCCGCCGGTAACATATCATGTGGAAATACTGCTGGTTATTAAAACACTAAAGTTCCAGGTTTGTCCGCTCAGCGGCCGGGCTCCATAGCGCAGTCGGTAGCATGTCTGACTGCAGAGCCATAGGTCGCAAGTTCGAATCCCTGCTTGGCCGCATAACTTACGTGGATATTGATCGCGAAATCATTTCTACGCGCATTCTCTCCCTTCCGCTGATTGAAAGATGGGCAGTTGTCAGTTACTGGCGAAAGTATATGCACAAGTACCGGTTAACCGCTTAGAGGACCAGGCCTGCCCAGGAAAGTGTGAGTAGGTTAATTGACGGGCTTGACATTACCTTAACGGTGTTGACTTTGACGGAACAACATATGCCCTGATCCGCGTTTTTCATCTTCGTCTAAGGTCATGTGCAGTTTTATATTATATAAGTACATTAATACCATATTTACCTAAAGTATTTGGACATCTTTACTCCTAACCATACCTGTCCTAAAATTTGAACAACTCAATTTTACTAGCTGTTGATAAGTGAAAAAAATTGCTAGGTGACAGGCAAACAGTGTAGGCCCTGATCAGACGCCGCCGAAAGCGGCGTCTGATCTTAGTCTACACTGGTGTTCACAGGCCTGTCTGTCCAAATACTTAGGATAAATACGGAAATAGGATTTAGAATTTAGAAGATTAACTTTTGATCATGTATTTAAACCTACTTAACAATTGTTTTTGTTTCTTTTTTTATCACAGAAAGGCCAACATGTCTGGAGAAGTCTAGTACGGTGTTAAAGATGACTTAACTTCCACACAGGACCTTAAATCATGTCAACACGGGAACGTGTCCAGAATTGTAATGGCCATGAAATAAAATGAAAGGAAATGTATCACTTATTGTAATCTTCTATCGTTTGACAGGAAGCAAATTAAATCTGTAACAGTCATGCAAGACGTGAGTCCAACACGACTGCCCCCAATCGACATACATGTGAAAAAACTGGCCCGGGAACCTCCCGAAAAATCATGGCCAAAATTTAAAAAGGTGTTGATTGACTATCCAAGGGATAGAAATCTTGTTTACCGTCAAAAACTCTGGGACTTCCAGAAATTAAATCGGGGAGCGTTTCGGTCCCATGTGTCATCATTACCGGAAATACCATATAGAGTGAATACAAATAAACCGGAAACAGCAAGTGTAGGCATACAGTCGGACATGCGCATGCTTCACCAGAGTGGTTTAAAGTTAATCTTGCCGCGAATAAGGGAGACAATTCAAAGAGCCTTGGATAAGGTTGACTCTGCTTTTGACTCTGAGAACAGTGGCATAAATTCTATGCATCCAGTTTACAACGGAATAGTCAATTATGTTGACAGTGATATAGAAGATCCAGGATTCGAATTCGATAGTGTTAAAAGGCGAAAAAATGCTGGCACCATGACGGATCCTGCTGCGAAAAAGGTCGTAGCTAATCGAAAGAACAAAACTTTACGCAGGAAGAAAATTTTAAAGGATAAAGTTGTTACCCCGACTGAAAGACCAAGCCCCAGAAAAATAGTAAAATTCGCGGAAGAAGGAAACGAAAAAGAAGACGATAAAGAAGTGGATGCGGATCTAGAGTGGTTAGAAGGTATAGATATAGAGGAACAAGAGAAAATGTACTTAGAGGAGGAATTAGAACCCGAGGAATTAGAAGAAGAGGAGGAAGAAGACGTAAAAGAAGAGGGCAAAGAAGAAAAAGAACCTCCTCCGATTGATAAAGTTGTAATAGGAAAGATTGAGACTCGGACTTCATCAGCTAGTTCCAGTTCTAGTGACTCCAGACTATCCCTTGATGCAGGGAACGTTGGACCATCAAGCCAGCGGAGTCTGGATCCTTTATCAGTGCTAGATTTTCTCAGTGGATCACGGGTAGGGGACGCAAGAGTAATGAACAGAGAGGGTGGGACAAATGGCAATTCAAAGAACGACTTCGAGGAAACGCCGCGAAGAACAAAATTAAAAGAAACTAGGGCATCTGAAGAGGACAGACAATGGTATCAAAAGATTGTAGGTGATAAGGACATTGTAGATTTAACAAACTATGAAAGTTTTGCGCGAACGCGGCCAACAAATGAAAGTTTCTCGGATTCTAACAATGATAGATATGTGGACTTGAGTAAAAGTAGCTCCAGACGAAGCAACAATTATACACCAAGAATAAATGCAGAATTTGGAAAGTCTCAGAGCCGAACAGGAATTTATAATCCGGGTTTTTCGAAAGAAAGCACACCAACGAGAAAACAAGGAGACACTCCAAACAAAAATCGGAGTACCTCAAGACGCACCATGATCAGCAATGGCAAATTTTATTGAAAGCTTGTTAATTAGTTTCTTTAATAATTTACCTCTTCCAGCCTATTTAATTATTTATTTGCTCCAGTTTATTGTATATACAACTCAACTCTTTACCTTTCTTCTAAATACAAGTCGAACCTCAATAGCTCGAACACCGATGGCTCGTTTATCATGGCTAATTCGATTTCTTTTTTGAATCCCTACGAAATTCTTCTGAAAACAAATATTTAGGGAATTTTTCTTATTTCATCATGAAATTGTATGTCACTGAGGCGATTCTAACGAGGACACTCAACATACCATTATTGTATCGAAGATCGAAAAGATTCCCTAAATTATCGCCATTTGTTTCCTGACCTGGCGCATATAAGCCCTCAGTGACTTGAACTACCCCTATCTCGAACAAATTACCATGGTCCCAAAGATGTTCGAGCCATCGAAGTTCGACTGTATTTGAACAAGTCCATTTTACTACCTGTTGATGTGTCTGTAAACTGCTTGATGAGTGACAAACAGTATAGACCCTGATCAGACACAGCGTTCTGCGGCGTCTGATCAGGGTCTACACTGCCTGTACTAGCATACCGTATGTAATCCTCAACTCCTTACCTCTCATAATACTCATTACGAAAACATGCCTATTCAAATATACTGAAAATTTTACCACCAAAAAATGAAAATTTTCAGATAAAAAATTCTGATATTTTTCATGTTTCTGCTCAAAACATAGAATGTGGGTACTCGTTAGAACCGCCTCATCAACCTATGTTTTTTGAGCTGAAATAAGTAAAATAATATATACCCCTGTAAACCCCAGTTTTACTATATAAAAGTGGGGTTTAAGGGGGTCAAAATTATATAGGCATGTTTTCATGATGTTAAACAAGTTCATTTTACTACCTGTTGAGGAGTCTGAAAAACTTCTGGATGAGTAGCAAACAGTGTAGACCCTGATCAGACGTCGCTTGCGCGACGTCTGATCAGTGTATAATGTTTGCTCAAGCCTGTTGGTCCGAATACCAATAGGGTTATTACGCCATTTAATTATTCATTTCTCCAGTTTATCTAATTATATAATTGTTCCCGATTAGGTTACTTTATGAGTACGTTACATAAGCGAACAGCGATGGTCTAGACAGGACCACTGTACACATGTGCAGTCTGAGCAGGACATTATCTGTTTCTAGGCATTAAGACAACTAAATCAACTGCGAATATCCTGAGAAAGCTGAATTGCAGGACAAACTTGGTCGTCACTGTTCGCGAATGACATAAAAAAAAAAAAGGCTTTTACCGTATTTGCCCTATTACCGGTAACATATACACTCATTACCACAGTTATCCTAAAATTTGAAGAGTAAAATCTTTAAAGCTTGCCCTTTGGAACAAAGAACGCACAAAAGAACGAAAATTAGAGTCTCGGTTTTACAGAGCCTCCTCATATGAAAGCAATGTACAAACAACCCTCTTTATACCGACACTCGATACAACGACACAATTCGTAATATTGACAATATGACTGTCAGGAAACCTTCCCTTAAGAGGTAACAGTTAGTCACAAATTTAGCAAGAATATTGTATTTAATACTTTAAAGACACATGTTTTGGACATTTGTTAGAATCGCCTCAGTGAGGCGATTGTAATAGATATCCAAAACATATGTTCTATGAGGAAATAAGAACAAAACAAGACCTTTATTACAGTATATCAATCAGGGCCCAGTTGTTCAAAGCTAACGACGTCGTTAGTTAACGATTCGTTAAAATTTACATCGAGTGATACGCAAATCTGCTGAAATTTTTTGCTGAAAAAATGTGAGTAGCTTTTGCAGTGCAAAAGCTACTCACATTTTTTCAGCAAAAAATATCAGAATATTGTATATTGAATCCGCTAAAACAGTTAACGAAATGAACCTTAACGAGCTCGTTAAGCTAACGACGCTTTGAACAACTGGGCCCTGCTCATTAAAAATTCTGTACAACAGCAAATTCATTTTAATGGCAAAGTCTTTGGGAACAAACGCTGTCGTTGTAACGAGGGTTCACTGTAATTTGTGGGGCTGCATACGCCCTCTAGCTACGGCTTAAGCGGAACAACTGGATTTTCCAAGATACCAGAATTGGCACAATGATCCTAAGGAAAATAAAAATAAAAACTCCACTGTGATGAAGAACTGGGAGACGTTTTACGGCCCCCACAGGCACTTAAAGGCTCCATATTCCTCAAAAATAGACATTTTATTATCCAAGAAAGGTTTAATAAATTGATATATAGTATTAATACAATCATAAAATGTGGCACCTGACAGCCTGGGCCCAGTTGTTCAAAATGATCTTTGATCATCAAATATGGCATATGAGGGTCTTGCAAAAAGTTTTGTCACAGGGTTCGGATTACTTCAGTGCTACGTTTTATCAAACATATTTTTATTACAAACCTTCAAAGTATTCCCCCTTTACTGAAACACATTTTTGTAACCTTTTTACCCAGTCACGAAAAGAAGATAAATAGTCTTCTTTTGGTATCTCTTGGAGACACTGATAAATAGCTCTGCCAAGAGAACTTCTAGACGTATACTTATTTCCAGAAAGCATTTTCTTAAGCCTTGGAAATAAAAATATGTCACAGGGACTCAGATCAGGTAAATAAGGTGGATGGTTTAAAACTTTCACCTTTTCAGAAGCCAAAAAAAAAGACTTAACAACCTCTCACTTATGAGGAATCTATATTAAGCCTAATGCGGCATTTAATATAGCTACGAATTTCAGTCTTCTGGTCCATGTTCCAATGTAAATTGGTCAGTGTATATGACTGCATCTATTTCAATTTGAAATAACTCGGTCAATTGGAAAGCAGTTTGCACGAAATAAACGGGTATCGTTAGCTATTCAACACACCATTCAAGTGCAGTGAAATAGTTTAAAATATACCTGGGATAAAACAAAGGAAGCCTATTAGTGACAGATCTTTTTGCACGACCCTCGTATACGCTAATATTTTTGCTGAAAAAATGTGAGTAGCTTTTGCATTTCACATTTTTTCAGCAAAAATACCTGTGAATTAGATATTGTACTTACTAAAACAGTTAACATTTTGGCCACTAACGAGCTCGTTTAGCTAACGACGCTTTCTTTGAACCACTGGGCCCTGTAAAATTTCAGTGGGTTTCTCGTTCTTGAACTAGATCAAAAATGAAATGATTTTTTTTATCGTTTCTCTGAATTAATGTTGCCAACAGTAATTCAGAGATACGATAAAAAAAATCATTTCATTTTTGATCTAGTTCAAGAACGAGAAACCCACTGAAATTTTACAAGGTACGATAAAGAATTAATTCATTTTTAATCCAGTTGACTAACTGAAATTTTACAGGCTGTCAGATGCCATATTTCATGATCGTATTAATACCATATATCAATTTATTAAACCTTTCTTGCATAAAAAAATGTCTATTTTTTAGGAATATTGAGCCTTTAACACCAGCTGCAGTGATGCCAAATAAAGTCTATAAATGTTGCGCTTAGAAACATACTCGTAGAACACATAAAAGAACTAAAATCTGGAGTCTCGGCTTTATCGAGACTCTTCATATGACAGCTCTGTAGTTGCAGGGCTGAATACGTCCCCGCCACCAGCACATGCTTAAGCGGATTTCTATTCTCTCTAAGAACAGGCTCAGTGACACCAGTTTTGAAATTAATAGGGAGTCTACTGGGTTTTTACTCCTGTCATGCTGAATAAATTAAGATGCCACGCCCACTTCTAATTTCCAGCCAATCAGATTACTTGATCCGGGTTTTCGATAGAAATTCACATATTTAATGACAAACAGTGCAGATCCAGATCAGTTGGCTTCTTCAGAAGCCAACTGATCTGGATCTACACTGTTTCCTAAGACAGGGCATGTCGTGTTAACAAGAGAAGGGTTACAATCAACCGCAGCAAATTTCAAAATTACATTTGATAATCAGTACGTTTTACTACTAAAATTTTCAGAGCTTCTTGTCATAGGTACACATAGTGGGACGGCCAGGCCTAAGCAAACAATGAAGATCCAGAACAGATGCCGTAGGCGTCTGATCAGGGTTTTCACTGTTTGCCACTCATCCAGCAAGTTTTTGAAAGATCGGCTGGTAGGCAAATAAAATACCTTGAAGCTATAGCTCAGTAATCCACTTTAGGCACATGAAAGCCGGTAGGTTCAGAAACAGTATCTTCCATATTTCTTTTGAATACCTCCTATATGAAGTTAGTTTAATCCTTGTCCTGCTGAACCCGGATATACTCTGCCTTTGCAAACAGTGTAGATCCAGATCAGTTGGCTTCTGAAGAAGCCAACTGATCTGGATATGCACTGTTAGTCATTCAGTATGTGAATTTTTATCCACAATCTGGATCAAGTAATCTGATCGGCTGAAATTAGAAGTGGGCGTGGCATGTTAAATTATTCAGCATGACAGGGTTAAGGAGTGGGCAAACTTCAAAAGCCTGTGGTCAAATGGACTTGAAATATTAGGACAAAAATGATAAGGAATACGGTAAGCATTTATAGCAATACATTATTGTGCATGGAAGGAAGATGCTAGACTATCGTGGTTTCTTCATATGTTTCATATGCAAAGAAATGAATATACATGTACGAAACTGCATGGTATTTACCAGCAAATTACCACAAGTATTTGAACACCTACTTACTACCTCTGGATGTCTATAAAAACTGCTGGATAAATGGCAAACAGTGTAAACCTGTTAGGGCATACTCTTTGGCGTCTGATCTGAGTCTACACTATTTACTCAAGCCCATCTGCCGAATACTCAGGGTAGATACAGTACCTTTTACCACAAATACAGCCGAACCTCAATGGCTCGAACATCTTTGGGACCATGGAAATTCGTTCGAGACATGGATAGTTCGAGCCACTCAGGGTTAATCATAGCGCCAGGTTAGGAGACAAAAGGAAATAATATATAGATGTCTTTTCGATCTTCTTGTAAATAATGGTATGTTGAGTGTACTCATTAAAATCGCCTCGATGAGGCGATTTTAATGAGTACACACAACATACTTTTTCATGATAAAATAAGAAAAAAAAATCCTAAACTATCCCTAAATATTTATTTTCTTGAGCTTTCGAAAGAATATCCTAGGGACTCAAGATTGAATTCGAATTAGCCACGGTAAACGAGTCATCTTTTCGAGTCACTGAGGTTCGACTATATTTGGATATCTTAACTCCTTACCATACTTGTCCTAAAAACTGAACAACGCCATGTTATTACTGTTGAGACTTCCAAGCCCAAGGTTGAACGATATTCTGTTGTCAAATAAAGCCAATGAGTGTAGCGATTCTAAACTACCAGAAAATATAAACCATATTAAGGTGAAATACGGGGAGACGTTTTACGGCCGAAATACGGCACTTAACTCTACCTGTAGTGAAGATAACAAGTTCTGAAAAAAGTTGAACCTACACTTCGCCGCTAGACGTCGCTGAGGATAACACCTTATTCCCAGCGGCACCTATTATCTGCATTTCATTTCCTGATGAAGTATTGGGCAAGAGAAACATAAACTCTTTCACTGCCACAGGCGATAATAATAGGCTTTTGCACACAGCATAGATCCAGATGAGACGGCTCAATGAGCCGTCTCATCTGGATCTACGCTGTATGACATTCAGTTTTTCAACTTTACATATAAAAGTCTTTCCAAACGATAGTTCGTTAAAATAAAAAAAAAGCAGACGACAAATATCGTCTGAAACTTGGCGCCGAAAGAGTTAAAAAAAACAAACGATTACTTTCCAAACATGTTAATCCTGACTCAGCAGTAGGAAACATCCTCCCCAAACCGAACAAATCCAGTTGACTACCTGGTGCTCGGGGCCTGGTGATCTGTGTGAAGTACTGACTGAATGTCAAACAGTACAGACCTGGACCAAACTGCTCATCACTCAGTTTGACCTGTGTGTTCTCTGTTTGCTCAGGAATATTTGTCCAAATATTTTGGCAGATATGCTAATCGCTTCGCCAGGAAATATCAGGCAAGAGACATCCAAGTACCAGACACGCATTCGGACCAGGTGTTTGGTTACAGAATGATTCTCCTTAACCCTTAAACTGCCAGTCACAACAATTGTCGTCTTCTTTGTCATCTGTTTGTGATTCTTGTATGCAAAAATAGATTTGAAAACCTTGCAAAAATATTCAGCAGATGACATAAACAGACGACATTTTCAGATGCAGGTTTTCTGGGCGTTTTAAGGGTTAATTGTCTCTTGTAAAATACATCGGGGTAATGTCTTAACCATTAAGCGCTAATCACAACTGCAGCAGACGACACTTTGAATTTTATTTTTATTTTTACAGATAAAATAAGGGTACACATTCACGTGAATCGCCTGCTTAGCAGACGATACACATGAAATTCCAAGTCTTATTTTCTCTGAAATGTAACAAAACAAATTTTAGAATGTTGTCTGCAATACAAATTTGCTTAGCGCTTTAAGGTTTAAGACCTTGATCTCTTTATGTCTTAACTAGCTAGTAAACAAACTGTCTCCTTGTTTGACATAGAACAAGTAAAGTAACGGCTAATTTCAGAGAAGTCACTGTTAAGATAAGTATATGAATACATACGTGTTGGATTGTATTATCTCTTGAGAACATTCATAACTTATATGAATTAATTCATTCATTCATTCACTCACTCACTCATTCGTTCATTCATTTTCACTTATTTATTTGTTTCAAATAAATCACAGCTAAGTAACTTGACTTCGTTATTATTAACCATTAAAGCGCTGAGCAATATTGTAGCTGACATTTTTTATTATCATTATTATTATTTATTTTTTTTTTTTTTTTTTTGGGGGGGGGGGGGGGGGGGGCGTGGGGGGTTGTTTGTTTTATTTTTTCGAGAAAATAAGACTTGACACTTTATGTGAATCGTCTGCTAGGCAGACGTTTCATATGAAATGTCAAGCCTTATTTTCCCGGAATACAACCAAAAAAATATCGTCTGCTACAGTTGTATTTGGCGCTGTAAGGGCTAAACCAATCCGGCCTAGGGTGAGAATGCCATTTGAAGTGGTGATTAAATTTGGACTAAGGGAAAATGGATTATATCCAAGGGCAGTTACTCTGACCTGTGACTGATATTTGCCTCTCTTCTCAAAGCGGGACACTCTGAGAGATTAAATTGTTTTTTAAAGTGGCTAAGTATGCTCGACAGATTTTTCCACCATTACGAAAACACGCCTATTCAAATATACTGACAATTTTACCACCAAAAAATGAAAATTTTCAGATAAAAAAAATCTGATATTTTACTTATTTCTGCTCAAAACATTGTGGGTACTCGTTAGAACCGCCTCGACGAGGCGGTTCTAATGAGTACCCACAATCTATGTTTTGAGCAGAAATAAGAAAAATAATGTATATCCCTGTAAACCCCAGCTTTACTTTATGAAAGTGGGGTTTAAGGGGGTCAAAATTATATAGGCATGTTTTCGTGATGTTTAACAAGGAAGCAACTTTTGTGACTTCCTGATCCTTTTCTTGCATACCATGTCCCCTCGGTAGGCCGACGGGAGCGAATTTCGTACAGAAACAACAAGAGTTATTGTACTGCAGCACTACTGATCGTCTTAGAGGGGGCGTGGGGGCAGACTTAGTGTAGGAGAATCCCATTTAACTCGTCTATTGTTAAAGTTCTTATCAAGACCTAGGATTTGACACCAAACATGGTTATGTTTGACGGTTGATCCCTTATGACATCTTTTGGGGAGAGGGTCAGAACTGGTTATTAGGGAGCCCATTTGTTATTATTTTGACCAATATAAATATGAATTGAGGTTGATCAAGACCCCAGTGGCGTTTATACAACGTCGCCTCAACGTCTATTCAACGACGTTGCATAGAAGTTGAGGCGACGTTGTAGTAACATCATGACGTTGCATGGACGTTGAAGCGACGCTGTATAAATGTCATGGGCCCACTGAAACGTGTATGCAGTCAAGCTATTCTGATAAAGTGCAGATGAGCTTCTTTTTGCAAAAACTGACATTCTAACTCCACTCAACTCCACTCCTGGCCTGTCACTAAAACCCGATTAACTTTCCCCACATCCAAGTGAAGCAATCAAGCAAATTTGATAAAAATCCGAATACGCATTAACCTTTATCACTTTCTGGGATAATTCAAAGGACGACAAATTGGTAATCTTCACATTTTCCAATGGCTCTGCTGATGCAATTTGGCGATCATCACCTTTTCCAGTAGCGCTGCTCGTGCATGCATTTGGTGATCTTCATATTTTCCAATGGCTTTGCTCATGTAATTTAGCGGTCCTCAGCTTTTCCAAATGCGCTGCTCATGAATTTGTGATCTTCAAATTTTCCAATAGCGCTGCTTATGTAATTTGATTATCGTCAGCTTTTCCAATAGCGCTGCTCATGTAATAAGGCGATCCTCAGTTTTTTCCAGTTGCTCATGTAATTTGGCGATCCTCAACTTTTCCAAATGTGCTGCTCATGCATTTGGTGATCTTCAAATTTTCCAATAGCGCTGCTCATGTAATTTAGCGATCCACAGCTTTCCAATAGCGCTGCTCATGTAATTTAGCAACCCACAGCTTTCAAACAGCGCTGCTCATGTAATTTAGCGATCCACAGCTTTCCAATAGCGCTGCTCATGTAATTTGGCGATCCTCAGCTTTTCAAATAGCGCTGCTCATGTAAATTTGGTGACTCTTAACTTTTGCAATAGCGCTGCTCATGCAAATGCGACGGAATGGTGACAATGAAAAACTCTGTGCAGTGAAGCACCGTACACTGTACAATGAAGCACCGTACACTGATGAGCGAGATTCGATTGATTTAATTGAAGTTTTACAGCCTAGTCAACCCATTAGGGTCATGAAGAGCCAGTCAGTTCACCTAACCATTTTTTTTTTTTTTTTTTTTTTTTTTTTTTGGGGGGGGGGGCGGGGTGGGGGAGGGGTAGGCTTAGTCCCCTAAGCGGTTAACCAGTATTAGTGCACATAATTCTTTCGCCAGAAACTGACAAACTTCCCTTCTTGAATCAGCGGAAGGGAGAGAATGACCGTAGAAAGTATTTCATGGCCAATCTCTACGTAAGAATGTTGAAGGATCCGCGACTTCCAGATCACCAGTCGGACGCGAATGTGACTGAGCCACCAAGGCTGGCTTAGAGCGGGATGAGGGACCTTGTGATCGGAAGCAGGGAGTGCTATCCACTTGGTCACCCAGACGCATGTTACTTAAAGCTATACAGATTCCGTTAGTTATAATATACTGGACAAGAAAATGAAGAAAGATATAAATACTTAACTTTTATTTTTGTACCATTTTGCGTACCCAGACTTGGCATTCTGCTATTTCTTGGATACTGCAATAATTGTGCTTACTGAAATTATCAACAAGCTATTTGAAACATGAGCATTTTGCAAAGTCCCTTAAAGTGCCAAGCAAAATTTGTAGCAGACGACATTCTAATTGTTATTTCATCTTTAAGACACATAAAATGTCTGGACTTATTTTCTTTGAAAAAAAAAATCAAGTCCTCTGCTGCACTTATTGTTGGCTCTTAAAGGTCCGAGACAGGAATGAAACAAAACACTTGGTAGATTTTCCACCAAATTTAAAGGGGAGACAACTTTTGTGGCTTCCTGTTTGCTTTTCTGTATACCAAGTCCCTTCTAAAGGCGGTTTACTCTAAAAGGAAAGAATTTGCTCCCAACGGGAAGGGAGCCAAAACAATTTTGAGAGCTGCCCCCTCCCTCCTTCCATGAATATTTCTCCATTCCCCTTAAATACACCATAGCTTCTGAATCAGGCTTTGCTTTTTTTTTTTTTTTTTTTTTTCAAAAGCAGTTTGATTTTAGGGTGTGTGTAGAAATTACACCCTGGCCTAAATACAGCATGCGCACTCTGCCCTAGATATTCATTGTTCACGTGATATATCGTGCACTAAAAGGGTCCTTATGCCAAAACGGATAAGGTTAGCCTGCGCATCTAGTCTGACTGGGACCTTCTCTGGCAATATATTCTAATTTCTAGTGATCATAGGAAAGAATTATTATTTTTTTGTAGATTTTATCGATGTGTAAACTCCAGCAAATCACTCACAAACTAAATATAGCTTAGAGGACTTTATGGTAAGTTTGTGAGTGATATGCTGGAGTTCACACATTGATAAAATCCACAAAAATAATACTTCGTTACTTATAATTCCAACTTTGTAATCAAACTGATACAAGTGTTGCCAATAATGTCGATCTTTTGAGAAGGCGTTATTCACACTATATTCAGATGCTGGAAGAGTAATCATGCAAGGCTCTGTGCAACGAAGTGCCATACAGTCATGAGATGGATTCCACCTTCAGCTGGATTCAAACCAGGGACCTCGTGATCCAAAGTCGAGAGTGCTAATCACTCGGTCACATTACGAAAACACACCTATTCAAATATATAGAAAATTTCATCTCCAAAAACTGAAAATTTTCAGATAAAAAAATCTGATATTTTTTCATATTTCTGCTGTAAACATAGATCGTGGGTACTCGTAAGAACCGCCTCGCCGAGGCGGTTCTAACGAGTACCAGCAATCTATGTTTTTGAGCAGAAATAAGAAAAATAATGTATACCCCTGTAAACCCCAGTTTTACTATATAAAAGTGGGGTTTAAGGGGGTCAAAATTATATAGGCGTGTTTTCGTGATGCATCTAGACGCTTCAGGCAGAAGCACCTTGGCCGGGCACTTCTACATCACGGGAACATGCCTATATTATATTGACCCCCTTAAACCCCACTTTTATATAGTGAAACTGGGGGTTACAGGGGATACATTTTTATTTTACTTATTTCTATTCAAAAACATAGATTATGGGTACCCGTTAGAACCGCCTCGGCGGGTTCTAATGAGTACCCACAATTTATGTTTTGAGCAGAAATATGAAAAATATCAGAGTTTTTTGTCTGAAAATTTTCAGTTTTTGGAGGTGAAATTGTCTATATATTTTAATAGGCGTGTTTTCGTAATGAACAAGTACCCAAAACATGTTTTCATTGCGAAATAAGAAAAACATGAAAGCGTATTGGATGAAAAATTGTCTAACCTAGCATGACAGATGGAGAATGGTTTTGATGATTCTAACTGTATATGAGACATGTCTTGAAGAAGAGGATCTTTAGTCTGAATCAGGACCCAGTTCAAATTATGCTCGAAGCATCATTATCTTAACCAACTTATAAGGCCAACTTTGGCATTTATGTTTTCCAAGAAAACATTTTTTTTCTAAGGAAGGCGGTCTGGCAGTAACTTCTAGCTCTCTTTTTTCATCAAAAACTACTGCGGCATTCCGAGGCCCAGTTGTTCAAAGCATCCTTAGCTTAACGAGCTCGTTACTGATAAACTCGTTAAGTGTTGTAGCTAAGGTATTTTCAAACACATTAATACTTTTGCTGCAAAAATGTGCAAAAGCTACTCACATTTTTTTTTCAGCAAAAATATCAATGTTTGCCATATTTCAAGACAGAAATTGTAACGGCACGCTAGCTAAAAACATCTTTAAGTTTTGAGCAACTGGGCCCAGACGTTTTTTCTACATATAAAGTCAATATCAAATTACTTCTACAGCTTTGATTATTCTAATAATGGTTTGAGCAAAATAGGTCTTGAAAGTAAGACCCAATTCACTTGATGACGACTGGTACTTTATAAGTCTTTCAACCTTACTGTGGTTTCGACATCTTTCAGAAAGTCGTTTTTTGCTTGACGCTTTACACAGAAGAAGTAAATTTGCAAATTTGTGTCATGGTATGATGCAAAACCATTTGTCGTAACTACCTATGTACAAAAAATTTTATTCTAGTCATTGATTTTTAAAATATCAAATATTTTCACTTTTTCCCCATAGTAAAAATGAAGCCAAATCATGCAGAAATCTATAGGGTAGGTAACTTGGAGCCAAATTTTCAACAAGTTCCACTTGTTCAATTTTTCTGAAATTTTCACAATATTGTTGTAAAACATCAATAATTCAAATTCAGCAAAAAAAAAAGTAAAAAATATTTTCTTAGACAAAAATTCCAAAAAAATCACTTTACTATAGAAATTGCATAGGTCAGACCAACTTTTGGCCGTAACATTAATTTTTGTGTAAATATTTGAGAACAAAACACAGAAACATAAAAGACAAATGGTTTCTGATAAGATATGGTCAAACAGAACAAAATATTTTCATTTAAAGTAAAACGCTAAGCAAAAAACGTCTTTCCAAGATATGTCGAAAGGACAGTAGTCATAACGAGACAATGAAGGGGTAGTAATAAAAGGCTCTGTTCAATACAGTGTCATACAGTTACAAGCTAGAACAATTCCAACCCAGGACTTTGTGATATGAAGTCAGGACGGCTAACAGCTTGAGCTGACGGGACACATCCCCCAGAGCACGTGATGATAATAAGGAGCTGGGCCCAGTTATTCGAAACTAACGATGTCGTTAGCTAACGTATCGTTAAAACCTTGATCATTAAATATGGCATACATGCAAATATTTTTGCTGAAAAAAATGTGAGTAGCTTTTGCATTTGCAAAAGCTACTCACATTTTTTTCAGCAAAAATATACTTGTGAATTAGATATTGTACTAACTAGAACAGTTAACATTTTGACCACTAACGAGCTCGTTAAGCTAATGACGCTTTGAACAACTGGGCCCTGGCTGGTGTATTAATCTCTTCTGACAATATTTGTCATATCAAGAAGATGAAGGGCTGACTTAATTCTTCAAACCCAGGACTTGTGATCCAAAATCAGGGGCGCTAACCGCTCAGATGCTTCCCAGATTATGCGAACATCCCATCTGATCAGCAAGTTTTTACCTGAAAGTTTTTAAAGGTGTCGAAAGAGAATATACTGTACAATTCTGCCATTAAGACTACTTTTGGGACTACAGTGAACCCTCGTTACAACGACATTTGTTCCCAAGGACGTTGCCATTAACATGAATTTGCTGTTGTACAGAATACTTAATGAGCAGATTGATATGAAAGAAAAGTCTTGTACGGTTATTTCCACATAGAACATATGTTTTGGATATTTGTTAGAATCGCCTCAGTGAGACGATTCTAACAAATATCCAAAACATATGTTTCTTTAAAGTAACAGATATAATATTCTTGCATAATTTGTGACTGTTACCTCTTAAGCGAAGGTTTCGTGATAGTCAAATTTTCATTGTAACGAATTTTGTCGTTGTAACGAGTGTCGGTATAAATAGGGTTGTCTGCATCTTAGTGTGTTATTATTAGTGGGGTGGTCCTTATATTGAGTATAAAATACAGTAAATTTCCTAAAATTTCCAACACTTTATTTCATACTTTTTGGCCAAAGTTTTGCTTTTATGCAGTTCTTTCTTAAAATACTTAGTGGAATGGCAAACAGTGTAGACCCTGATCAGACTGCTCCTGAAGGAGCAGTCTGATACGGGTCTTCACTGTTTGCATACGCCATTTTGTCAGAAACTTTGAAAACATATAGGACTGACAAATGTCGATCAGAACAGGAGACCTTTAATTTAATGACTGCATTCATTCATGATTCAGCTAATACCCTATCATAAAATTAGTAAGTCTGTCTCTTCGATTCCTTGGATCACTCCAGAGATAAGAAGAGAGATTCGCAGAAGGAATAAAATTCATGCTAAGGCTAAGAAGACAGGTAGTGATAAACTTCGGACTATATTTGAATCTTTGAGAAGGGAGATAAAGGCTAACATTAAAAAGCAGCATGATTTGTATGTGAATATTTTGGTGGGTGATGTAAAGGCAAATCCCATAGACTTCTAGAGATACATAAATAGAAAAAAAAAAAAAAAAAAAAAAAAAAAAAAACAGGCAAGGTATTCCACCCCTTAAAAGAGGGGATGAAATGGAGTTGCAGAATTAGACTCTGAATGGGCAGAGGAACTAACTGGTCAATTCAATGATGCGTTCAATAAAACCGAGTACAATGAGGTTCCGTTAACCAGAAGATCAGCCCCTTTCTTGGATAGTATCGTAGTGTCTTCAGAAGGAGTGATTAAGTCACTCAAAGGCTTAAATCCCTCAAAAGCTTTAGGACATGATGAGCTTCATCCTAGAGTTCTAAAGGAGCTAGCAAATGGACTTGGTCCAGTATTTGCACATTTGTTTCAGCAATCTCTTCATGCGGGTGAAATCCCCAAGGAATGGCTTCTTGCAGACATTTGTCCCCTCTTTAAGAAAGGTGATAGGGCTCTTGCTTGTAATTATCGCCCCGTGTCCCTGACATACGTGCCATGTAAGTTGCTTGAACATATACAGTCGACTCTCGTTATCTCGAACTCCGAGGGACTCTATGAAACACTTCGAGATATCCGTACTTCGACATATCAGATTTGCGGAAATGAGGAAAACAGATGAATATGTAATTTGACTCCTAAGTTAGAGATATATTGAAAATATTGTGGAAAAGAGGAGAAATTACTCCTAAGGAGCAATTTCTCCTTTTCCGCAATATTGTGTTGCCTGTTGGTAGATCTCTGTGTTAAAACAGGGACCAGATTTTCACTTCGAGATAAGCGGTTATTCGAGATAAGCGAGTTCGAGATAACGAGAGTCGACTGTAGTATGCTCAAATACCATGGCTCACTTGGATGAATATCAGCTTTTCTCCAACAGGCAACATGCATTTAGGAAAAGGCACAGTTGTGAAACTCAGCTGACCACTGTTATGATTGGGTAAAAATCTTGGACAGAGGAGGACAGGTTGACACATTTATTCTGGACTTTGAGAAGGCTTTTGACACCCCGCCTCATGAACTTCTTGAAAGCAAATTATTTGGTCATGGCATTGGCGGTAAGACACTCAGGTGGATAGATTCCTTTTACTCTGCTATAGAACACGAGCTGTTGTAAACGGTGAAACTTCGGAGTTGGTTCCAGTTTTTATCAGGTGTCCCACAAGGGACCGTTCTTGGTCCATTATTGTTCTCTCTGTACATAAATGATATATTTCCACAGACATTGACTCAGAAATAGGACTTTTCGCAGATTACTGTTTGCTATTGTGAAATTAGAGATGCAGAAAATTCATTGAAACCAGGATATAGATTAAGATGAAAATGGTCAAATGCAATATAATGAAGACATGTACCAAGGCAAATACAACTCTTGGTTTCCCGAGACGAAATCTTTATCAATGTCCTCAAGATGAAAGAGGCAGCATATAGGGGACTTGTTCGCCTCGTTTGGGTTTAATTCTGTTGGGGATTAACGACACGTTAACCATTTTGGGTCAGTTTGTGTCGTCTCCCAGAGAAAGGGTGAAGAAACGAGACTGCAGAGGAGATGAAAGAGAGGGACAGAGGAGAAAGAGGAAAATGAATGAAAGTGAAAAAACAGAAGAAATAAAAACATTCCCCTCTACTCTTACCTGCTGCAAGGATAGCAGGCCTTGCCTAACTGTAAGCCAATATCAGTTGGATGCCCCAGTGACGAAAGATACACACCTTTACCTCACCCAACCACTCCCCGTCGCCCCGTTTTGGAATATGGCAGCTGTGTTTGGGATCCCCAAGGCATGGTTCTTCAACAAGAAATCGAAAAGTTCAGAATATGGCTGCTAGGTTTGTAACTAGCAATTACTGATTTGAAACTGGGAGTATGACTGGTATACTGGAAAAACTAAAATGTCTCGAGAAAAGGAGAGACAGTGGACTGATTCCTTTATACAAAGGCCTAAAGCGTGCTGCCAGTTCCAACAGATCTTATCCCCTAAATTAGGCGCAGTAAAAATCATCACTCATTGAATTTTCAGACTCCCGCTGCAAGGACTGGCATTTACAAGGGCTCATTCTTCCCTCGAACAATCAGAGATTGGAATGCTCTTCCAGATAAGATTAATATGAATTCAATAGGTGCTGCCTATATCCGTGCGTCCACATTATCATCACATCTTCATAGATGGGTTGGCCAGATCTAACTGAATTTGATTTCAGCCCACGCTTGACTTCTAATCCACTGCATGAATTGCGATATAACGTCCAAGTCAACAATATTTCATAGTTCAGAGACATTGCCTCCTAATTTGTAGGACTTTTACCCGACCCCATCACATGAATTCGGGTCCTGCTTAATTACCAGCAGCTCTGCCATGGAGACTTTAGGCAGCCCATCTATTTCGCGGGCCCCGATGGGCGGGGGCCATGCTTTCCGAATACAGAAATATAGAAAACTAGTGTATGCCGACGACAGGTACAACGACAATATACTATTATTCGTTTACCTGTGTCGAAGTTTTTTAAGATTATCACGGGTTATCTAAAAATTTACATCAAAGTGTACCTTATGCACAAAACGAATCGTGCTTAGCTTGTAGATAGACGTAGAATGGATAGAAATAAAATTCGAAGTGGAGACAAAATTCGAAATGGCCGCGATCGCAAATTTTGTAGGCTGACGTCTTAAGTATCGTGATTCAACCCCTTGCAATTGGAATATTTGGCGTTATTGGCTGTTGCTATTATCGGCACGGCCGCCGTGTCAATAGTCTCTGCCAAATCGCGGAACGCTTGTTTTTCAGGATAAGCACCGAACCACCCAAGCGTTTGTTGGACCATCACAATTTTGGTCACACACATCACTGATCACACAGGTAGTCTATAGTAGTGCGTCTGCACGCCGAACAGCTCCGCGGTTCGGGGAACTGCTCGCAGTTCCGCTGAACGCACTTATTACCTCTGCTAAAGGTGCAGAGGGTAGTGTGGCTAGTCAACTCTCTGGTGAGACCTAAAGACTAACGTCCCATATCACAGGTCCTAGTGAATGAATGTCGTTAGACGTATCACCAATACAAATTCTGATTCTGATAAAAGCTGGATTTCTCCACAAAAAGGTGCGCTTCTAATGAGTACAAGTAACCTATAGTTTTACGGAGAATAAAAAAAAATTCCCAGAATTCCTCCATTTTCATGGTTAAAATGGCAGGACCGAGGTACTCATGCCACACTTCGTCATATCGCGACAGTGTCTGGATGTGGCAGGGAGCTCAATGCTCGCTTATACAATGCTGCCTCACTGAAATATCACGCCCCAATCATGAAATGATATTCCACCCAGTCACATTATACTGACACTGGGTTGGCCAGTTATGATTCCTAGCTCTACTTTCTTAATGCAGCTGATACAATTTTTAAAGACTCTGGTATGTTTGTTTATTTGTGTTGAGGTTTTACGGCCCAGTCAACCCAATGGGGTCATGTCGAGCGCGGTCAGTTTACCTAACCACACGTTTACTGGGCAGACTTAGTCCTCTAAGCAGTTAACCAGTATTGTGCACATTCTTTCGCCAGAAACTGACAACTGCCCTTATTCAATCAGCAGAAGGGAGAGAATGACCATAGAAAATATTTCATGATCAATCTCCGAACTTTGGTATGACTTGGCCGTGAATCAAACCCACAACCTCCCAGTCACAAAGCGGACACTCTACCAACTGAGCCACTGTGCTGGTGCTTTCTCCAAATGTCTTTAGTGCAGGGCAACATAAATAACTTTTAACTCATGTTATTATATACAAACTGACCTTTAATAATAAAAAAGATAAACAATATTAAACTCAAGCTTATCTCAAACGTTTATCACTTAAATAGTCAAATAATTTCATTTGATAACACGTTCCTAAGAATTTGTTGAACATGCATCACTGTAAAATGCTTGATATCTGCAGTTGTTAAAGCTGGTGGTGTCAAGAGGGGCCCTTCTTGGTGGAAGTGATAAAAAGAAACTTAACCCTTATCCTGAAGTTCACGACAACCCCTACCTTTGCAAACAGTGTAGATCCAGATCAGATGGCTTCTGAGGAAGCCATCTGATCAGGATCTACACTGTCTGTCATTCAGTTTGTGAATTTGAACGGAAACATTATGATGTATTCTGATTGGCTGCTAGTCAGAAATGGGTGTGGCTAATTATTCAGCAGGATAAGGGTTAAATCCAGATAAATAGTATTCATAATTCTCTACAAAAACGAATGTGGTACTCCTGAGAGGCACTTTGCTGAGGTACTTCTAATGAGTACCAACTACATGTTTTCGTGGAGAAATAAGAAAATATATTTACCTCATGTACCCTCTTATCTGGAGCTGTAAAAAAAAAAAACAGCATATACATATACTGATCATCATAATTCAAACATACCCCACCACAATAATGTACTTTATCCGGTAAGAGCAGCACAGACCAAGCGTTCAAGCCTCCAGATAAAAAATATTCCAATAAAAGCACCTCCCAGGGTTAGGACTGAACTATTTTCTACCAGTCGGTGAGTTACCACCACAGAAACTTCAGTTGTCTTGACAATAATGTACGAGGGATGTTCGAAATGAATTGCTTATTTCTATCTGGAGACTTCAAATTTCAAGTTAGCCCAAAAGTACTCATTTCACGCCCTCGAAGTATTCCCCGTGGCTAGAAATGCAAAGTTTCAGCCGATGTATCCACTTCTTGAAGGCGTCACGGTACGCTGATTTGGGCACAGTAATAAGGTACTGATGAATGGCAGATCCAAGTGCCTGTCGGGACTGGTATTTCCTCCCAGCAAGGAATGCTTTCAATTTCGGAAACAAAAAGAAATCACATGGGGCAAGGTCTGGGGAATACGGGGGGTGAGGCAAAACAGTTACTTTTTCTTTATTCAAAAAACGCCGTAACTATTGCGGAGGTATGAGCTGGGGCATTGTCATGTAGAAGACGGACATGTTTAAAACCAGTGGCAGGGCGTCGTTTCTGATAATACTTTTTCAGTTTCTTCAGTACTACGTCTTTGTAGTACTTTCCGGTGATGCTTTTGCCCTTTTTCACTGGCACTTTTATTGCGACTCCTTCACCAGAGAAGAAGATTGCATACAAAACCTTCTTTGTACTCAAAGAACGTCTGGCAATTATTGGGCGTTTGCTGTGTTTAGTGGCCCAGATCTTATTGCTAACCTTTCTGACAGGCTCAAAATAATGGACCCAGGTTTCATCACCTGTGACGACATTGGCAAACTGCTTTTTGTTATATTTTGGAAACATTTGAAGCAGCATTTTGGCCAATTTAACAGGTTGTCTCTTATGCTCGTCAGCCAACAGATGTGGCACCCATCTAGCAGAAATCCTTCTGACTTTCAAATGCTTCTTCAAAATAAGGTGAACCGTTGATAGTGATATGCCTACCTTTCGTGCAATATCACGAACTGTAAATCTGGCATCTCCTTCAATGATTTCCTTTATTTTGGAAACGATTTCTTTACGAGATGCAGATTTTGGCCTACCTGATTTCGGTGCATTTTTGATGGACTCTACACCAGACTCAAATTTCTTTTTCCACCGCCGAACTGTGTCATAAGACACACAAGAAGGTCCAAAAGCAGTTGAAATTTCAGTCATCAGCTTCTTCAAAGAACAACCAAGTTTTGAGCGAGCTTTGATGTAAGCCCGTATTTCATCATTTTTGTCGACGCTTCTACCAACCATTTTTACTGCAGTGGTCAATGACTGCATGTATTCAAATGGCAAATTTATGTCTTACACTTAGTCTAACATGTACATTTATACACCATTGTGTAGACATTGAATAGCCCTATACAGGTATGTATTGGTTTTTATCGTGCCCCACGTGGATATCGAGCTAGAGGACAATAAGCAATTCATTTCGAACATCCCTCGTATGTATGGGCTTTATAAGTTTCAGTCCTGTCCTGGAAAATCATTTTTTCCTGGAAAAGAGCCCTAAGAGTATTTTGATAATCTGATTTCTCCACCAAAACACATTGTGGGTGAACATTAGAATTGTCTTGCTAAGGGAATTCTTATGAGTACCAACAAAATTTTCTACTGGAGAAAATGCGTAGAAGGAAATCAGCACTTTTATGCCTACCCTATCCTCAATTTTGTGCTATCTAGAGCTATGCACATATCAGCCTGCATTGATATCAGGGCCCAGCTGTCCAAAGCGTCGATAGCTTATCAAGCTCGTTAGTGGTCAAACTGTTAACTGTTCTAGTAAGTATTATATCTAATTCACAAGTATTTTTGCTGAATAAATGTGAGAAGCTTTTGCAAATTATTACAAATGCAAAAGCTATCACATTTTTTCAGCAAAAATATTAGCATATATGCTATATTTAATGATCAAAGGTTTAACGAAGTGTTAACTAACGACATGGTTAGCTTAAATAAACAACTGGGCCCAGGCCTATATCTAGAAGTTAACCCCTTTGGCCCTGCAGACCAGGACGTCATTGTTAACCCTTAAGATGCCAAACACAACAACTGTTGTCTGCTTTGTCTTCTGCTGCTTACTTAAAAAATCATTGTTGCAAACAGTGTGGACCCAGATCAGACTGCTCCTCTAGGAGCAGTCTGATCTGGGTCCACACTGTTTGCCTATATGCTAAAAGTATGTTTGAAAAGTTTGCAAGAAGATGCAGCAGACGACATAAACAGACAACATTTTCAGATGCAGGTTTTCTTGGCATTTTAAGGGTTCAAAGGACAGCTTCAGAGGTGACAACTTGCAACAAAGCCATCTCATCGGGATCAATAATGTTGCCATTCTGTTCTTGATTTTCTGATCTACACACTTACATATATTTACAACAACAGATGTGTTCAAACACTTTAGAGGCCAGTTCAGAAAACCAGGGATGATAAGTTTAGAGATCATGTTTGCAAAATAACAAAGATGCAGAGCTGACCACTGCCAATAAACTTTATTTAAACACCTCTAGATAAAGTACTTTTTCACCCAAAAGGTCCTTTAATTTCGAACACTTTACTCCTTTCCTTTTTTGCCTAAACTGCTTTTTATGCAGTTATTTCTTAAAATAGTGCAAACAGTGTAGACCCTGATCAGACTGCTCCTCACTGCACTACAAAGCCTGGCAGGGATAAGCCTGGTATTACCACAAATATGACTTAATTTCATTTAACTTTTGAAGTACAGTGCTTGTGGGTAGAAAAACTGAATGTATAAGGCCTCAAAGTTTTAACCTTTTAAGTACCATATTTTAAATTTTCACTGTGATATGATTATTTATTGCAAATCTATATTTTAACAATTCAATCAATAATCAACAAATATTCATGCAAATCATTTTTAATCCTGGAACCCATGCATATGAGCTAGCTGTGCGTTTGAGTGTGCATGCTGTGTAAAATATAGTAGTGTTTTTCTTGTTCTTCTGTTGTGTGTGTGTGTGTGTTTTTCATACTTTAACTTATTCAGATCTATTTTTAGTCAAAATTTAAAAGCTCCATATTCCTCAAAGATAGACATTTTATTACCCAAGAAAGGTTTAATAAATTGATATATGGTATTAACATAATCATAAAATGTGGCATCTGACAGCCTGTAAAATTTCAGTTAGTCTCTCGTTCTTGAAATGAAATGATTTTTTTTATCATATCTCCAAACTAATGTTGGAAACATTAATTCAGAGATATGATGTAAAATCGTTTCATTTTTGATCCAGTCCAAAAACAACAGACTAACTCAAATTTTACAGGCTGTCAGATGCCACATTTTATGATCGTATTAATATTATATATCAATTTACTAAACCTATCTTGAATAAAAATGTCTATTTTTGAGGAATATGGAGCCTTTAAAATCTAAGGTATAAAAGCAGCCTCTACATATTATGTAGTTTATATATTGCCTGAAAAGTTTAATATCTTTCACTACTTTTAAATGCACTGCAAATAATTTTGAAAATAAAATTCCTAACTGTCTCCAAGGTGCACAGCTCCAGGTAAGAGGGGAATATCAGGGTCCGGTTGTTCAAAGCGTCGTTAGCTTAACGAGTTCGTTAAGGGTCATTTCGTTAACTATTTTAGCAGATTCAATATACAATATTCTGATATTTTTTGCTGAAAAAATGTGAGTAGATACTGCAAAAGCTACTCACATTTTTTCAGCAAAAAATTTCAGCATATTTGTGTACCACTCGATTTAAATTTTAACGAATCGTTAACTAACGACATCGTTAGCTTTGAACAACTGGGCCCAGGTATTTTTTTTTTCTTATTTTTGTAGGAAAACAGTTTTGGGTACTCATCAGAAGCAATTCTAAGAGGCACTTCTAATAAGTACCCACAACACAGGCTTTCATGCAGAAATAAGAAAACTATCCATACCTTTTAGTTGGAAAAAATACATTATCTAGAGCTATGAAAGATAAGATGCTTTTTTTAATGCAAAAGTACTGATATTTTTCTTATTTCCCCACGAATAACATATATTGTGGGTACTCATTAGAGGCACCTCAGCAAGGTGCTTCTAATGAGTACCCACAACATATGTTTTCCTGGAGAAATAAGAACAATATTTACCTGATACTCACTCTTATCTAGACCTATCACAATGTACATGTATAGTCATATCATGGACCAAATAAAGAGAATGATTTGGGAGATTATACTGACCTATGATGACCAAATTAAATCCTTTTTTTTTGACTGAAAATATACAAAATGAACAGGACTGACACAACCTATCTCCAATTGTCCCACAATTCTTCTCTCTGCAGACTTGTATTTAGAGTACTTCATGATAATTCTGTGGTAATTTTTTCTAAAAAATCCATAAAAGCATACATTGTGAGCACTTGTTGGAAACCCCTTGCTGAGGCTTCTTATGGGTATCACAACATAATAGCATATCTCTGATGTACTGCTTGTATTACAAACAGTTTTAATGCCCATCCAAGTTCCTGAGGTAATGATCGGAAACTGACTGACTCCATATTGAGCGACAGACACATTAGATTTCATGGGGAAATCAAAAAAACATAAGCCTAGAATTATCAGTAAATACTCTCTGCCTAAACAAATTCTCTATATTGAATGGCTCGTTACTTTTTTCAACCCAGGGTTCAAAATTTAACTTTTTTGACAGCTTGCTAAAATTAGCAAGTAGCATTATTTTTTACTTGCTAAACCTTTCAGCCAACTTGCTTTTTCACACTTATAAACACTGTTAAATGTGGCTTTAAACCTTAGCACTGTGGGTAAAAATTTCAGCAGACATTTTAAAATATTTTTCTTATTTTTCCCAGAAAACAGGTTTTGACATTACATGCAAATTGTCTCCATAGGAGACAATTTGCATGTAATGTCAAAACCTGTTTTCTGGGAAAAATAAGAAAAATATCGTCATTGCTTTTGGAAAAGAAATTGCAAAACTTCAGCAACAATACCTCAGGTTCCACCAATTAAAGAGAATCTTTCCAACTTGCTAGAATTAGCAAGTGATGGAAATTGCAGCTTGCTTTTTGAGGAAATTAACCAGCATTTAGCAAGTTAGCAAGTGCTAAAATTGATCCCTGCAACCAACAAGAAGTATTCAGATTTTTCTTCATAAAATGTATATTATGTTACTCACTAGAAGTGCCTTAGTGAGGCACTTCTGATGAGTAATCAGAATATTCATTTTCAGAGAAAAAAAGTAAACAAATATTTGCCGAATAGTTATGTTGCAACTGCTAGTGGTATCCAAGAAATGGAGCTGGACGCAGACTAGTCAAATTGTTCAGCCATGGGTGAAAAGTAGGTCAAGACCAGTATCAGTCCATGTCAGTGGATAGGGTGCATGGCGGACATGAATATGAAGTTTCTTTAGCCTAGAAGCCTTGGTGCTTGAGACATGGAGCTAATTAAACTGAACATTGTTGATACTGACAATGCCAATGCTGTTGCCGGAGAAAGATCCCTTTGTCACTCCTGCTTGTTAAAACTGTTGCAACAAAAACATTTAGCTGGATACCCCTCATACCTTGAACTAAGACTCTCTATATATCACTAGAGTAACAGGTTGTTCTCCAGACTAATAAACCAGTGAGTCACAAATACCGTAATCACCCTAAGTATTGGGACAGACAGACCTGAGTAAACAGTATAGAGCCAGATCTGATGCAACAGATTGTGGTATCCGATCAGGGTCTATACTGTTTGCCACTTACCAGCAGTTTTCACAAACATCACCAGATAGCAATGTGGACTTCAGGGTTGCTACTCATTTTCTATTTCAAAATTCCCTGACTTTTCCTAACTTTTCACCATTTTCCAGACATTTTCGATGGCCTCCACCAAATCTTCCCAACAGAGCACTTACTTTCAGAGAATAAAACAATCATTTAACAAAAGAATGAGGCCAATTCTGTAAATTTAAGTTTCTGAAAATTAAAGAGACTGCCATCTCAGTTTTCAGAAAATTTTGGAATTCCCTAACTTTTCTCTGACTTTTGTCAGTTTTTTTTACCAATTTCCCTGACTCAAACCAAAATTCCCTGACTTTTCCCTGACTTGGAAAAATTTTCATTTTCCAGACTTTTTTCCCTGACCGTGGTAACCCTGGGACTTGTCCAAATTTATGGAAAAGTAAAGAGGTAAGATGTCCCAATACTTTAGATAAATACGGTGGTCAAATTAACTAAGATAACTAATCATTAATCATCTTTGGTAACGGTCTCTTCTTTTTGTTCAGATTCTCCTTTTGAATCACTATCAACCTGAGATTTTTCACTATCTTCTTTATCTTCTTTAACAGTTTTATCATTTACAGTCAAGTTTTCTAGTTTATCAGCAACAGTGTCTGTCTCAGAATTAGTTTGTGTTTTATCTGATTTTTCTCCTACTCTGTCTTCTGATGAATCACCAGCAGCCTTCTCTTCTTTGTCTGTTTTACTTGGAGATTTAACATCATCTGAAAAGTTTTCAGAATGAGAAGTTGTTAGCGAGCCAGTGCACATTAGCTCAGTCATGAAAACAAAGAGGCAAGCAATGAAAAAGCATGGCTCTATAGTTTAATGCATTTTTTTCATCAGTGAAGTACATGTATTGACAGGTTTCTTACCTTTCCACACAAAAAAAAAAAAAAAAAAAAAAAATGTTTCCTTAAAGAAAAAAAATAATGTGCTGCACTACCAAAGCATATGCAGGCGGCTGCATAGCCACGATCGGCCTGCACAGACAGTGCAATAATAAATTAAAATCTTCAAAGAAAAACAAACACTTGTTTTGAGACAAAAATTATTTTTGTGAGCACAGCAGACATTGAGAGCAGGAACACAAATGCATCATAATGCCATAGCAACAGGTAAGGCACGTTTTTCATCCGAAAAATGCTGATATCTTTCTTATTTCTCCACGAAAACATATGTTGTGGGTACTCAGCAGAAGCGCCTCAGCAAGGCGCTTCTAAGGAGTACCCACAACGTATGTTTTTGTAGAGAAATAAGAAAGATATTATGTGTCTACCGAGGTACCCCCTCTTATCTGTAGCTATGAATTAATGCTGTAAACTTTTTCATATCTAAAGTCAGCAAAATAAATTGTTTGCTCATTCAAAGCTCAAGATCAGTTTCAATTGTCTGTTTCATACGAAATGGTACAAAACAGAGAAACATAATATGCCATTACTGTGAAGAATTTTGAAACAAAGAATAAAAATTTGATTTAAATCATGGAGCTTTAGCCCTAGTATGAGAGGATGGTAATTCTTACAATTCAATATTTAGAATGTTTCCTTTTATTTCATAACAGTAACAGTGTTTTCAGAGAAAACACATGTCCCCCAACTTGAATTTTCAGTTTTTCTGCTGCTGCGACCTTGAAAATAAGGTCAAACAAAATTCTAATTAATGTTTTGTTGTGTCCCAATTATATATCCATGAAAATTTACGAAGAATCCAACCACTGGCTCACAAGATACAGTACAGCTCAGGTAAAAGAACCAAAAAACTCTTTATTCCGAATATCGGCGTTTCGCGAACTTGCCAAAAACACTCGGAATCAAACCGAGTAAACGTTATATTCGGCGGACACCACTCGCAAGTCCGCCGAATGTATGCGTTATGCGAAGTTATGCGAAGTTACTCGGAATGGAAATATTATACTCCGGAGGCAATATTTCTCGCGAAGCGATGCGAAATTCCTCGGAGTAATTTGACTAAATACCTGTCCGATTTTTATATATTTATTTATTTATTTAATAAAGTTATTTAGATATTTCTTTAATAAAAATATTTTTTATTTATTTTTATCTTTATTTTTCCATCATATAGTACAGTCTGCGTGAAGGTTATATTGTCCGCGCTCATGCGGATGCGCAGGTTGATCTGAGTGTGCACTGATCACAAAGGTCTTATTGTCCCAAAAGTGTTTTCCAAATTTCCGCATTCCGATCCCCCAAAATTAGGTCCATTCCCTTGTTTTCTTAAAATATCAACCAATGCTGCCTTGTTCCCTAATATATTTGGGTGCTCCCTAGGTCCAAAGATAACCCCGGTAGCCCCCTTCATTGTTCGAGCACGTAACATGGGCCTCAACAAAGCTCCATATGAAAATGTACCGGATTCTTTGGCTTAGTCTAGTCCGGCCACACAAGTGGGTCCGGCATGGTCATTTTTATTTAATGTGCCGTAGAAAACAAAACAAACACACAAAAATCACAAAGAGAATCAAACATCTTCCCCAATCGACGAATTACGTATTTATATTTGGTATTCCTGTAACGACCTTTTCCCATACAACAACCGCACGCGCTCAATATAAATGACGTACTGTGGAAAAAGACCGGGAAATTCTCACTCGCATGCAGCAACCGCACGTGTCAATATGAATTTACTTAAAGGGGCGCTTCTGCTATTAAAGAGGCATTGAATCAACAAGACAGCACATGTGAAAAGAGTGTCTGTCACACAAAAACACACTTTACGCACACGAGGCTAATGACAATTCAAACGAGTGAGTGAGTTTATTACGTCCTACTAACAGCTAGGTCATATGGAGATGTGGATCTTGATTTAAAGTCCAATATGAAAGGCTTGAGAAGCCTGGGATCGAACTCATGACCCCTGGGTAACGAGAAGCTTCACACTACACCACCGAGGCACAATTTCCCAATATTTCATACTGATAAATATCTAATAAAAGGGCTGCAGACATTTCACCATGCCCCGCCACTGCACTTAAATCAAGCAAGTGCCATGACTCTGTTAATAAACTAATAACGTTTCAAGAAAATATCTCAAATAGTTTTCAAGTTACAGAGCGGACAAAAAAAAAAAAAAATAAAATAAAAAAATAAAAAAAAAAAAAAAAAAAAAGAAAGAAAGAAAAGAAATATTACAGAAACCACTAAAATAGTTTCCCTTTTCAAAGGGCCATAACTCCAAAATAAGCTCTATCGTCAAAATGAAAGAAAAGAAGGGCCGTTATCAGTTTCTGCTGAAATGATTAACAGCTTATGAATAAGCCAACCCTGGAAAAGTGTGCGTGCTCGACAAGACCGAAATAGTGTAGACTGGGCCGTTTAACTGCAGTTCAAACCAAAATTACGTCGGTACTAAGTTCTCATGTCTGAAGTATGATTTACAATGTACTTTCACTGAATCGGACAAAACGTACAATACTACAATGTACGTGCGACCAGCAAAGACTCGGGTCGGTCTCTGCATCGACCCACTAGATAAAACAAGCTTCTTGGATAGCTCGGAGTCCAAAGAAGGTGCATACTGTACGATCAACGAAGGGTCTGATCAGAATGTGCTGTTGCAGTCGCACTGTTTATCCCGCTTTGGATAGCCCGGCTATCGGAGGTAAATACAACCAGTGAATGCTTTTATCAGAATGTGCGGTTGGCAGGTTGACACGAGTCTTCGCTCGTCGCACAAGACGTTTTGTTAAACCTAGAGATTGTAGGAGGTACATACGATTAGCGAAGGCTCAGATCAGACTACTGATGTGCAGGCTCAGAGTGTGTGGGCTGATCCGTCTCTTCGTACAAGTTTTATTGTAGGTTTTGCCATGTACAGATCAATGCGCGATCATAACGCCTAACACTCTGGGTAAAATTTTCAACTGACGACATTTTGAAACATTTTTCTCAATCTTCCAAGAAAACAGGATTTGCATTTCATGCAAATTGTCTCCATTGCATGACTGTCAAACCCTGTTTTCTTGGTAATAAAAAAAAAAAAAATTTTTTTTTTTTTTTTTTTTTTTGTCGTCTGCTGAAATAGCCCAGATAGTGGTAATTCGATACCCGCGAGCACCAAGTGTTATAACTTAAGATTGGTTTATAACCAGGAAGACTCTGCCTAGAATGTCCGCGAGGGCATATGAAAATATTATGGACAAATGTCATTTTGAAGATTATTTCCCGCCAATGCCAGGTTTATACATGCGTCTCTTTTAGTCGTTTAATAAATTACGGCCTTGGTTTTGCATATCGCATGTTAAAGACACAAAAACAGAACACTTTAAATGGAAACAAAAGTTTTGAAGATTGCTCTATAAACCAATAAAGATAATGTTATTAATGTATATACTGTAAGAGAATAACATAACATAATAATCATTTGTACTCTGATAAATGCGGGGTAATGTCTTCACATCGCAGGTTTTTACTCTTTTAAGGGAGCTAACTGCTGCAACTGACTATCAGAAGGGAGTTAACTGCAATTGCTTTACTAGTATGGACCATGCGAAATGGGATTGGGAACAGCATATTTCTATGAATCGCGCCAGTAAAGAGGGGGACATACTTATACAATAAGCGGTTAACCAGTACACTGAACCCCATTCCGCCAGAAACTTGAAACTGCCAATCTTGAAGCAGTGGAAGGAGCGAATGACCGTAGCAAATACATGTGTTTCATGATAAGTGGGGATCGAATCGCGTTCGATTCCCACCGGTGCGATATCATTTTTCCAATAAAGTCAGTGCAAACAACAACTACCTCGAAAGGAGACATGTCATATTTGCAAGAGGGTAAAAGAAAGCAAAAGAAAGAGCTTTCCAGAGAGAGAGAGAGAGAGAGAGAGTTCGCAAAACTTGTAAGATTCTGGCTCGTCCATTTTAGGTACATCCGGCTATAAGATTTAGATATTCCTAGAGAAAAACGGCTAAACTGTTTTTGCAAACAGTGAATACCCTGACCAGACGCCGCGTTCTACCATCTCAATATGACAAAGAATTTCTTTTATTTTATTTTTTGTTATTGTTGAAAGAGACATAAGACATCAAGTCACCGTCATCATTAAGTGGTGATTTGAATGGACAGTCCTAATCCTGGTCCAGTCATCAACCGTCCAGGCCTCGATCTGAGCAGTGTAGATACATTCCAGCGTCTTCGTTTCTGTCTCCCTTTTCAAATGAAATGTATCCCTACTTTAACCCTCGAAGCGCTTAGCATATTCAGCAGACGGCATTTTCATTTTCTTTTTCTTCTTATTTTCCTGTGTAAATTAAGCGTGGCGTAACATGTGAATCGTCTGCTAGACAGACGATTCACATGAAATGTTCAGCCTTATTTTCACTGTAAAATACTAAAACAGTTAGATCGACGTCTCCTCTAGAATTTTCAGCAGTGCTTCAGGGGTTCAAACTATTTTCTTGGCAGCCGCAGCACGTGCAAAGTGACACGGGAAAAATGGGCCAGCCTGGATAAAAGTGCTTGTCACATGAAAATGAATGTAGGAAGATTCAGGCGACCACCACCCTTAATCCAAAACTAAAACTGGGCGATTAGAAATCATCCGAGGCTTTGGGCCAAATACGTCGCCGGCCTTGCGTATTGGGGCTACCAGCTGTTGTTCGGCCATACCCTTTGACATTCCGCAGCTGAAACATAAAAAAAATCAGTCGCAGAGTTGGTTGTCGGAAGCATTTTATGTAAGTGGATATTGCAGTCTGATCCTGCTGCCGCCAGCACTAGTAAACGAGGGTAAGTATTATAATCGCAGTTGTAACAATTTTTGTTTGATTATCGTCTGAGAGAATGATCTGAGTGGTCAAACTTACCTGTACAGAATAATCTGTCGCCACTCGCAAATACTCGCAAACACTCCGAATATCATGGGTACACTGAGGTCCGCTAATGTCCTCGGAATATCGAGCGCATAACTTCGAGTAAATTATTTTCACTCGGAATGGTTTACTCCAAACCACTCGGCGGAAAATCGCGGATTGTAAAATTGGTCCGCGAAATGAAAAAAAAAAATGGTTCTTTTACCTGAGCCGTACTGTATATTGTGCAGACAAGAAAGTGTCATGAGGATGCCAATGCCAACAAGATCCACACTAAAACCAGTGTGTCCCCCTCCCCATAAGTGGAGGAAGATAATTCGGCCAGTGAAAGATTAATCTAATAATAATTTTCTTACTAGACTGGAGTGTTGCATTATGTCTAGGTATGGCTTCTTTCATAATCTCTCTTCCTTCATCAAACTTTTCCTTGAATTTCTGAGCATCTGAAAGCCATATAAAAACACTGAAAACATCCCGAATTCATTTTATAACAGAATAACTTTCATATTTCAGTTTCTGCAACCCTATTTAGAACCTGGGACAACATTCAGCATTATATAGTATAGCAAAGTTTTTGCATGAAGTGGATCAGATGTACAGGACATTGTACCATATTTTCCTGAAGTATTTGGAGAGACAGTAATGAGCAGTTTGTGTTCAGGTTTTACAGCCCTTCAATCCAATGGGGTCATGTCGAGCATGCAGGGATCAATTTTAGCACTTGCTAACTTGCTAAATGCTAGTTAATTTCCTCAAAAAGCAAGCTGCAATTTCCATCACTTGCTAATTCTAGCAAGTTGGAAAGATTCTGTTTAATTGTGGAACCTGAGGCATTGTTGCTGAAGTTTTGCAATTTCTTTTCCAAAAGCAATGATGATATTTTTTTTTTTATTTTTCCCAGACAACAGGTTTTGACATTAAATGCAAATTGTCTCCATAGGAGACAATTTGCATGTAATGTCAAAACCTGGTTGATGGGAAAAATAAGACAAGTATTTTAAAATGTTTGCTGAAATTTTTACCCAGAGTGCTAAGGTTTAAGACCACATTTAACAGTATTTATAAGTGTAAAAAAGCAAGTGGCTGAAAGGTTTAGCAAGTAAAAAATAATGCTACTTGCTAATTTTAGCAAGCTGTCAAAAAAGTTAAATTTGAATCCTGGCATGGTCAGTTTACCGGTGTCTAGCCACACTTTTACTGGGCTGCCTTAGTCCTCTAAGCGATAACAGTATTGTGCACATACTTTCACCAGAAACAGACAACTGCAGTGAAGCCCTAGATTAGACACCACAATATGAAATATGTCACATCTGGGCCCAGTTGTTCAAAGCGTCGTTAGCTTAACGAGCTCATTAAGGGTCATTTCGTTAACTGTTTTAGCAGATTAAATACACAATATTCTGATATTTTTTGCTGAAAAAATGTGAGTAGCTTTTGCACTGCAAAAGCTACTCACATTTTTTCAGCAAAAAATTTCAGCATATTTGTGTATCACTCGATGTAAATTTTAACGAATCGTTAACTAACGACATCGTTAGCTTTGAACAACTGGGCCCTGATAACTACACTGTATGCTACTGATTCAAGTTTTTAGACACACCGTCCGGTAATAAAATAGACTTTTTAGATTTTCATTGTTCAAATTTTAGAAGTATGGCAAGGCAAATTTTAGAAGTATGGTAAGGCAAATTTTAGAAGTACATGTATGGTAAAGAGTTACAGTGTCTTGACTTCTTCGAGCTTCAAGCAAAACTACAGTACTCAGCATGTGTGGAAACAGGACTGATACTGACATGCCTTCATAGAGCCTGAAAATCTTTAAAAAATTTCACAAGTCCTACATAATAACCAGAGGTGTCGTTATTTCAGCAATTTACAAAATGGTCAAGCTTTTTACTCATCATGGTAAGCAGATGAAATTTTCCAGCCCTGCTTCATAAAATTAAAAGTTTCTACTATCTGATACTGTGCATAGCAAGTCTATCATCGGAAATTCTACAATCCATTCTTGGTACTTACTAGAAGGCCTCAAAATAAGTATCAAAAATACATGTTTTCATGGAAAAATACATTTCTCTGGATACATATGAGGAGCTTTGCTCATTGTTTACATTTGAACCAAAGACCCTCTTTTAACCCATTGTAGTCGGAAGACCAGTAAAAAGGAATTGGCAAACAGTGCAGACCTAGATCAGACACTGCAGAATGTGGCGTCTGATCAGGGTCTCCACTGTTTGCAAACAGTTTAGGCATTTTTCTCTAGGAATATGTAAATCTCATAGCCAGGCATACCTAAAATTGAAATTGGGACTCTTCCAATATATAATGTGGGAGAGTTTATTTGGTATACAATGGGTTAATGGACTGTTCAAAATATTTGGTGTTTTATGTCCCTTTCAATGTTTTTCTAGTCACGTCAAGATGATATTTCTCTGAACGCCTAGCTTATCTGAAGCAATGCACTTACTTTCAGCATTAGCAAAGCGTATAGCTAGTAATTCTGGCTTTGGTTCACCATCAGCAAAGTCGGAAGTGGACGTCCATACCCAGGCCCTATCACTGCCACAATTAGGTTTAAGTTCCATCTGTGGCTGTACTGAAATTCAAAATATAATAATTACATTTTAGGGGACCAGATATACTGGATAGATTTTCGGCCATTTTTACAAGGGAGACAACTTTTGTGACTTCCTGTTTCTCTCCATAGATAGCCAATTCTTTCCTTTTATTGGAGGCTCCTTTTTCAGAAGAGAGCAGAAATAATTTTCAACAGATTTAGCAAAGTTGGGCTGGTCAGTTAACCTACTCACACTTTTTGCTGAAAAGACTTAGTGGTTAACCAGTCTTTGTGCACATACTACCACCAGTATGAACTGACAATGGCCCTTCTTGAATCATGTGAAGGGGGAGAATGACCCAGGGACTGACAAATCCATTGCCTAGCTGCCCAGAGCAAGTCCAAATTTTGGCTAACAAGTGTTTTTCATTTCACTTGCCCAGAAAAATGTATAGAATTTATTGGGAATATTGTAATTCCGAACCATTTTGAAGATGCTGTTGACAGCTGGGCAAGTGCAGAAACTTGGAATTGTCAGGCCCTGTCGCTATAGAAGTAACTTCATAATTCATGATCAATCTAAACAGAAGTTATGTGGCCAAGCTGGGATTCGAACTTGCAACCCCTGGATCTGTAGTCAGATGCACTTCAGACTGCGCTATGGAGTCTCAACACATCTCAAATGCACTGACACCATGCTACCACCAGCCCGGTTATACTGACTTCGGTGCCACCAGTCCCAGCTCTTCTCCCTAATGCTGAGAACCAAAGGAAAGAGAAGCTACTTTCAATTATTGAAAATCTTAATTTAACTCTTGTCCTGCTGAGCCCGGATATATCCTGCCTTTGCAAACAGTGTAGAACTAGATTAGTTGGAAGCCAACTGATCTTGATCTACACTGTTTGCCGTTAAGTGTGTGAATCTATATCAACAACCTGGATCCAGGAATCTGATTGGTTGACAGTTAGAAGTGGGTGTGGTATCTTAATTTATTGAGCATGACAAGGGTTAAAGTGTCACTCAGCTTTGTATCAAACCCTAAAATTCCCAATCTGAAGGCAGACACTCCATCAAGACACTCGAGCTAATCCCTAAGAATTGGGAAAGACTGGCCTGAGCAAACAGTACTGATCTAGATCAAATGTCACAGAATGAATGCAGTGACTGATCAGGATCTGAACTGTTTGTATCAAGCCAACTTTAATAAATCGTTGGTTTGCTGTTTACCGACCCAGAGAATTTGGTCGGTAGATTAGTGGACTTTTTTTTCTCCCTTGCAAAAATGAGCAACACAAACAGGTATGTACTGACGCTAGAATCATAGTAAATCATTAGGATGCTTATTTGCCGGTATTTACTGGTATGAATATAAGGAAAATAATTTGCGAGCATGATTATTTAATGATATATTTTGAAGCATTTGAGGACAGAACTGGCAAAGTGTTCAGTGCCTTGCAACAATTAAAGTTATTCTGACTCTGACAATCAATCAGTCTGTGCTTGCAAAATAAAACGTTTCTATTTTTTTTTAATGTTACAATTTATACCTGGCTTATGATTAATACTCTTTAGTGCAGGTCAATTCCTGTTAAAATGAAACTGCACAAACAAGGAAAAAACGTGAAGAAAAAGTAGGTTTTTTTTTTTGTTTTTCAAATGAATAAAAGGACAGAACATTTGTATGTAATTGATTGTTAAAATGCCAATCGATGATCTTTTTCTGTTGGTTATGGACCAATTAACCAATATTTCAATTAATCGCGCCAACCCTAGTTGTCAGTGTTCATTATAAGTGAGGTTTTTCTTCTGAGTACCGACAATTAATATGTTTTTGTGAAGGAAATAAGAAAAATATAAACTTTTATGTTGAAAAACCTACCCTATCTTGCATTACTACATTATACACTTACTGTAATGATTGGCACATATTTTTAGTGTTTTATCTCTTCGCATGAGCACTCGAACAAGCTCGGACTTTCTATGTTTCAGAATCTTGACAGTTCCTGTTCCTCGCTCCTTCCATTCTGGTGGCTCCAGTGAGTTATCAAAACGAAACAACTTGGCTCTCCTGGATAAGAGTAATATCTAGTTAAAAAGGCTTGCATTAAAGTCTAAAGTTTCTTCAAGAAAATTCCATTTCTGATCATTACTAAACAAAACTTTTTTTAGTTTTCTTTCCACACCTACATGTACTATATGCAATTTGTTCTGTTTAAGCAAACATAATCTAACAAGAGCCAAGAAACACTCCAGTTTTACCAAACCCCCACACCCATAAAGATATTAGTTATTGTTTATCTGGAGAAATTTAACAATAATTTATCAACTGGCGAGTGCAAAATTAGGTTAGTTTTGCCAGATAACTATATATAAACTTAGTTAAGCCAATATCGACAGCTGTAAACACTATCACAATAGCACTATCATGGCAGTCACTAAGATGATGCATCGATATTTCAATGTATCATTACACCCCTAAGAGTTTGTTCTGCCAAAATGCTGGGCCCAGTTGTTCAAAGCTAACTACATCGTTAGTTAACGATTCATTAAAATTTACATAGAGTGATATGCAAATATGCTAAATTTTTTTGCTGAAAAAAGTGCAAAAGCTACTCACATTTTTTCAGCAAAAAATATCAGAATATTGTATATTGAATCTGCTAAAACAGTTAATGAAATGACCCTTAACGAGCTTGTTAAGCTAATGACGCTTTGAACAACTGGGACCTGATGATGACTGGACAAAGCCTCCAGAAGTTTCAGCACACCATCCTACCACAAATTTCTTACCAGCAAATTTTCCCAGTAAGCATTCTTTATAAATCTACAGCGGGTCATTATCAGCCCGTCAGGGTAGCTGACAGGCGGATAACGGCCCGCTGTAGATTTATAAAGAATGCTAGCTGGGCTGCTAGTATTCCAAGTGTGCTGCAATGTGAAAAATTGAACCATCTAATGTATGCTCACAACAAAGACTCAAATCAGTCTGTGTATCCTCGCAGTCCGATAGTATTCATTGTCCGCATGAAGAAGTGATTGTGTTGGGGTTTAACAACACGTCAACCCTTGTGGATCATTTTGTGTTGTCTCCCAGAGAAAGGGAGAAAAGAGATAGTAGTGGAGATGAAAGAGAGGGACAGGGAAGAAAGAGGAAAAAGGAATGAAAGTGAAGAAAAAGAAGACATAAAAACATGCCCCCTCTACCCTTACCTGCTACAAGGATAGCAAGCCTTGCACAACTGTAAGCCAATATCTGTTGGACGCCCCGGTGGCGTAAGATACACAACACCTTCGCGACACCGAACCACCTCTCATCTCCCAGAGAAAGAGAGAAGAGAGATAGTAGAGGCGATGAAAGAGAGGGACAGGGGAGAAAGAGGAAAATGAATGAAAGTGAAGAAACAGAAGAAATAAAAACATTCCCCCTCTCCCCTTTCCTGCTGCAAGGGTAGCAGGCCTTGCCCAACTGTAAACCAATCTCAGCTGGAGCCCCGGTGACGTAAGATACATGACACCTTTGCCTCACCCAACAACCCCCACCGCATGAAGAAACTTTCCAAAACGCTCTCGGTGATGATAATGATTGAAAGTGATCGGACTCTGCAAATGTGCAGGGTGATCTGCATCTTCACTGGACATGTCTGAAGGTACATTTGCTGACATATCACCGCTCAACTGTTAAAGACATAGCTCCAAATAGGGGGTATCCACAATATCATTTTCTTACTTCTCTATGAAAACATTGTTGTGGGTACTCATTAGAAGTCATAGCTACAGATAAAAGGGTGTATCCACATAATATTTTTCTTATTTCTCCACGAAAACGTATGTTGTGGGTACTCATTAGAAGTGCCTCGCTGATGCGCTTCTAATGAGTACCCGTAAGGCACTTCTAATGAGTACCCGTAAGGCACTTCTAATGAGTACCCACAACATATGTTGTGGGTACTCATTAGAAGCGCCTCGCTGAAGCGCTTCTAATGAGTACCCGTAAGGCGCTTCTAATGAGTACCCACAACATATGTTTTCATTGAGAAATAAGAAAGATAGCAGTTTTCGGATGAAAAAGTGCCTTATCTGTTGCTATGGAAGTGCCTTGGTGAGGCGCTTCTAATGAGTACCAACATGTTTTTGTGAAGAAATAAGTGAAAAATCAGCACTTTTCGGTTGAAAAAGGGGCCTTATCTGGAGCTATGGTCAAAGACTTACAACTGCAGTAGCTCTTCCTCCTCTTCTTCATGTGTAATCACTTCAACTGTCGGTAACTGAACCAGAGGTTCAAAGTGAACATCGGGTGATTCCACTTCATGATGATCCTCTTGATCCTGAAATGACATTCAGTGCTCTGTATTAAAATAAATATAGAAAGAATTTCAGTGAAATTGATGTCGCTCCTGGCCCCACATAAAACTAATGTTTATTTCAGGTATAAGAAATTAATATAGGGATTTCATAGAAAAGACCATGCATATTCACATTTGCTGCATGAGAAGTTGTGCTCAAAAGGAACCCACAGTCTATACACTTTCATAAAATCTGAGGTAAGAAAATGACAAAGTTAAAGTGGAGAAAAGTGTCACAAATAAATTTAAAAATTATATCCAACCCACATGCACTTCTGCAGACACTTGAGAAAACATGCAAAGTTTCATAAAAGACCAGTATAAAATTGCAGAAGTTGCAATCAAAAGGTACCCACTGTCTATACATCTGAGGTCAGAAAATGACCAAGATCACAAAGTAGAAAAAAGTGACAAAAATTAATGCAAGATTATATCAAAAGCACATGCACATCTTCAAACTATGAAGAAAACATGTGCAAAGTTTCAAAACTATTGGTATAAAACTATATGAGCAGTTGTGCTCACGAGGTACCCACTTCCTATATATTGAGGGTGAAAAATGACTAAGTTCATAATGTAGAACAAGTGAGAAAAAAAAAAAAAATGATCTTACAATTATATCCAAACCACATGCACATCCTCATACCATAATGAAAAAACATGCAAAGTTTCATAACGATCGGTACAAAGCTGCAAGAGAAGTTTCGTTCACAAGAGGTATCCACTGTCTATATATTAAGGGTGAAAAAGGACAAAGATCACAATGTGGAAAAAGTGACAAAAAATGACCTAACAGTTCTATCCAAACCACATGCACATCCTCATACTTTGAAGAAAACACAAGCAAAGTTTCAAAACATCGGTACAAAACTTGAAAAACCAACAAAACTTGAAAAACCACTCAAGCTGTACTGTATGAATGCACCATCACAAGATGAGGCGCCATACTACCACCAGTCACATTAGACATCAAATCGACAACTACTCTTCTGCCTCAGGCAGTGATTTTTTTTGTTTTATCTGTGAGTCCCGCTTCATTGTCATAAATTTCCTCTTGGACATGCAATGATGACGACAAGTTTGGGTTTAATGAAGTGTTAACGGATGAGGGTCATTTGCATCAAAATGGTAAATTCACTTGGTTTGTTTGTGTTGAGGTTTACGGCCTACTAGCCTAGTCAACCCAATGGGGTCATGTCGAGCACGGTCGACCCAGCGGGAGTCGAACCCGCAACCTCCTGACGCACATCCAACTGAGCCACCGAGGCCGGTTAACTTGGTTTATATTGAAAGGGCTGTAAATGGTAAATCCTATATTTGGACACACAAACTTTCTATGCACTTCTGCCACAAGTCAGTGGACACAAAATAAAGTAGAAACCTACTCTAAAATACATTTGGGCGTGATTTCGTCATGGGACTTGATGAATTCCAACTATGTGAATCCCTTTACTGAACAGAATCAGAATATTTTACTAGTGATACATCAATAGACATTCATTCACCAGGGCCAACGACTGCAAAGACTAGATCTCAAATGATGTGAATCTAGCTACAGGATCCTCAGGATACATGGAATGCAATGTATACGTAAATCACTGCTCATGAAGTGCACCAGGGGAAAGAAGAGATAGACCCTATATTTGAATGCCTTTGGTATGACCAGACTGTAGCTCGAACCCGCAACCTTCTGATCCGAAGGTAGATGAAGAGAAAGAAAAAAGACGCTCCATTGAGCAAAACTAGACCGGTAGATGAATGGGATGTTCTCGCATTGAGATTTTACAGTAAGGAATACAGGATGGAAATGGTGTGTTAAAGGAAATATATGTCAAGATTTTGTACCGTTACGGGTTTTTCTGTAGCCATAATTTATGGATTAAATACGATAGGAAAAGCAGTTCAAAACGACTTTCGCAACCGGTTGTCTAATTTTTCATTCCCTCCATCAACCTTTTCCGGTTCCGGTTACAAAATTAAAATCATGGAGCGACAAAGAAGACGTGAACAACAAGCTTAGCTTTTTAAAAAGATTGGATCAGGAAAACTCGCCAACTACATCCGAGCTCGCCAAAGCAAAACAGCGATTGGCGTGAATTAACTGGTCCATCGCTACATATAAGATATAAAGCGAGACCCCAGATGAGAAATTACCTCAATTTCGTAGGCCTACCTGTTTCGGTCACTTACCCCAAACCACACGATTTAGTTCTGCTAATTAATGTAGATATAGTCATAGAATCCTTATAAACAAATCTATACAAATACTCCAAACCAACAGAAATGAAAGAAGGAAGGACTGAAGAAAAAATGAAGAATGGGAGAAAGGAAATAAGAAAGAAAAGTATGATAGGGTTTGGTGTCGTGGTGCAGAGCGGAGTATTCCAAAACAATCGATTTTTTTTGTACATTTTAAATTTATTTCTGAGAAACTATAAAAGCTGAAATCGGTTTGTGTATGTGATATAAATTATGTAAACCTAATTAAGAAGTTCACATAGATATACGCATAAGATTGGTATTTACAGGTCTCTGTGGCAGTTAGGCAGAGATATACCTGGTCCAACTGGAACTGATCCAAGGAATACACCCCATCGGTCCAAATGATAACCATTTGGACCTGCAGTCCAAGGTCCAAGTGATTTGGTCCAAGGAATACAGGGCTTTAACTCAATGTACTGCAAAATGCATTTGTAAAAGGGAAGTTAAAATTAAATAAGTGAGAATTAACAACCTACCAAATGAAATGGTAAATCCCAGCCATTTATATACATCTAAATTATGTAATATAATAATAATAATAATAATAATAATAATAATTTCTTGGTAAAGGCAATTTGATATTGAAAGTCCAACAAAGTTCAGATTATTTAAACTTAATACATATACGGCTTGGTCCAATTCGGGGTCCAGTTGAACCTTTACTACTCTCTGGGCTAATTCAGCAGACGACAAATTGATGACATTTTGTCTCATCATCAGTTTTTCCCATAAAACAGGTTTTGACATTTCATGAAATTGTCTCCACTGAAGACAACTTGCATGGAATGTCAAATCCTGTGGAGACAATTTGTATAAAATGCCAAAACTTGTTTTCAGGGAAAAAAGAAAAAAAAAAAAAACTTCAAAATGTTATCTGCTGAAAATTTTATACAGATTACTAAGCCTTAAAACATTTGATTGTCAAAATTAATGGATTATAGAGTGAAAATATTAGCCTTCACAAAATAAAAAATAAAGGAATCGAAAATCGAAAATATCAAATTATCTCAATTAAATTGTTTTATCAAAAGTAAAAAAAAAAAAATAAATAAATAAAAATAAATAAAAATAACATATAAAAAAGTAAATAAATAAAATGAATACAATTTACGTAGATACATATTAATTTAGTTGTAAAAACATGGTTTTATATGGTCCAACAGGTATCTATGACTTGGTCCAACTGGAGTTGGTCCAAGGAATACACCCCATTTGGTCCAACTGATAAACACTTGGACCAGTCCAAGGTCCAATGATCCAAGTGATTTGGTCCAAGGAATACACTGACCCGTAAAGTCCTAGTCACACCTCAATGTGTCACATGAACAGATACCATGCAAAACAATGCTCTTGTGCGGTACCAGCTGGAAACTAACAGTGCATTTTTTTCTTTAGGCTAACGTGACCGGATGAAATGCATAATTATGTACCCTACCTTACCATATCATACTCTATACTGTCTTGCAAGCATACTGCAAGTGGTTTGAGCTGTTTTGAGGTATTAAACAAACAATATTGTATAAATCGGGGTGATTTGCTTGGCGGTTTGGGGTACTGTACTTTACCCTCACCTCATCATACCCGAGATTCTACCCCATCCCACTCTATTCAACCCTGCCCTACTCTATGAGGGTTGTTTTGGGCATTTTAAGGATGGTTTGGGGCGGTTTGGGATGTTCTGAGTGGTTTGGGGTATTTCTATGGACCTGTGACTAGCCTGTTTCGGTGACTTCTATTTACCACATGCTAGCTTCTTATAAAAGGGTTAAGTGATGTGATCACTTTCTGTGCTCTCAAGTGTAACTTGGGTCATGAATATTGAAAATTTTACTTCACAGAAACTAATAGTATTTTTTTTTTTCATGTCCAATGAGAATCTAGTTGATTTTCTTAACGCTTTTTTCTGCTCACCTGTAGTATGCCACAAAGTAGCCATTATTTAAAATAGTTTTGCCAGTGACCTTATTTTTTGTCTTCTGCTTCACAATGTCACATGGTCAATATGGCTTCCATTTGTTTTATTATCTATAGAATGTGCCTTAAAGGCTCCATATTTCTCAAAAATAGACTTTTTTATTATCCAAGAAAGGATAATAAATTGATATATGGTATTAATACAATCATAAGATGTGGCAACTGACAACCTGTAAAATTTAACATTACGAAAACACGTCTATTCAAATATGCTGAAAATATCACCACCAAAAAACTGAAAGTTTTCAAATAAAATTTCTGATATTTTTCATATTTCTGCTCAAAACATAAATTGTTGGTACTCGATCGTTAGAACCGCCTCGGCGAGGCGGTTCTAACGAGTACGTACAATCTATGTTTTTGAGCAGAAATAAGAAAAATAATGTATACCCCTGTAAACCCCAGTTTTACTATATAAAAGTGGGGTTTAAAGGGGTCAAAATTATATAGGCATGTTTTCGTGATGAGTAAGTCTCTCATTCTTGAACTAGATCAAAAATGAAATCATTTTTTATCGTATCTCTGAATTAATGTTGCCAACATTAATTCAGAGATATGATTTTAATCTGATCTTTCATCTGTGTTTCTGATACAACAATACATGTACAAAGAACTCTAATTGTCAGTTTATATGTCCCTCTTTCTTCCATTTCTTTCTCTAGATACTGCCACACGTCCTCAAGGACATTCTAGGCAGGTGTGCTAGCCTGAGCTACGAGAAAACTAATATAAGAGATAAAAGCAATGATGATAGTTATGACTTAAGAATGACAGGTGAGCGGATGGAAGATGATAGGTTAAAATATTTAAGATGGAATGAAAATCAGGTTAAAAACAACCTACTCAGGGTCTAGGATCTGGAGTGTGCAGCCTGCTAACTGCAGCCTTGAAATATTCGAGACTAGGCGGACACGATACAACTCTGGCAGGGCGTCATTCTGGACAACTGCAAGCGGGAAAAATGAATACTTGTAATAATTTCTGGTCGTCTGCAGTTGTCGAAAGGTAATTGCATGGCAATATCTAGAGGCACGAGTAGTCGGTTGGATGTAGTCAGGGATGCGACCATACCGTATGCTATCCTATAGAATAGACAGAGGCGTGCAATCATGTTCGATACACTTGCCAATCTTTCATAGTTACACGAAACCCAGCTCTGCACTTTTTCTATCTGTTGGGATTTGTCTTTCGTATGGGGATCCCATACAGCCGCAACATTTTCCTGTGGCAAGCTGTTTTATTATTTAATCTATAAATCAGATATCTGATTTAATATATCAATCTTATATCAGATATCTTATATAAGTAAGATATCTTATATGTCAATCTGATATGCAATATAAGATATCTTAGTTGGCATATAAGATAACTTATATGCTATATAAGATATCTGATATGCTATATAAGATATCATATATAGGATATAGGATATCTTATTCACTAAAGAAGATATCTCATTTATTCAATTAAATAAGATATCTCATTAAGTGTATCAGATATCTTATTTAGTATATCAGATATTTATATAAATATGTAAGATATCTTATTTAACAAATAAGATATCTTACATGGTAAATAAGATATCTTATATGTGGGATTAAATAAGACATCTAATATGATATATCAGATATCTTATATAGGATATAAGATATTCTTATATAGGATATAAGATATCTTATATAGGATATAAGATATCTGATATACTTATTCAGATATCTTATATCCTATATTAGATACATGCTATATGTTATCTGATATAATGCATAATACAGAGTAAAACGGCTTGTCGGCAAGCCGTTTTACTATTTATTGTATAAATCAGATATCTGATTTAACATATCAGATATTTTATTAATATATAAGATATCTGATATGTTATATCAGATATCTTACATAAAATAGATATCTTATATGTCAATTAATTGACATATAAGATATCTGATATGCAATATAAGATATATGATATGCTATATAAGATATCCTATATAGGATATATCTTATTTACTAAAGAAGATACCTCATTTATTTAATCAAATAAGATATCTCATTTAGTATATCAGGTATCTTATTTAGTATATCAGATATCTATATTAATATATAAGATATCTTATTTAACAAAAATATCTTATATGATAAAATTAGATATCTTATATGCGGAATTAAATACGATATCTCATATATTATATCAGATATCTTATATAGGATATAATATATCTAATATAGGATATAAGATAAAATCAGTATATAAGATATCTTATATCCTATATTATATATCTTATATCCTATATAAAATATCTGATATAATATATAAGATATCTATTTTGCATAATAAATAGTAAAACAGCTTGCCATATATTCCAACCGCGGCCTGACAAGTGTATTTTACCCTATCTCCCTCACGTCTGTACTTTAGACTTAATGTTTCTTCGGATAAAACCCAAAGTTTTGTCAGCACTGCCGGTAATGCTGTCCACATGGGAATTCCAGGACAGGCCGCTGGAGATATCAACCCCCCCCCCCCCACCCCCAAATACTTGGCGCAGGTAGCAATTTCCGGTAGTTTGCATTAATTGGTTTCTTGAACCCTGTCACCTGCCCCACCTGACATATCGAGGGGTTGGACTTCCTGTCCCAATCCAGCTCCCACATAGACAGTTTGTTAAGGTCCCGTTGTAGCACTGCGCTGTCTTTTCGCCTCCATGGTCAGACAAAGGGCCGCGTCATCAGCAAAGAGGCGTACTTTAGAAGTTATGGAATCAGACAAATCGTTGATCAAGATGAGGACGAAAGGGCCAAGACAGAACCCTGGGGTACGCCGTCTTTATCTTCTGTCTTTCACTATTGACTACACTGACAAATGAATGGAAATAGTATAACAGAATGGATAGAAAAGATGGATGAATAATTCGACAAGTAAACAGCGACTAACCTTTTCATCAAACTTTCTATCTTCCTGGTGTCCTGAGACGGCTTGTGTAACTTCTGTCATTGCATAATTATTTTTGCGACAGACAAAACGACAAGTTCTCTTTTCCTGTATATACTGTCAGACGCCCTCGTGAGCATTCTATGCAGGCTTTTCTAGGTAGAAACCAGGGCTGCTTCCAGAGGTGCAAGTTGCTCGCGAGTGTTTTGCCCTGGACCCCTGCTCATTTTGGCGCCCATCTTTAGTACAGGGATCCAGGACAAAACGTTCGCTATCACTTTGCGCTGCTGAACGCAGCCTAGTACTAAACAATGTGGATACAATTCTTGCTCAAGGACACAACACTTGATGCTCGCGCGGATCGAACCCGCTACCTCTTGATCTCAAGTCCGATGCTTTACCACTGCACCACAGCGCTCAGTTTTCGGCATGATCATTTATTATCCCATTGTATACTGAATAGACTTTCCCACACTATATATTGGAATAGTTCAGTTTCAATTTTACGGAGGTGAGGCTATGAGATTTAGATATTCCTACAGAAAAATGGCTAAACTATTTGCAAACAGTGGAGACCCTGATCAGACGTTCTGCGGCGTCTGATCTGGGTCTGCACTGTTTGCTAAGTACCCTTTTACGGGTTTCCCGACTACAATGGGATATACATAGACGTAAATAAATCGAAGGATTATAATTTCTTCCCGTAACCTGCCCAGCTGCCACATGCATTAACCGGGAAAACATTTATCCTCAAAATAAGTGCCTATGGCTCTCGTTTGATGTCCATCAAGACATTTATCCGGTGCTGGCATGGACGATTATAGTTATTCAAGTGCTATGTGATGTTATCCAGAAGTTTGGCGGCCAGAAAAACAAAAAGCACAATGATAAATATTTAGAGCCAAATTACGAAAATAAATGGTGCTTAGTGCTTATGTAATAACATGCTGCAAATACCTGGCCAGACTTTGCCGGCCTCGATGGCTCAGTTGGATGCGCCGTCCGACTGGAGACCAGGAGGTCGCGGGTTCAACCCCCGCCGAGGTCGGCAACATTCTTTCGTTGAGATTGATCATGAAATATTTTCTACGGTCATTCTCTCCCGCTGATTCAAGAAGGGCAGTTGTCAGGTTCAAGCGAAAGAATGTGCACAATCCTGGTTAGCCGCTTAGAGGACTAAGCCTGCCCAGCTAACATGTGGTTAGGTAAAACTGACCGCGCTCGACATGACCCATTGGGTTGACTGGGCCGTAAAACCTCAACATAAACAAACGAAACCTGGCCAGACTAAGAGAATGCTTAATGCTGCAATGGCTAATCTGGAACTTTAAATTGTTGGCCAGATGTTTTCCTGCTGCAAATGTTCTGGCCAGCGTACGTGGATGTACATACTGTTGTTGATCTGGGCCCAGTTCTTCAAAATTAACGATGCTGTTAGTTAACGTATCTTTAAATCTTTGATCATTAAATGTGGCATATACGCTAATATGTTTGCTGAAAAAAAAATTGTGAGTAAAGCTATTCACATTTTTTCAGCAAAAATAGCTGCGAATCAGATATTGTACTTACTAGAACATTTAACATTTTGACCACTAACGAGCTCGTTAAGCTAACGACGCTTTGAACAACTGGGCCCTGGAAATAGTATAGAAGATGTAAAGGAATATCATTATCATAGTTCATAGCCTACCAATGATACCCGTAGGAAGAGCAAAATAACCATAACATGACATGACCATGGAACTTTGCTGGTTAGATGTTTTCTTCTACGCTGACCCAGATTTCACTTATTTGTTTTTCTACAACAAAAATCTAAAAGGTTGCCTTATGACACAAAGAACACATTAAGACAGAAAATGGGCGTCTCGGTTTTATTGAGACTCTTCATAAGCAGTAATGTTTGCAACACTGCTTACGCCCTGTAGCGTATACAAGAGCAGAACTCCATTTACAAAAATACAACAATGGGCCCAGTGATCCCAAAGGAAATGAAAATATAATCTGCACTATGATGAAGTACGGGGAGACGTTCTACGGCAGCCACACGGCACTAACACCAGCTGCAGTGTTGTAAAATGAAAATCAAAAAAGGTTGTCTTTGGAAAGAAGGAACACATTACAGATAGAAAATGGGAGTCTCGGTTTTATTGAGACTCTTCATAAGCAAGTATCGATTTTATGTATTTGAACATGTACATCAAAGGTTTTAATCAGATTTAGCGGGTGCACAAGCTAGAGTGGATCTTACAAGGACCGAACACCATTAGTTTTAGCAGCATCAGAAGGGCGAGGTTGCGATCGTGTAAAAATATTAATGTTTATATTCAGGAAGCACAGAGTTCCTGAGCCATCAAAAGAACAATTTTATGATAAATTAAGAAAATTTCCCTAAATATTTTTTTTACTTGAGCTATCGGAAGAATTTCTGAGGTACTAAAAACTAGTTCGAGTTAGCCATGGTAAACGAGCCATCGGTGTTCGAGCTATAGCGATTCCACTGCATTTGTTTCCGCTGCATTACGAAAACATGCGTATATGATTTTGACCCCTTTAAACCCCACTTTTGTATAGTAAAACTGGGGTTTACAGGGGTATACATTATTTTTCTTATTTCTGCTGAAAACATAGATTGTGGGTACTCGTTAGAACCGCCTCGGCGAGGCGGTTCTAATGAGTACCCACAATATATGTTTTCAGCAGAAATATGAAAAGTATCAAGAGTTTTTATCTGAAAATTTTCAGTTTTTTGGGGTGAAATTTTCTATATATTTGAATAGGTGTGTTTTCGTAATGGACCGTTCCAATGCGGTTCTTCTGTTACAGTACTTCTTTGTATGTAAAGTATTGCAACTGTGCCGTTGTGTCTTGTCATTGTTTGTTCCTCAGCTCTTCTTTTTTTCGCTGCCTCGGGAAGTGTACTTTCCTGGGTCATGTCATTTATTTTTCTGCTGACCGGATACACATACCCTGACAAGAGGGCGCTGATGCGCTGGTTGATCTCAAGCTTTTTGGGTCGAGATATGTCATAGTCTACCACTGACGGACGGCCCATTTCCTACTAATTAATGTTCTATTACATTGGGCGCACTCTTTTCTTGCAGCCGGGCTGCGCCGGTTTGCCGCAGTTAACCGGCTAAAGCACTGTTTTCTATAGCTGAGTCAGCTGCCGGCGATCCGGCTTGGCCCGATTCCGCCGCTTTTAATTAATTGGTTATGCGGCTAGAACATGACAGACAAGTAACTCGTCTGTTAAAGCCACACTGCTTGGTAAGCCATGTTGTTGTTTAGGCCTTCCCAGGGGGTGTGGGAACAAGGGAACATGCCAATTTATTATCAGGGAACAGGGGAACATTGACAAATATTTTAAGGGAACAATGGAAGGAAACTAATTTTGGGGAACAGGGAACATAGGAATTTAGAAAATCTTTTTAGAGAACAAGGCCCATTATTTCTAGGGAACAATGTAACATGGACCCACTCCCCATCCCGGGAGGGCCTCGATTTTAGCCAGTGCATTCTTTGTAACAAACAGCCGGTTAACCGCCGGTTATGTGAGAAAAGAGTGCGCCTAATTCATATTTCTCCGTCTTTATTATTGAAGAACAAGTATAAGCTTTCACAAAAAGCTTAATCTACGCTTTGCAGCTGATTTTAATACTCTTGGGCTCTTTACACGCAAATCTTGGCTAATCGGCTGATGTCCAAAATGCAATGGGTGAATTCGAGAGGTCTAAATGAGATCTCAACTAAATGAGAATGACCCTCACATTAAAAATAATTACAGCTGATTTCACATCCCTTTTTAGGTTACCTCATCAAAACTCAAATAAGTAGTTATTAGAATATCAATTTTTACGCTGTCCCGGGGATGCTATAAATATTGCGCTTAGCAGTACCAATCCATCCACCCACTTTAATAGTGAAATTTTCAAACTCAATCCATATCCCATAACCTTTGGTAAAGTGTTACAATGGTAACCTTTTAGAATATCTACACAACTGTGGTGTGAATGGACAATACCGCGTGCATGTATATGTGGGCGGTCCAATAAATATCAATCTATTCTATTCTATTCAGTGCTATATCTAGTCCCGGGTTTTATTTGTAAACAACACGCATAAGGTCAATGGTGCATTGTGGATCAATAGCTGATTCACTTCCCTGTCCCAACCAGACCGTATGTTTTATACGCCCATGGGCGTAGATAATAACAACGCAATAGAAAAACTACTTTGCATGGGAGCCCTGACGCATTGATTGACGTTGTAACATACTATTTTAGGAAGAAAATGTCCGGCGAATAGTTAAGGAAGTAAAGAGCTTTTTTTATCATCATTTGATCATCCAGGGGCATTTGATCAACATATCAATTCTCTTCTGTAAGAGATTTAAAAAGGCGATCGCTATGTCCTGTTTTTTCTTGCTTAAGTATGTGACTTTCTTTGTTATTTGAGCCATTGATAATTCTTCCATCAGCCTCATTGGCCTCAACATATTATCTCTTATCTGACTCTAATTCTCTTCTGGAAGTGATTGAAAAAGACGATCGCTATATCCTGTTTTTTTTTTTTTTTTTTTTTTTTTTGTTTTTTTTTCTTGCTTAAGTGTGAGACTTTCTTTGACTTTAATAGCTCTTATTTGTGCCATTGATAATTCTTCCATCAGCCTCATTGGCCATCCCCACCCTCCAACAGATAGTCGACTACACATGTTCTTTAGGCTACAACACAGCTATGGCTCTGGCGGACATACTTGGTCCCTTAGTTGACACCGCTGAGCACTACGTCAAAAACTCAAAGGACTTCATCAAGTACATGGCAGAGAACGTGATTGAAGAAGAGGAAATGTTCAATACGCATGATGCAGTTTCTCCTTCACCAACACCGCGATAGACGAAGCGCTGGAGGTAATTTGCAGTGTACTTGAAAAAGACAGTAAACATATGACAGAACAAAGTTACTTGTCTCGGACATTATGGAGCTCCTCAACTTTGTGCTAACCAAAACTTATGTCTCGTTCTGGGGTAAATAAATAAATACACAAATAAATAAATAAATAAAAACAGAAGAAAGTTAATTGTTTCGGACATATTATGGAACTCCTCAAATCTTAGCTAGCCACAACTTATATCTCGTTCCAAGGTTAAAATATATCAGATAAAGTTTGGTAGGGCAATGGGTTGTCCTGTTTCTCCAATAGACGCGGTTGTACATGGAGTTCTTGGAATAACATGCTAAGGCCATAGCATCGGTCACACGTGCACTTAGATTGTGGAAACGGTATGTGGACAGTATTTTAGAAATTGTTAAAAAAGGAAAGGACAAGTAGAAAATCATACACGGCACCTAAATCAATCTGATACCACCGGGAGTATCGAATTCACATATGAAGAGAAAAAAGAAGGAAAATTACCTTTCAAAGATACACTGACTATGAAAAAGGATGATTGGACAGTGAAATTGTTGGTATATACCGTAAATCAACTCGTATGGACCAATATCTCTAATTTGATTCACACCACTCGTTACAAAATGAACTCAGAGTAATCAGGACATTACTGGATAGGTGTTTTTCGGTGGTTACGGAGGAAAATGACGGGGAAGAAGAGATGGTGTATATAGTATCTGCACTTGTCGATAGAAAAAGTGAAAATAAAGGTGGTAAATAAAGAGAACCAGAGGACCAATGGTCCTGTAAGTCACCTGAGACTATTTTTTCTGGGCAAGCTTAACAATTTAAAAGCATGAAACATTGTATGTGTATGGTAGTCGGTACAGTTTGAAAAACTTTGGTCTCTGTATCCTACAATAACTTGGTATGGAATTCAGCTTTGATTAATTTGGCGAAACAGCAACTTCCCATAAACTATTGCTAATCCGTGGTGAGTTCTTTGTTTCCAAAGGCAATGTTTTTGACGTTTACTTGGTAAAGTAATATACCAAATGTCAAAGGCCTGTGCCTTCTAGTTTCATACAAGAAGATTTTTAAAGTTTTTCCCTATATGTGTCTGTGTAAAACAAGTGACCCCTAGGGCTGTCCATTATTTACCCCAGGGCTATAATTTGAACAACCTTAGTAAAGGGCTTCTAGATAGGGCTACATACCAAAGGCATTTGCCTTTTAGTTCCACACAAGAAGATTTTTATTTCTCTCTCTCTCTCTTTCTCTCTCTCTCTCTCTCTCTCTCTCTTCATGAGTCTATGAAATTTGATTTGAGCGATCTTGGTAGAGGTCAATTAGATGAAGCTATGTACTAAGTATCAAAGCCCTGTGCCTTCTAATTTCAGACAAAAAGATTTTTTTTAAAAGTTCCCTCCGCTCCCTCCCCCCTCCCCCCCCCCCCTGCCCGTATGTGTCTATGTCAGACAAGTGAGCCACGGGCAGGGCAATCTTTTATCCCAGGGCTATAGTTTGAACCATCTTATTAGATGCCTATTAGATGAAATTACATACTAAATATCAAAGGCCTGGGCCTTCTAGTTTCAGAGAAGCTTTTTAAGAGTTTTTCCCTACATGAGTCTATGTCAAAAAAAAGGTGATCCCGGGGTGGGGTCATTTTTGACCCCAGGGCTATAATTTGGACAATCTTGGTAGATATCCAAATGATAAAGCTACATTCCAAATATCAAAGGCCTAGACCTTCTGGTTTTAGAAGATTTTTAAAGTTTTGCCTATAGGAGTTTATGTAAAAAATGACCTTTCTTTAACCCTCTAGTGCCCCGCGTATCATATATGATACATGACATATATTTGGTACCGTGACCAGGATATTTCAATATATTGTTGATATTTAATGCTATAAAGTATGTCAAGATGTGAGGTCATTAGAAAATACAGTTGATTATTCTATGGTTTAACTTAAAATATTTTTTTCAGCCATCAAAGAGAAAAAAGTTGGATGTATCATATATGATACACTGGGCAAAATTTTTGCTAAAAATGAAAAATTCCCCTGCCAACCACCTTTTTAGAGAAAAACTTGATATATATTTTCCAAAAGAATCTTTTTAATAAATGCAAATATTGAAGGCACAAATAAATCCTAAAAGATTTTTCATTCTGGAGTTATTCACCCTTGCTTGGGAACACTTAATGCCCAATGTATCATATATGATACATACGTATCTCCGTGACCTTTGACTTCCCAAAAATTTCACGTGTAGTTTTGTAATATACTTTCCAAAATAAGTCACTGTGGGTAATATGAAAGTTTTTGGACAATGCTTTCTAGGGTTGGGCACTAGAGGGTTAAAAAAAGGTCAACCCAAGATTATCATTTTTGAAACTTTATAGGGGCTATGTCCCCAATGCTGCATACCATGCCATTGGTCATTGGGTGACGGATAAGAAGATTTTTGAAGGTTTTTTACCATATGTGGGCGTGGGGGCCATCTTGGTCATGTGACCCAGCTGCGATGAACCATTCCATTGATGCTCCGTTTGAAATTTGGCTTTGATTGGCTCAGTGGCTCCGATAAGAAGACGTTTGAAGATTTATCTCTATATGCGTCTATATAAAAGAAGTAACCCCTGGGGCGGGACCATTTCTAACCCCAGGGCTATAATTTGAATAATCTTACTAGAAATTCACAAGATAAAGCTACATACCAAATATCAAATGCCTAAGCCTTCCACTTTCAGACAAGATTTTTTTTTTTTTTATTTTTGCCATTATGAGTCTATATAAAAGAAATTGACCTTTCCATAAAATCAACCAAAGGTCATCATTTTTTTTTTTTTTTTTTTTTTTCAAAATTTATTGGGACCATTTTAAGAAATTTATTCCAAGAAACATCAGCCAGTTCTGACGAGAACTATAAACAGAAAATTCGCGCTAAAACCGCTAGCGCATATAAAGTGACATGACATTGTTAAAAGGGACATGAAGTAAAAAAAAAAAAAACTCAATAGCCCATTTTAAACACTACGTCACACAATGAAAATCATCCGGAAACTCTCGGTCTTTAACGCAGTGTGCGTTCTAGGCTAGTAGCTATTGGATGGCAGAAAGTTGTTTACGTTTATCGGACCGTAAAATTGCCGATGTCTTCTCAGAAAAATAAACCATTTTCATTCGTCGAAAGTTTCTTTGCAGAAGGGATTCTCATCGAGTGATCATTCAAATGTCATAACCAAAAATATTGACACATATTTTGACTAAATACCAGCTAAAACTAGGCGTTAAAATGGTCACCATAAAGCAAAATTACGGTTGCGTGCGTGACTGCTGATACAGGCAAAATATCGTTGAAAAATTTCAATTTGTCCTAGGAAAAGCAGTCCAATTGCTTCTTAAAGCTGTATTGTTAAATGCTCGGTAAAATTAACGAGGGGATATTGACCAAAAAGTATGAATTATCCAAGTAAAGTTTGGCTTGACTCAATTAGTATCAATGAAACTGGAAGTGTTTTTGCCATCCAAAATTATTGGTCACGTGACACAACACTGTAATCACGTGATCAGTAGCCCGGATAAAAACAATAACATTAAAAATTAAGGTCTATAACGTCAAGAAAGTATTTTATTGCTTGAAAAAGCGACATGAAAATACTAGAAGGTCGTGAATTATTTCACCGTTTAAAAAAGCGACATGAAAATGATGTAAAGCCGAGAAAGTATTTCGTCGCTTGAAAATAGCGTAACCTCATGAAACTTTCATTTGCTTGAAAAAACGACATGAAAATACTGGAAGGTCATGAATTATTTCATTGCTAGTAAATACGACATAAAAATGCTGTAAAGCCGAGAAAGTATTTCATTGCTTGAAAAAAGCGACACGAAAATATCGTAACATCGTGAAACTATTCTATTGCGTCATGAAACTATTTCATTGCTTGAAAAAGCGACATGAAAATACTGAAGTTCATGAATCATTTCATCGATTGAAAAAGCGACAATGAAAATGTGGCCGGGCGCAATGTTCTTATCATGAAAGGTCGCTATTTCCGATTAAAGCTACTAATAACTTTTAGGCCTTATCATGTATCACGCAACATATATTTTTTCTTAGTTTCCCTACTTCTAAAGTTTAGAGGACTGTCTAGTTCGTTATAATCCTTTAAAGGTTACCAATGCATTTATTATAAGCGTTTTCCTTCTTTCTTCCATTTTATAATGATGTCCATCAGGAAGAAATAAAGAAAGAGGGAAAATGAAATATCATCAATGAACACCATAAATAATAAAGCCTATTAAAATTACACGTAACTCAATTAAACTTACTGTCACAAGCCTTGAACTCAAAACTGAGCGACAGTAATTACCTTGCTCTTCTTTTGATGACACGCGCCACCATCAAATAATCAAATAACCAACTTATGACAAAAATGAATGAATGAATGAATGAAGGAATGAATGAATGATCGATCCTGTTTTTCTTAAAGGTAATTTTTCAGAAGAAATGTCTTTCAAAGAAAATCTGATTTTGCTGCAATGCATTTTCCTTTTTTCATATCTTATTAAATTAACCACATGCACGCACGCACGCACGCACACACACACACAGGCACTCACTAACGCACGCACGCACACACACCTTTTTAAATAGATTATCATTAGATAGTAAACTATTGTTGCTTTTTTTCCTTATAAATCCAACCGAAAATAGGGATTACGCGATTTGGGCTCAGAAAATTTTCTTGTCGCTTTTTTTTTTTTTTTTTTTTTTTTTTTTTTTTTTTGCCATTTTTTGTCTTTACAACTGTTCGAACACTGATAGTAGTATATACTGATTAACATAATATAGTACTGAGGGCCTGTACATAATTGCTTACTTTTTCTTATTAATTCAAGTTCTACAGTATAGTGCCTACGCGATTTGGAGTAAGTAATTTTTTGTCGCTTTTTGTCATTTCTTGTCGGTACAGCGATCGGCAGGGAAAAATAAAATAACCCATACATGTAGGCCATATAGTACATAGTTTCTGAAACTATTTGAAGATGTGGACTCAGTGTATGCTGTGGTTTGATGTTACTTGTCGCTCGGCATGCTTTCTTGACACTGCAGAGAGCGCTGTTTCCGGGATCCAGTTGTTTGTCTGAACAGTTTTGCGGGGTTTTAATCGATATAACAGACGAAAAGTGTTGCACGGAACCTTGTAAATGCAATATGTTCATATGTAATTTAACTCTACAAAAATATATCATTTAAATACTTTCTCGGCTTTACAGCATTTTCCTGTCGCTTTTTCCAGCAATGATATAATTCCTGACCTTCCAGTATTTTCATGTCGCCTTTTCAAGCAATGAAATAGCTTAATGACGTTACGATATTTTCTTATCGCTTTTTTCAAACAATGAAATACTTTCTCTGCTTTACAACATTTTCATGTCGCATTTTTAAGCAATGAAATAATTCAGGACCAAGGCAGTTCCCCGACAAGACAGTTCCCCGACACGGTTTTTGGAGACAGTTCCCCGACAGATTTGAAGACAGTTCCCCGACACTTTTGAAGACAGTTCCCCGACACTTTTGGTCCAAGTCAAATGACCTGTAACTGATAATTATAATTGGTAATTATGGGTAATTAAGGATAATTATAGATAAGTGATGGATTGTGATTGGATTATTTGTGCCTGTGATTGACGGGAACCTTTTCTCTGCCAGGCATTAGGAAAACACGCCTATTCAAATATATAGAAAACGTCATCTCCAAAAAACTGAGAATTTTCAGATAAAAAATTCTAATATTTTTCATATTTCTGCTCAAAACATAGATTGTGGGTACTCGTTAGAACTGCCTTGCCGAGGCAGTTCTAACAAGTACCCACAATCTATGTTTTTGAGTAGAAATAAGAAAAATAATGTATACCCCTGTTAACCCCAGTTTTACTATATAAAAGTGGGGTTTGAGGGGGTCAAAATTATATAGGCGTGTTTTCGTGATGATTCGACTTAGTAGATGTGATGTCAGGACTATAAAGTAGCTGAAATCTTTATTTCGTAATTAAAAGGGGATTGAAAATGAAGCCACGTACGTTACCCATAAATGTAGTTCAGCCTTAAAAAATTATATACTATCCAAGCAGCGAACAAAAAAGGCGCTGGTCAGACTGTGCGGACACGCAGACTGATTTGCGCCTTTGTTGTTCTCACATGCAATTAGCAGATTTTTTGACGACGTAGATCATTATTATTATATATCATCACCGAGATAAAACGATACAATTTATGAACATCTGAAAATATTTCCTAACTAAAAGTATACATTCCTGTGCAAAAATAATAAACTTTTCTGATATGACTCGCATGTATTTCTTATGCTTTTGTATCAGGTATATAAATGCAATGTAAAACATCTGTCGGTGACCTGTCTTCAAAAACGTCGGTGAACCCATAATTACTAGTTATAAAATTATAATTATCAGTCACAGGTAATTTGACTTTGAACAAAAGTGTCGGGGAACTGTCTTCAAAAGTGTCGGGGAACTGTCTTCAAATCTGTCGGGGAACTGTCTCCAAAAACCGTGTCGGGGAACTGTCTCGATTCCTTTTCGTCGCTTTTTTTTTCAAGCAAATGAAACAGTTTGATGACGTTGTGATATTTTCTTGTCGCTTTTTTCAAGCAATGAAATACTTTCTCGGCTTTACAGTATTTTCATGTCACTTTTTCGAGCAATGAAATAATTCTTTCTAGTATTTTCATGGCGCTTTATTTGCAAATTATGGTCAGTTGCAGGTTGCCACGAGAATTATTTTGCGCAATTTCATTTATAACGTGTCACAAATCAGAAAAATATGAAAATAAAGTTATTTAATTGCACCATGTAGTAAGTAATTGACCCGGGAGTAAGTCGGGACTAAGTTTCTGCTCGTAATCGACTCAGATTTGCCTTCTTGATATTGTCACATACATTGTTTTTCCCGGGTCAATTATTTACTACACGGTGCAATGAAGTTACTTTATTATTTTTTTTTATTTTTTTCTGATTTGTGACATGTTTTTAAAATGAAATTGCACAAAATAATTCTCGTGGCAACCCGCAGCTGACCATAATTTGCAAAATGCTTGACATCTTCAATACCACAAACCTGAAATTTAGTCCCGACCTACTCCCGGGTCAATTAATTACTAGACGGTGCGATGAAATATCTTTATTTTTACATTTTTTCTGATATGTGACATGTTTTTAATTGATAATGTATAAAATAATTCGTGTGGAATCCCCAGACTGACTATAATTTGCAAAATGCTTGACATCGTCAATACCGCAAAAGTTGGTCCCGACCCCAAAATGAGCGACGTAGTCGTATATTTCATACTTTTACCAGAATAATATTTGATAACAATACAAAATCTTATATGCATTTTAAAAAGAGTCTATATTCTACTTATGTTCCAAATTTCATCCCGATAGGTGCAAGTTTAGTGTTATTATTTGATTGTCAAAATTTACTACCGACTTTTGGTCCCGCCTTTACTCCCGGCCTTTATAATCACCCACCTTCTCGGAAAGTATTCGTGCACGCATTTGACCCAGACGCATAAAAAGTGACATCCGGTGGAGGAATTGCATGTTTATAGAAACGTTTTCACAGGTTATTTTAGCCTCTTTCATTGTCTAACTGATTCCCAAATAGGGGAAATTTACTTTCAAATGCATACCAGATTGCTCCTGGTTTTACATTGTGCTAAACGCGATTTAGATATAAGCGACCATATAGTGTTTTAATTCGATAGTAACCAATAATCGGAAGCAAGGACATCTTGCTGTAATGTTTGGCAATACCTTGTTATTGATGCCGCGAAACACTAAAATCTTATTTACGGAAAGAAAATTTTCAGTTTATTGACCTTTCAGACCCTGGAAATGTATGCCCAAAAATGATTGTGACACAACCGCTCTGTCTATCTATCTATCTGCCAGTACTTTTTAAGGAAAGGGCTCCAGTATACCAAGTACTGAAGGGGTTTAGCTGAAATAAAACATAAGTGAAATGAGTTTGTACATTGCAAAAGAGAGTGTTAGTAAAGGTAAAAACAGACTGGTGTGTCTAAGGCGACACATGCACCACCCAGCACACAGCATCACTGAACTGTGCCAGGGTGGGGAACATGAATATGTGGCTAGGTAGGGTCGGGTATAAAAGCCAAGTCCGATCCACCGATTATTTTTCTGCCGATCATAAATTTTATTTTTATCGTTATATCTAAACTATGATTCAAATGTCCAGTATATCAGTTTTATATTATCATACATTGCTTAATTAATATTTGACAAAAGATATTTCTTTTTTCAATGCTTTTGGATTTGATTTTTAAGCAGTTTTCTGTCTTCCAGGGCTATAAAAGCCAAGTCCAGTAAATATAAGAAAAATCATAGTTTTCTCAGTAGTGTAGCTAATATATACAGAGATCAGCTCTGTCTCAGAGAATAAATGGTCACTAGAACATAATTAGTTTCTTGCATATGAAAATTATGTCATATATAAGCTATTTAGCCTTTTGTCTGTCCATCTTTGCTTTGCACCCATACTATTCTAAAAATAGAAACGCCGGACCGCAACAAATATGAAAGATACAAAATGACCCAACTACCACTGTACAAAAAAAAAAGACAGGGAAGAAGACGAAAAAGGAGAAATAATATTAATACAGATATTAATATCTATTAGATATTCTTAAAACAGAAAATTCCCCAATTTCGTCTCATTTCAGGACGTTGTTGTAAGTATTGCCATTGTTTACAGGTCTATTTATAGATGCATCTAATTTGGTAAACAAACTGATTTTATTGAAACATATGCATATACTTGTTGAATCACAATGCACATGAACTAAAATTTCAGCATTTATAGTTAAGTCTGTCCTATAAAAGGACATAATAGAGACAAAAAATCAAGAAGTCTCTCTCTGCTATTTTTCTTCCGAGCTTGGCTATATACCCCTGAAACGAGAAAAATTCACTCTCAATCAAAAACTAGAGCAATGATTTTAATAATATCATTGCTGTAAATTACAATTATATAATATGATCATATGAAACCCATATACTGGACATTTAAATCATAGCTTAGATATAATGACACAAATAAAATTTATGATCGGCAGAAAAATGATCGGCGGATCGGATTGGACTTGGCTTTTATATCCGACTGCTAGGTAGAGCATTCCAGCTTAGAATGGTTCTGGGGAAGAATGAGAATTTGTAGTAATTTGTTGGGGTGGTGATCTGACTGTATGCCAAAGGGTTAATGAATGTCTATTGATGTGTCACCAGTAAAATATTCTGATTCAGATTCAGGGTGGTTATGTTTGGAGTCCCTCCTGATACCTGGGATGAGATATTCAGCTGAGGGGATGGCAACAAGGTCATAAGTGACCTTATACATTATAATGAGGTTATTATCTATGTCTCTCTGATCTAGTGGAGGCCACTGGAGGTTGTTGAGCATAGATGATATACTCGAAGTGTTAAACTCTGATATCCAACTTGGCAGGAAAAATGTCATCCTCAAGAATTCACAGATCTCATTTATTCCAGCAAGTTTCACAGTTTCTGTCCAAATGAAATATATGCAAAATGTGGATGATATTTTTACACCTGTTATTCAAAATTCACGTTAAAATCCACTCCAAATTTAAGTGTATCAATGAAGAAAACATTGGCGGTTTTTAATATAATCCTGATATTTGTGTCAAACATAAAAAGTATACCGTAAAAATTCTAATTAACGCCCATGCTCTAATAAAGGCCCATCCCCCCAATTTCAACTAAAAAAATGGCGGATTTTTGGTCCATTTCCAAGAAAGTTGGTGCCTCTATTAAACGCCCATTACAGACAAATGCGGGACAAAAGGCAAAAATCCTACCTTATGCAGTCAGTTTGCGTATCTGTTTTTTTATCACAAAACGAACGTGAACCTTTTTCTCTCTTAGCCCAAATAAACGGTATGTGCATGGAATTTCAAGCCCACCACCTTGTACAAATGTTCCTTCTTCTGCTGATCGTGGTTCCCCGGTTATAACACACTCAATGTCCACAATATTTCCGTCCTGGAATAACTGTGTCAGAGGCTGACATAGACCTTCCGGAATATGACCAACGGTAATGTTCCCTTTTTTCACAATAATGGCGCTGTCACTATGTTCATTCTCAGGCTCCAAATTACACACAAGTTCTGTGCCCGATGGGTAAGATACCCTATACACGTGATATCCTATACACGTGATATCCTTTGATAACAGACTTCACTGAAACGAGCATGCACACAGCCATGTCAGATTTCTTTTGAAGCGAGGCCGCTATGAGATCAAAAGATAGCGCCAAACTATTTCCGGTCATACGAGGGGCAATCAATAATTATTGTACCTCAAAACTTAAAGGAAAAAAAAAAAACAGACTTGTCATTCCAATTCCTGGTGACAATAAAACCTAAGAGAAATGATGGACGCTTTTTATAACGACTATAACAGGGACTGACCAAAATTAAATGAAAACAACAGCCGGCACTTTCGTACTTCCTGAATAATTCATTGACCATAAAATTGTTGAGTAATCCTTGCAATCAACGAGTACAATTAAATGGAATTTGGCACCAATGGGGAGGATGAGCAAACAGACGACTCGTATGCCACAGACAATGAGTGATTAATGAAGAAAAAAGAGAGAAAACCCGATGACATTTTCTGTGACTCTTTTATTTCTAAGCCCTACTCATGCAATTCTATTGATTTGTTTCCATTTGCGTTTCCAGTTTTAAAAAGCCGAAAAACATGATGGACGATAAGTAAACATAAACAAAGAGTTTAAATAGTGTCTGGTGCCCTTTGTGGTGCGCGGTATTTGATACTGTAAAACGTCTTGTCCTTCTGTTGAGACATATTTCTACCTTCATGTCTCTGCTCTAAACGTAGATTGCAGGTGATCCGGAGAACGTTCGCCCAGAATTTATGTTTTTGAGCAGAAATAAGAAAAAAAAGTAATGCCGTCCAATGCATTTCTAACCTTCTCACATAAAAGTGGGATTATCGGGAGCGTTTGCACCCTGTAATCTCAACATGAGCATCAGCAACCTATTTATAAGGTTGATAAAAAGAAAACAGAACATGTTAAATCGTAGCGTTTTATTTCAAAGCCATGAACATATTTATCATGATCAATGTGAGTATATACATCGTTTTAAGTGTTAACAATTGATTATAATCCATGATACCCGGTATACTATGACGTCATTCAATAATAGGTAGTTCTACCGGACACGGAGGAACTTGAGACACGGAGGTCGTAATACTAGTCCTCGTTGAGAAGATAGCGGTGCACTTCCGAGAAAATATGGTCTCTTGCTATTCCCATGAAACTGCAGCCTCCAATAAGCGCCCATCCCCTTCTCTCAGACTGGCCATGATTCTAATAAACGCACAGGGCGTTAATTAGAATTTTTACGGTATATTCCTTTAAATGTTTTTTTAAGAATGTAGCTAAAGATACCAAGCCCCTTTTTTTTTCTAAAATAATATCCCAAAGGAAATCCTTTTCCCATGGAAAATTCCCTTTGCATGTATTTTATGTTTGTTTCTGACATACATGCCATAATCTGTGAGATAAGGCAAAATTTTAAGGGATATTTGACAAAATTCTTTGAGATTTTCTTAAATATCACTGTGGAGCTCCCCAAATATAGTCTAAAGTCTTTTGTTTCATGTAAGAAGCTTGAGAAAACCCCAACAATGAGTGATTTTTGGTTATTTCTTCATAAAATCTGTTGTAAAATGGTCTGAAAATTCTGTGAGATTTGAATTTTTTATGGAAATTGCCTTCCAGACGAGCCATATTCTGTGAGATTTTATATCACAGTATGAGATATGGCATGTATGATCTGAGGAGATATTATAGCACTCTATCACTATATAGACACAGAGCATGCCAACAATACACAGGATTGTATAATTTTCTAGAACTAAAACACAGAAATGAGATGGCATTAAGCCAAATAAAAAAAAATAATGAACCTAAGCCAGTTAAAATCTGGCAGGAATTTTTCTTAGGCCAAATTACAAACTCATTTGCTGTTGTCTGAGGTAAAATGCACATCATTATTGTTTGCTAGTTATTAATTGATTGCTAGTAAATCTTGTTTACAATATATGCAGATGCGCAATTTCCAGAAATTGCAGGCACAGATACCTGTTTTTAGGGCCTGGTTCCTGTCTTACTGAATACTTGGTAATTGGTATAAAATCGGAAACAAGGTACATGTAACAGCTGATGTAATATTTAGCAACGGTAAACTGTCATTGAAATGGGTTTTTCCAACTTTCAGTTATACATGTATACATGTATGATTTTGGCATCATGTCGCATAAGTGTCTACTACATGTACCTGAAGAAACCAAGTAAAAGTCACCACCCGAATGTGCCATCCTGGAAGCCTTTGAAATTGGGAAGTGAGAAGTCATTTGGAACCATTGCTTTCCAAGATTTGATTACAGTATCAAAATGTTTCAACTACTTTGCTTTCAACATCCTTCGGAAAGACATTTTTATTCAGCGTTTTATTCCAAATGAAAAAATTAATTTCTAATTGACAATATCTTATAAGATATCATTTGTTGTTTTCGTTCTTGTGCTTTGTTTTCAAATAGTTAATGCAAAATTAATTTTATGGCTAAAAACGGGTCTGACCTACATGTATGCACAGTGCTCCAGATAATTATTTTTCTAATCAGTATCCTACTGGAAAAATTTAAAGCCAGTCAGTAACAGTGAACACAGGATTCTGGAATAAGTAGCCATCATGCTGCTGATATTCTTAGTTATATTTCCTGGCCCAGGGGCTGGTGTGGACGGGATGTGCTGTGGTTTACATAATTTGCTTTAAAATGAATGTCTTTTAATGCTTTCATTTTTGTTTGTGTCTCCTCTTATAATATTTCCATTATTATTTTTTATTACGTGCAGTACAATATGGCTGATTATTTTTCTGTTTTATCTTTTTCTTAACAGTTCGTAACAGTAAAAGTCCTGACATTGGCGCTACATTGTATCTGCCACATCCCCTTGTTTTTTAATAACAGAACTAATCACATTGCCTAGTATTTGGGTGATCTTCTTAGGATTTTTTCTTTGTTCACATGCTCTAGCAACAATCACTTTCCAGCTCTGAAGCCTTTTCAGTGACTTTTGAACCCGAATGTTGCCAGCTACTTTCACTTCCGACACTGTTCATATGGATCGGTAATGATTGCATGTGTAATTCTATGTGCATTCGTCACATGCATCAATGACTTCATCAGTTATGGTAAGCACTAAATAAAGACACTGGATCAAATGACAATGACTGGCTAAAATACCCCTTAATTTTATTTGCTGCAGTTTTGCAATCTCTACCTCATTCCTCATTTTCTGGAGGCCATGTTTCTGCAATCTTGGAGAACCCCAATGGGGAATGGTTACCTGCAATATTTTGTCATTATCACTTATCTAGACAATAAGGCAGAGAACCAGTCATTCTTATGTGCAGAAATAATGGGCAGACGTTTAGCACGGGAAATAGTTACTCTGTGTATCTGGGCCAAACTTTCATGGTGACCAGAGTGGGAATAAGCATACAAAAATTATCGTTTTGCTAACAACAGACTTTGTTATCCCCGCACATTTAGAAGAAAAAGCAGGGCTATTGTGATCCCCGCGTCCTTCCATCTGAATGTCACACCATTGCTCCTAGACCATTGAAGCTAGAATCTTGAAACTTTCACAGGCAATAGCCCTATAGATGAAGACTGGAGGAACACATTCGGAATTTTGATTTAATCCCTTGGTGCAGGGACAGGGGGCCAGGGTCCCAAAGGGTCCAAAATCCATTTTGTACAAACATAGTCGTGTTGCATATCAAATCAAAGGTAATGAAGAGTAGAATACAGTGGTGCAAAAATTTTGCCCCGAGGGAGTGGAGGGGGGCATGTCTGGGGGTCACTGGAGGTCAAAAGGTAGGAATTTTTGGTCCTTTTTTTATTGTCACACTCCTCTTACACTTTTTGAGCTAGAATCATGAAACTGTCACAGGTATGGATGAGGACTGGAGGCACACATTTGGAATTTTGATGTGCATGGAGACATGCTATGGTGCCGGCATGGGGATATGCGATGGCGCACCATCGACTTGCTCTAGTTTATTTACTTTGTGATGCACTTCAAATTAATTTTAATTGTTTTCTTTATTAAATATGGTTGGGTATTTACGGAAAATACACTGCTTATCTTAGACACTGAGCCTATTCTGATTCAGGCTAGTTTATCTAAAATGTTGCACTCTTATGGTATACCTCACAAACAGCAACGTATCGGTAAAAATGTGTCCATATTCTGTACTGGCATTTTTTTCTAATTGACCCATATTTGGTGCAAAAAAGATCCGTAATATATGGCTGTAGGGACACTAACTGGAGCACTTCCGGTAATTTCTATAGTAACCTGGATTTTTTGGATTTTTTTTTTTAAAAATAAGTTTGCATTTCTTTACTGATTTTAAATGCATTTGTACATGTAACTGATGTTCCATAACAACTGTTAAAATTCAGAAATTATGAACAGTTTGAACTTGTTGAAAACCTACATCCAAACTACCTACCCTATTGATTCGTGCATATTTTGCAGCCATTTTTACTTATGCTCTCTTTTAATACTTACCATACACTATGGGCAGATTCAGCAGATGATGGACCGATGATATTTTTCTTATTTTTCTTAGAAAATAGAATCTGACACTTCATGCAAATTGTCTCTTAAGGAGGCAATTTGCATGAAGTGTCAGATCTTATTTTCTAGACAAAATAAGAAATATTTCAAAATGTCGTCTGCTGGAAATTTACCCTGTATGCAAAGTTTTATTTTGATCTAGATAGGTGTACACCATTTGCTCAGGCATGACCGTTGGAATAATGGTGCAAATATGATATATGTTTTCTGCTTTTTCCTTTAGTTTTTATACCCCGCCATACGATAGTGGCGGGGTATTGTGGTTTCACGTTAGATGTCCGTGTGTCTGTCCATTTGTCCGTTCGTCCGTTCATATTTTGTTTCCAGATGGTAAATTGAGTAAACATAAATGGATTTCACCAAACTTGGTATGTGCATTGACATTGTGGAGATCTCGTTCGGGATTGCAAATGGGCAAATTTCGTCGAATTTTGAAGGAGTTATCTGCCCGAGACATGTCCTGTTTTCATTTCTGGATGATAACTTGAGTAAATATCAATGTATTTTCACCAAACTTGGCATTTGCATTGATATTGTGGAGATCTAGTTTGGGATTGCTAATGGGCAATTTTGTCAAATTTTGACAGTTATCTGCCCGCGACATGATAATGGCGGGGTATTATCATTTTATTATTGACATGTTATATGTGAACAGTGAAGCCTGTGCAAGATTTTAGGCACAGTTGATCTATGTTTAGCATACATTTAGCTACAGATAAGAGGGTGTATCCACATAATATTTTTCTTATTTCTCTACTAATACATATGTTGTGGGTACTCATTAGAAGTGCCTCGAGGAGGCGCTTCTAATGAGTACCCACAACATATGTGTTCGTTGAGAAATTAGAACGATATCAGCATTTTTCGGATGAAAAAATCTCCTTATTTGTTGCTATGTTATATTGTTTGCTTAGAACTTACTGTTCTAAGTGGCCTCGGTGGCTCAGTTGGATGCGCCGTCCGACTGGAGACCAGGAGGTCGCGGGTTCAACCCCCGCCGAGATCGGCAACATTCTTTCGTGGAGATTGATCATGAAATATTTTCTACGGTCATTCTCTCCCTTCCGCTGATTCAAGAAGGGCAGTTGTCAGTTTCTGGCGAAAGAATGTGCACAGTACTGGTTAACCGCTTAGAGGACTAAGCCCGCCCAGTAAACGTGTGGTTAGGTAAACTGACCGCGCTCGACATGACCCCATTGGGTTGACTGGGCCGTAAAACCTCACACAAACAAATACTGTTCTAAGCTATATAGGGGTAAACACAGTTTGATCAGTAAAACCACATTCTGTCATTTAAAATTTTACACAGACTCATCTGGTTTTCATGGAGAAATAAGATAAAATAATATGTGGAGACGTTCTCTTACCTTGTTTTCATGGAAAAAAAAATGATATGTGGATACCCGCTCTTGTTTTAATGGAGAAATAAGAAAAATGATATGTGGATACCACCTCTTATCTTGCTTTCATGGAAAAAAAATGATATGTGGATACCCCCTCTTATCTTGTTTTCATGGAGAAATAAGAAAAATGATATGTGGATACCACCTCTTATCTTGCTTTCATGGAGAAATAAGAAAAATGATATGTGGATACCACCTCTTATCTTGCTTTCATGGAGAAATAAGAAAAATGATATGTGGATACCACCTCTTATCTTGCTTTCATGGAGAAATAAGAAAAATGATATGTGGATACCACCTCTTATCTTGCTTTCATGGAGAAATAAGAAAAATGATATGTGGATACCACCTCTTATCTTGCTTTCATGGATATTTAAGAAAAATGATATGTGGATACCCCCTCTTATCTTGTTTTCATGGAGAAATAAGAAAAATGATATGTGGATACCACCTCTTATCTTGCTTTCATGGAGAAATAGAAAAAAATAAGAAAAATAATATGTGGATCTTCCCTTTTATCTTGCTTCCATGAAAAAATAAGAAAAATAATATGTGGATACCCACTCTTATATAGAGCTTCAGTGATATTGCATATACCAGATGATGGTAGAAGTATCCAATTGGCCAAATGGTTAGCTCTTCTTACTTCTGGGCCCAGTTGTTCAAAACTAACGTTGTTGTTAGTTATCAAATCATTAAAACTTCAAAACTAACGATGTTATCATATCGTTAAAACTTTAATCATTAGATATGGCATATACATGTACGCTAATATTTTTGCTGAAAAAATGTGAGTAGCTTTGCAAAAGCTACTCACATTTTTTCAGCAAAAAAACATGTACCTGTGAATTAGATATTGTACTTACTAGAACAGTTAACATTTTGACCACTAACTTGTTAAGCTAACAATGCCTTGAACAACTGGGCCATGAACATGAGGTCCTGGTTTCGAACCACTGGAGGCTTAATTCTGCTCATGACTGTACCAGTCAGGGATATTACTTCTACTAGTTGAATTTTTTCAACTCAAAGTTAACAATTTTGCTACAGTTTGTGGATTTAACTTCAATTTTTCAGTTATTTTTTTTTCAGCACTTTTCAAGGACAGGTGGTTAATTTTGTATAAAAGATATGTAACATAACTTTATGATCAAGCAGTTATGTTATGGCTTATCATTATAGCCATTTCATTACAAAACCAAGTTAGTTCACCATTTTGATGCAAATGACATACATTGATTGACCCAAAGTTAAACCTGAACTCATCATCATCATCATTAAAATTTTGTATTTTGAATTGAAGACTGCAGAGGACTTATTAAGGAAGAGGTGCTTGATGACAATTCTGGCATAATTTTCTACAATTCTCCCATGTTGTGGGTACTCATTAGAATGCCTTGGCCAGGTGCTTCTGATGAGTACCCATATCAAAAATTATGTTTTCTAAGGAAAAGCATAGCTACAGATAAGAGGGGGTATCCACATAATCATTACGAAAACACCCCTAGATTCAAGTATATAGAAAATTTCACGTCCAAAAACTGAAAATTTTCAGATAAAAAACCCTGATATTTTTCCTATTTTTGCTCAAAACATAGATTGTGGTACTCGTTAGAACTGCCTCAGCAAGGCGGTTCTAACGAGTACCCACAATCTATGTTTTTGAGCAGAAATAAGAAAAATAATGTATACCCCTGTAAACCCCAGTTTTACTATATAAAAGTGGGGTTTAAGGGGGTCAATAATATATAGAAGTGTTTTCGTGTTGATTTTTCTTATTTCTCCATGAAAACATATGTTGTCATACTCATTAGAAGTGCCTCACCGAGGCACTTCTAATGAGTACCCACAACATATGTTTTCACTGAGAAATAAGAAAGATATCAGCAGTTTTCGGATGAAAACAGTGCCTTATCTATTACTATGAAAAGTAAGAAAAGTATCTTAGAGTTATCACAAATGCTCCTCCGTCGCAAGTCTTATGGTGACTATTTCCTTTCCTCAGAGAAGCTGACAATGAATATTGGCGGTGATGTAACTGGAGGGAATGCAAACCGGGAATATGTAGAAGCTGACCAGTGGAGAAAAGCTACTTCAGCAGAAGCTGTAGACAGAATGGATAGTAAATTAACTGATGATATTGAACATCAGGATAATAGTTCAGCTGATAGTATTGTGAAAGCAACTGAAGCTGATAAGACTACTGTAAATAAGTCTGAAGAAAGCGAAAGTCAGCAAAGCGGTAGCAAGGAGACAGGGGTGAAAGTTGAAAAAACTGATACTGAAGAAGCAGCAGGGGCATTGGATGAGTATGGGTATACAAAGAGAGATTCCTTTACATCAGAATTGTTCAAGATCCACATTACAAATATGCATAAAAAGTTTGGATTCAAGGTTAGTTACTTTTTATTTGAAATTTTACAGTATACTTAATAGGCTATGTGAGAAATGTGACCACAGCTTGGGGTAAGAAGAGGTATCCTGTAAATATTTTTCTTATTTCTCCATGAAAAAATATGTTGTGGGTACTCATTAGAAGCACCATCAAGGTGCTTCTAATGAGTACCCACAGCATATGTTTACATGGAGAAATGAGAAAAATAATATTTTTCAAGTGAACAAAAGTACCTTATCTGGGGCTGTGTGTGACTGACATTGACTATGTTTCTGTCTTTTACTTTTAATATGATTATATGAAGTATGTCAAGGGGTACATGTATATAGTTTTTGCCTTTCCATTCGTCCATTCCTTAGTACTTACATGTAGGTACGTTCGTTCGGTCATTTGTCTTTCTGTCACTTTCATGGACACAAGAGTCATAGTTTAGTTTTTGCGTTAAAGTTTATATAAGACCTTACATTATAAAGACCTTTTGGTGGATTTCATTTATATGATATGTACATGTAGATATAGGTCTAAAGTTTTACACAAGGTCACAGACTTGGAATTTTCATATAAAAGTCAAACTTTTTGCAATTGAGTTTATATAACTATGTATTCCAGATCCTTTAATGAATTTCATATATATTTGGCATGTTGGTAAATATGGGTCTAGAATTTTACTCAGCGCAATCCCCACCCTGAGGGGTCAGCTTAAGGTCAAGGTCATACAATTAATATTTTCATATAAAAGTCAAAATTTTTGCATTTAAATTTATATAGCTATTTCATCAAGACCTTTTGATGAATTTCATTTATATTTGGCACTATTGTAGATATAGGTCTAAAGTTTTACTCAGAGCAATTACCACCTGGGGGCATGATCTTGAAGTCAAGGTCACAGACTTAGAATTTTCTTATAAAAGCCAAACTTTTTGCATTAAAGTTTACATAGCTGTATTATCAAGACCCTTTGATTGATTTCATTAATATTTGGCATGATGGTATATATAGGTCTAAAGTTTTTCTCAGCACCATCCCATTTCATCATTATAATGGAACATTTGTTATTGGAAATTGTGTAAGGAAACTGTTTGTGTAGGAAGTTTTTAAAAATTACATTCAGGACATGGCAGCCAAGTGGTTAGAGCATTTGACTGCAGTGCTGAAGGTTGTGGGGTCAAGACCAGTTCAAACCATTGACTGAAAAACTCATTCTGTACACCAGGGGCAGATAAAAGGCAGTGAAAGGAGAGGATTGAGCCCCATCTTTTATATGCTTTAGCCTAAGTCACAATGGGCTTCAACTGCCATGACCCCTAGAGATTGATCATGATTTTCACCCTTTCCACTGATTTAAAAAAAAGTATTTGTCAGTTACTGGCGAAAGTATGTGCGCAAGTACTGGTTTACACTTAGAGGACCAAGCTTGCCCAGGAAAAAGTATGAGTAGGTTAATTGACAGGCTTGATGTGACCTTAACAGTGTTATTTGGGGTGTAAAACTCCCAACTCAAGCAAAGAAAAAGATTGCAGTAGGTTGCGAGTTAAAATCCTGGCTAAGCCCATAACGTTCGTGGAAATTGATCATGAAACCATTTCACCCCCCCCCCCCCCCCCCCCCCCCCCCACCCTCCCCCCCTTTTTCTGCAGATTCAAGAGGAGCAGTTGCCAGTTCACAGTGTTGACTGGAAATAAAACTCCAGCTCAAACCCATGACCCTTATGACCACAAGGTCATAGACCAATTGATATTTCTCTTGAATGGTTATTCAGGCTCTTGTTGGCTATACTTACTGTGCCTTAGACCACAGCAGCCATTCTGTCAAGTGTAGCACTTGATAAGAGTGATATACATGTACAGTGAACCCGCATTACAACGACATAATTTATTCCTGAAGATGTTGCCATTATAATGAATTTGCTGTTGTAAAGAATCCTTAATGGATGGAATGATATGTAAGAAAGGTATTGTTTTGTTCTATTTCGTCACAGAACATATGTTTTGGATATTTGTTAGAATTGCCTCCCTGAGGTGATTCTAACAAATATCCAAAATATATGTTTCTTTAAAAGATAAAATACAATATTCTTGCATGATTTGTGACAAATTGTTACCTCTTAAGTGACAGTTTTGTGACAGTGTCTGTGAAATTGTCATCATAACAATTTTTGTCGTATCAAGTGTCGGTATAAAGAGAGTTGTCTGTATAGGGAAAAGGTAAATATTTTTTCTTATTTCACTACGGAAAGAGACATTTTCAGGATTTTAAGGAAATAATCTGACAATATAATATTTATTTTCAGGAATTTAAGAGAAAGTTAAACTCCTTGGGTCTGAAACCTGTGAAGGTGAAAAGTTGGAGAAGAAATTGTTTCGTTACATTTAGGTATGCCTATTAATCATAGCTACAGATAAGAGCGGGTATTCACATTATATTTTTCTTATTTCTCAAAAAAAACATGGTACTCATTAGAAGCACTTATAATAAATACAAACAACATATGATTTTGTTGAGAAATAAAAAACTATCAATACTCTTTGGTTGAAAAAGCCCCTTTAATGTCTGGAGTTATGCTCATCATCGTTAATTTTAAATTCTGGGCCCAGTTGTTCAAAGCGTCGTTAGCTTAACGAGCTCGTTAAGGGTCATTTCGTTAACTGTTTTAGCAGATTCAATACACAATATTCTGATATTTTTTGCTGAAAAAATGTGAGTAGCTTTTGCACTGCTACCTGCTACAAAGATAGCAAGCCTTGCCCAAATGAAAGCCAATATCAGTTGGACGCCCCGGTGCAAAAGCTACTCACATTTTTTCAGCAAAAAATTTCAGCATATTTGCGTATAGCTTGATTTAAATTTTAACTAATCGTTAACTAACGACATCGTTAGCTTTGAACAACTGGGCCCTGGTGTTTTTTGTCAAACCTGTTTAAGCAAGCAGGTGCAATGTAGGCATCGGGTTTTCTTTTCATCCCTTCCTACATATGGTTGATTAGGTCTGATTATAGATTAGATGGCTAGTTTATATGTGATAATCAATGACCAACCTGGCATCAAGTTCATTTCTGAATAACTATTACACTTACAGTCATCTTGCTTGGCATACACTTTCTCTGTAACAGGACTCAAACAAAGCATCATCATCTTATAACCATGACTTTTTAGTCACAGTCTAAGGACGTCACCATTTTTTACATCAACCCTAGTGTTCAGTTCCATTTCTGATTAACTGTAATACCTACAATCATCTTAAGTGGCTGTTACACACAAGGGCGGCCAAGACGCTCCGAGGGTGACTTCCTGTTTGACAACGCTTCGGTTTGTGTTTACCTAACTGTACCTCTACACAAAAACTCTAACAATGTTAGATTTTACAATTATTTTTGTTTTACATAAATATATACAATATACCATTACACTTACAAATCTACATAACAATACATGAACAATCACAGAGCTAGAAATTTTTATCCAGCATGCAACACATTAACTGAATTCCTTTGTTATCTATAGGAATGAACAAGAGCGTGAAGAAGCCATTACAAAACTACATGGTTACATATGGAAAGGACATGTCTTGAAAGTGGTGGTGAGTTAATAAGATATTATAGTTAAACTGGATATAACTCGCTAGATAAAGCATATTTTTTTTTTTTTTTTTTTTTTGCAGTCAAAAATATTGATATTTTCTTATCACTCCATGAAAACATGTTGTGAGTACTTATTAGAAGCCCTTTGGTAAGGCATTTCTAACAAGTGTCCCTAACATGTTTTCACGAAGAACCAAGAATATTTATCTGGATACTTAGAGCACTGGGCCCAGTTATTCAAAACTTAAGGAAGTTGTTAGCTAATGTGCCATTAAGATTTCTATCTGGAAATATGGCAAATACATTGATATTTTTTGCTGAAAAAAATGTGAGTAGCTTTTGCACCCGGGCATCCAACTGATATTGGCTTTCATTTGGGCAAGGCTTGCTATCTTTGTAGCAGGTAAGGGTGGAGGGGGAATGTTTTAATTTCTTCTGTTTCTTCACTTTCATTCCTTTTCCTCTTTCTTCCCTGTCCCTCTCTTTCATCTCCTCTACTATCTTTTCTCTTTTCTTCCTTTCTCTGGGAGACGACACAAAATGACCCACAAGGGTTGATGTGTCGTTAAACACCAACACAATTAATCATCTAACAGTTTTAGACACATGAACACATCAATGGACTTGTTAAAAGTTTTGAACAGGTTTGGTACCGTAAGGAGTTCACTTCAGTTAAGGTGTCCGAATATTTAGGGTTAACTAATTTATGCTGAATGGAATCTTCCACCATCACTCTTTGGACAGATCCATTTCCACTATAAGGGGGTGTCTGGTTAGTTTTTATAGACATTCCTGTATTCAATGCAAACAGTGTAGACCATGATCAGCTGCTGCATTCTGCGGCATCTGATCATGGACTGCACTGTTTGCCAGTGTCCCTCTTATGACTTAAATGGATGAATACAGTAGTACTTGTATATTACAGAAAGCCTTGCCAGCAGCAGACCCATTGGTAAAGAAAAGAAAAGAAGGTATATGCACATGTATAATTAACTCTTGTCATGCTGAATAAATAAAAATCCCACGCCCACTTCACTTTTTCCCCTGTCCTGCTGAACCAAGATATGTCCTGCCTCTGCAAACAGTGTAGATCCAGATCAGTTGGCTTCTGAAGAAGCCAACTGATCTGGATCTGCACTGTTTACCAGTATGTATGTGAATTTGTATGAACAAACTGAATCGAGTAATTTGATTGGCTGAAAATTAGAAGTGGCCATGGCATCTTAATTTATCCAGCAGAACAAGGTTAATAATACAGAAACAGATATAGAAAACAGTGATTTTTGGGTAGATTGTTTACAAGGAAGCTTATGTATACATACAGCAAAATTTCCTTAAGGTTGTTGTCCACATGATTATCATTGACCAATGAAATCAAATCACACATTTGTATGTAATCCAGGTAACGTTTGTTTATATAAATAGCCATGCTATTCTTGTCACGGTGACATCAGAGTGCCGTGTAAAGAAGGTTTTCTGTAAAACCTGGACTGGGACATTGGCAAATAGTGCAGACCCAGATCAGATGCCGCAGATTGCGGCATCTGACCAGGGTCTGCACTGTTTGCTTAATTTACAAGAAGTTTAAGGTTTAATGAAACAGACCATTTTCCCAGCTTACACTGGAGACAATCGACCCACCAGTGCTGTCATTACTTTGATTAAATGTAGCTACAGTTTCTCTAGTGTGTGTAGATGATGTCTCTAAATCAGACTATTGTTTAGCACTGAACAGATTTGTAAAGTGCAGGGCCCAGTTGTTCAAAATTAACAATGTCGTTAGTCAACGTATTGTTAAAATATTGATCATCAAATATGGCATATACTCTAATATTTTTGCTGAAAAAATGTGAGTAGCTTTTGCAAATGCAAAAGCTACTCACATTTTTTCAGCAAAAATACAGGTGAATTAGATAGTGTACTTACTAGAACAGTTAATATTTTGACCACTAATAAGCTTGTTAAGCTAACGATGCTTTGAACAACTGGGCCCAGATACATGGCATAAAATCAAGGAATTCTGTTATGCTATCCAATTTTATAGTAATTGAAAGTATTATAGTACCATTTCACTTAGTCCCCCTTGCAGCTATTATGTGTGAGCCCAACCATAGAAAGTATTTCCATATGATCCCTATCATGGTTGTGTTCAAATTTTGCTTTTTGAGGTAACTATCAAAATGATGTATTGGTCTTGAGATAACTATCAAAATGATGTATTGGTCATACATTTGAATAATTTTACCACTTTTGTCATTTTTCTATGGGATGTCTGCATTTTTCTGCATCCAAAATTCATTCAATTTGAAATATAATATCACTTATTTATACTTTAATACCTGTCTCATCCGTAATTTTGCACAACTGGCATGAACCCAATTATATCTTAAAACAAGTAATTACCCACTTTCATTATATCTTATCATAAACAGTCTTTACACAAAAATCCATGATGCATTAGGTAAAGCACTTCTTACATGTATGTGGTTAACACCACCTAACCTAACACATTGTGGTCCTTCAGAGCAACATACCAATAGTATATGGCTGAAGGATGTGCAAGGGTTCAAATTTTTCACTATTCTCTTTAGGGCTGAAGGAAAAATTAGCATTTCAAATTAACAAGCATTAGCAAACAGTACAGACCTTGATCAGATGCTGCAAAGTGCAACATCTGATCTGGATCTGTACTGTTTGGAATTCATCCAACAGTTTTTAAACACATTAATGGGTCAACTATGGTAAGGAGGTACAGCACTCTAATACTTTGGATAAATATGGTACATTAGGGTGCTGAAGTTTTTTGTGGAAATGATTGATAAATCACTGTTTGTATTGTGGTTCATTTTCATGTATATTCAGAAAGTGATAATCAGAATAGTAGGAAGAAACGAAAAATGATGGATGACGTTTCACCTGTGGAGAGGTAAGAAGATTTTAGACCACACTTAATGGACAGCTGATTATCAATGGCATGAAACAAGAGCCGGCCTCGGTGGCTCAGTTGGATGCGCCGTCCGACTGGAGACCAGGAGATCGCGGGTTCAACCCCCGCCGAGGTCGGCAACATTCTTTCGTGGAGATTGATCATGAAATATTTTCTACGGTCATTCTCTCCCTTCCGCTGATTCAAGAAGGGCAGTTGTCAGTTTCTGGCGAAAGAATGTGCACAATACTGGTTAACCGCTTAGAGGACTAAGCCTGCCCAGTAAACGTGTGGTTAGGTAAAACTGACTGCGCTCGACATAACCCCATTGGGTTGACTGGGCCATAAAACCTCAACACAAACAAACAAACAAAAGCATGAAACAAACCTTTGGAACCATGAGGATTTGTTCTAGATATGCCTAGTTCTAGACACTGAGGGTTAATTATAGTGCCTTGGCAGGAAGCAAATGGGGGTAATACAGTTGACTCTCGTTATCTCGACCATGCTTATCTCGAATAACCGCTTATCTCGAAGTGAAAATCTGGTCCCTTCCTATACATGAAAACCTAACAACAGATGGAAAATATTGTAGAAAAGAGGAGAAATTGCTCCTGAGGAGCAATTTCTCCTCTTTTCCACAATATTTTCAATATATCTCTAACTTCAAAAGTCCAGTTACCTATCAGTTTGTTAAATGTGGTTAATCAAATTATTTTTTCCTCAATTCTGCAAACCTGATATGTCGAACTACGGATATCTCGAAGTATTTCAGAGAGTCCCTTGGAGTTCGAGATAACGAGAGTCGACTGTATAAGGATGTCTTTTCAATCTTCTATAAAATAATAGAATACGCTACAATGCCAATATAACACTGATCATTTTACCATGGATATCAGTACATTGTATAACATGTTTGATCAGTGGCTCTCATTTTTGTTTCATGAAAATATAGAAAAATGTGAAGAGGCTTAGTTCATCGCATGACAGTATGGCGCCTCCTTGCACATAGCCTGCACCTCATTATCACCCCTTCATCATCTAAGTATGACTTACACTATTGAAAGAGACTAATAACACCTAATCATCATCAACTTGTGCTTCTGTGCAGTCTGATCAGTACCTTTGCTGTTCACTTGCAACATGATAGGATACTGAAGATCATATATAGTGACAAGCACAAATAAATTGATTAAACAGGATAGACATGCAGGCTGATCTGGGCCTTTGCTGATTTGGTATGACCCAAAGACCCTGTGACTGGGTAAGGTGCTTTTTTCAGTTGAAAAGTACTGGCAAGAAAAACTTTTTCTCCAAGAAAACATATACTTTAATTACTCATTAAAAGTGCCTTGGTGACGCACTTCTAATGAGAATCATTTCACATGTTGAAATTTAAGACACATGTTTGAAGTAGCATTTGATACAATCAAAATTGTATCTAGCTACATGTATTAAATCACATCATTAAGTGACCTGAAAGCATTGGGCCAATTTTCACCAGATTCAGGGCTGAGAATCTTCAGTTTTTGGGCAAATTTCAGATTTTTAAGCATTATACATGGTTTTAAAAACTTTTAGACTTAGTCTGATCTGTTCAAATCTGGCTTTTTTTGCAAGGACGTATAGGGGATTTCAGTCTTTTTTCACTAAAATCTTTTCTCATCCCTGCTGAGATTTCATGTAAAGCTTCCTGTCAAAGGGGGATGGAGAGTTTGTTCAAATGGTCATTTTTCATTAACAAAGATGGTCACAATGCCCATACATGGCAAAAATTGTTGAAAAATACATGTTTTCTTTTCCAGAACCAAGAAAGCTTTGACATTGACCTACATAACTCTTTTCCAAATGATGATCCAAGGATTTGACTGTTTTTCATTTTGATAAGTTGATGTGGAGATAATAGAAAACTGTCACATGGCATCTGCAGATATGCTATAGCTGTTTCACTCGAGTGAGAGAGTCTTGGCAGCTGGATCTTTTGTTTTATTTGCTCGCTACCAAAAAGTATATACAATATATTGTTTTGTTAATCCCTTATTTTTTCCACAAAAATACATGTTGTGGGTATCATATGTTCTGCCTCTGTGAGGCACTTATAATGACTACTCACAACGTATTTTTTTTGTTAAGAAACAGAAAAAAAACAAAACAACAAAAAAAAAAAAACATTTATCTGGATACCTTTTATCTGCTATGAAAATTAAATATTTTTCAGATTGAAAAATACAACCTCACCATTATGGAACGTACCTTATGAAGATCAGTTGAAGGTTTGTTTCTTTGTATCTTCAGTAATCTTAGGTTCATTACACCACATAAAAATTCTGTTACAGCATATAGCCCTCATCGAAGATCTGGGGCCAGTTGTTCAAAAACTAATGATGTTGTTAATTAAGGTATTGTTAAAACTTTGATAATTAAATATGGCATATAAGCTAATATTTTTGCTGAAAAAATGTGAGTAGCTTTTGCATTTGCAAAAGCTACTCATATTTTTTCAGCAAAAATACCTGTGAATTAGATATTGTTCTTACTAGAACAATTAACAATTTGACCACTAACGAGCTCATTAAGCTAACTATGCTTTGAACAACTCTGCCCTGTAATACAGTGCTGTCAAATGAAATTCTGTACCAAATATACTGCAATCTTTTTATTACATTGTTCCAGATAAGACACTTGTATCATCCATAAAGTAGGATTTTTTTTCTATTTCTCCTTAAAAAACATGTCGTGGGTTCTCATTAAAAGTGCCTCATTTTTACTATGGAAAAAAAAAAGTGAAAATATTTGATTTTTTGAAAACCAATGACTAGGATAAAAATTTTCATGCATAGGTAGTTATGACAAATGGTTTTGCATTTAATCATGACAAAAGTTTACAAATTTACTCCTTCAGCATAAAGGCTTAAGTGCCAAGCAAAAAACAACTTTCTGAAAGACATCAAAAACCTTTAGTGCTTATGATTGATTAATTGAATATAGTTGCTACTTCAGACAAAGACTTCTATGTGAACATAGATTTATGTGAAGGTAAAAGATGAGGAGCATTTTTCCCTCTTTTGCAGCAGACACAAAGATTTAAGGATTGCATTGTTTACCAAGTTACATAGCAACAGATAAGGCGCTTTTTTCATCTGAAAAATGCTGATATCTTTCTTATTTCTCCACAGAAACATATATTGTGGGTATTCATTAGAAGCGCCTCACCGAGGCGCTTCTGATGAGTACCACAACATATGTTTTCATGGAGAAATAAGAAAAATATTATATGGATACCCCTCTTATCTGTAGCTATGAAGTTACACTCGCCCTTTACCAATCTTTGAGCAAGTTCAGTGGACAACAAATCAGTGACATTTTTCTTACTTTTCCCAGAAAATAGGTTTTGATCTTTCATGCAAATTGTCTCCAAAGGAGACAATTTGCATGAAAGGTCAAAACCTATTTTCTGAAAAAATGAAATTATTTCGAAATATCGTCTGCAGAATTTATACCCAGCATGCTAGTTGTTCAAGATACCTGAAACCCAGTTCTGATGAAAGCTTTAAATGTTTTCTAACTTAAATACTGCATATACAAAACTTACTTGTAAATTCATTCGATAGGCATTGAAATTAAGGGAGTAATTGCTCATGATTTTTGTTCTCATGCTACTTATGTCAAGTTGTATAAAATTAATTTGTCCCATTTTATATTTTCATGCATACCTGACTCATCATTATTACAGCTGTTTCAATACCAATATATTAATTATATATATATGATATATAAATATATTAATTATATATATATATGATATATAAATTAATATACCATTTTAACGCAAATGACTCTCATGGGTAATGTTAAACCTGAACTCATCATCATGTATATAAAATTTGTATATTTCATGTTAATGAAGAACACCTCCTTCTGTACAGCTAGATTTTTTCCAGTAAATGATATTCTATTCTGTTCTAGAACTGTTCAGGCCAGCTGACCTGGGATCATGAGATCGCAGGTTCAAATCCTACTTGAGGCAGAGTTCAGCTCATGACTGTATGTCTCTCCATTGCTCAAAGCCGTTCATTATAACTCCTTTGTCATCCCGATATGACTTCAATAATGTTGAAATAGATGTAAAACATCATATTGTCATCATCATTTATTCTGTTCTATTCTATTATGTAGCTCCAGATAAGCAGCAGTATCCAGATAATTCTTTCTTATTTCTCCAAGAAAACATGCTGAGGTGCTTCTCATGGATAAATAAAAAAAATAACAATACTTTTTGGTTGAAAAAAGTATGATATCTGGAGCTGTTCTGTTCTATTCTGGTATTTTCAGATGAAAGAATCAGATGTTAAACAGGCTTTAAGGAATTTTCTTCATGAGTTGGGTAAAAAATGTAAAGATATGAACAGATGGATAGAGCAACAGAGGTTTGTAAATTCTCAACAAAAGACATTACACATCAATTGATGAATTGATGTAGGCATATATGTCAAGAATGTTTTGCTGTCCTTTCTTCTTTTTTTCTGAGAAGTGATCTACTCAAATGCTTTGCATTCTGGGTAAAATTTTGAGCAGATGACATATTAAAATATTTTTCTTATTTTTTTACCCAGAAAATAGGATTTGACATTTCATGCAAATTGTCTCAAGACAATTTGCATGAAATGTCAAATCCCTGTTTTCTAGGAAAAATAAGGAAAGTGTTATTAATTTGTCATCTGCTGAATTAGTCAAGTGGTAAAGGCTAAAAGGAAAGAATTTGCTCCCAAAGGGAAACTCATTTTTCCTTACTCTGTAAGAAAGCAAACAGGAAGTATTATCCAATCTTCCTAGATAAGAGGGGGTATCCACATAATATTTTTCTTATTTCTCGACGAATACACATGCTGTGGGTACTCATTAGAAGCACCTCGCCGAGGCGCTTCTAATGAGTACCCACAACATATGTTTTTATTGAGAAATAAGAAAGATATCAGCATTTTTCGGATGAAAAAAAGCGCCTTATCTGTTGCTATGTTCCTAACATGGCCTAAAATCTGCTCAGAGTAGCCAGTCGTTTTGGTCCATCGTATAAAAATTCGTCAAATATTTATTATATTTCATTCAGATTGTATCCTGGGGACAATCAGAATAAAATATCATTTTATTTTCTGTAAAGGAGACAATTTGAATGAAATGTCGTCTTTTTTTCTGTGAAAAGCAAAAAAAATGTTTTTAAGCTCTATCTGTTTTCATTTGTAGTCAGCAGATTAAAGTTTAAGCTTTTAACTTTGGAAACTCTAACAAGCTTCTCCAAAGTTTGGCTTTGTCCACTTTGATAAACGAATAAAGAGCTCATACATTATTTCTGAAGTTTTAAACATACCCATATTAAAGTGAAAGAAAAATAAAATGCTTCATTTATTCAGAATTAGTGACATAGTGGTTCAGTTGTTAGAGCATCCACTTATGTCCGCAAGATTATGGGTTTGATCCCTGGCCCAGTAATATCAAAGACTTTAATAATGACACTTGCTGCTCTTCTGCTTGGCAATGCATTAGGAAAGAGATAGGAATACGAACTGGGCAGCACGGTCACAATATAATGTGACTAGGTGCAATATTATGTCTGGGATGTGACGTTTCGGTCAGCAGGAACTCTAAAAAGTAATCTTTTAGGTCCCTGCCATATCCAGACACCATCATAATATGACTGAAAATTATGAAGGTACATGTATGTTTTGTTTGAAAAAAGTGCCTTTTCTGGAGCTATGAACTCTAGATAAAGTTTGGATATAAGAATTACAAAAATTTCATCTGAATAGGAGTCTGAAAATGGTGTAGTGTACAGTATTTACCATAAGTATTCGGAGGACAGAAATGCTAAGCAAGTGGCATAGACCCAGATCAGACTACATTATTTGGGGTATTTGGGGTAAATACAAAATAGTATGACAGTCTCAGTCCCACATGTGGTGAGATTAAGGTGTTTTATTATCCATGTATTTTATTTTCCAGACAAAAATATGATGGGTTACCCTGTGAATTTGAAACAATCCTTCCATCAGTAAGTACAAAATTAAGTTAGATGCACCTACATAACAAATACATGTACACTAAACACTGAGATACAGGAATACACATGTACCTTAATTGTATTATGTTACATCACATCAAGTCATTAGCATTTTCTGTCAGCACTATGCCAAATTTGTCACATTTACCTTAAGTATTGGGACAGATAGGCTTAGCAAACAGTGTAGACCCTGATCAGATGCCACATAATGCAGCATCTGATCAGGGTCTACTCTGTTTGCCACTCATTCAGCAGTTTTTATACATCAGCAGGTAGTAAAATAGACTTGCTCAAATCTTTGGACAAGTATGTTAAGGAGTTAAGGTATCCAAATATTAACCCTTGTCCTGCTAAATAAATAAAGATGCCACACCCACTTCTAATTTTCAGCCAATCAGATTACTTGATTCAGGTTGTTGATACAAATTTAAATAGTAAATGACAAACAGTGCAGATCCAGAAGCCAACTGATCTGGAGCTGCACTGTTTGCAAAGGCAGGGTATATCCCGGCTCAGCTGGACCAGGGTTAAGGGTAAACATGGAATAACAAGGAATTACACTGGATTTATGGATGAAGAGTGTAGTCTGCGCCTGTGCCAGATTTTGACTCGCAATAGTATCACTATCATGGAAACAACTAGTACACTACTGTTGTGATCAAGGATCTGATATCATGATTTATTATCTACCTCTTGCAAATAGTTAAGTTTTCTACAGTCTGATCAGAAAAGCAGGATCAGTCGAAAGTCTCAACTTTTTCCAGTTCCATATCACATCCTTTCAAATGATGCTTGTTTTATGTTGATGTCATGACATGGGTGTAACAGTACTGCATTTTTAACTGCTTCTTTCTGCCATTAAAGTACCAGTCTGAATTGTACCAGGCAACATTTTTTGTATTTCTGAGAAAATAAGGCCTGATATTTCATGTGAATCATTTCACTTGAAATGTCAGCCCTTATTTTCTCAGAAAATGCAGAGAATGTATATGAAATGTCGAGCCAGTGTTTTTTGAAAAAACTGAAAATAAATAGAATATTGTCTGTTGCTGCTGTAGCTGGTGCTTAAAGGAATAATTTTCAAGGTATTCAGATGAACACAGAAGTGTCCAGGTGGCCAAGTGGTTGACACCCCCACTTCTGATTGGAATCCCGCTAGAGGGAGAATTCATTTCATTACTGTCCAGTGCTTCATTGCACAGAGCCTTTCATTATCACCCTTCTATAGTCTTGATATGATTTGTATAGTGTGTGTACTCATTAGAATTGCCTCGATGAGGTGATTCTAATGAGTACTCTCAACATATCATTATATAGTAGATTGGAAAGACATACCTAAATTATATCCATTTGCCTCCTTGTCTGGCATTCTGATTAACCCTCAGTGGCTCGAACTACCCATGTTTAGAACAAATTTACTTAGTTTCAAAGATATTTGAGTTATTGAGGTTTGACTATAAGAACGGTATCCATAGCTCTAGATAACAGGGGATATCAGGAAAATATGTTTCTAAATTCTCAATGAAAACATATATTGTGGGTATTCTTCAGTAATGCACTTTTAGTAAGTATCCACAGTGTATGTTTTCTTGGAGAAATAAAAAAAAAATATCCATACTGTTTTGTTCACAAATACTATCAGCGATGGTTATTGATAGTTGAAAACAGTCACAATAGTGCTATCTAGACGATCACTGTCATGATGAATGGATGGTCTGATATATCATAGCACCCTAAACTGTACATTAATAACCGTGTTTTATTCCTTTTCTTTCAGCCAGTGACAGAAGGCTACAGAAACAAGTGTGAGTTTACTGTTGGTCCAGGGCTAGATGGACGAGGTAAAATGGATATTTCATCAGTCTGGCTGTATATGTATTTAAGTCATGAAAGAGATGACCTGCATTTTGATGTGTATAGCTCTATATAAGAGGCGTTACCTGGAAAATATTTTTCTTATTTCCCCACGAAAGCATAGTGATGCATTTCAAATGAGTACCCAAAACATGTTTTTGTGGAGAAATAAGAAAAAACATCAACAATTTTGGTTGAAAAAAAAAGCAGGGAAAGACAAGGTCCATTAGCTTTATAATGTTGTGCCTTTTGTTTTTACCCTTCAGTTAGATGGACTTTATTAAAGGATGACCTTTGTTAACAGCAGACCATCTGAAAATATGTATGTTTTGTGGTAGAGATTTCTCAGAACAGTATGCCCAAATCAGTGTCTAACTACGCTGTTGTTGTGTTTCAGAGAGGATCCATATATGGTTAAAATACCCACTGTGTAGCCTCAGATAAGAGGGCCATAACGTGTTTTTGGGGAGAAGTAAGAAAAATATCATTACTTTTCAGCTGGAAAAAAGCACCTTATCTGGAGCTATGGCACTGTCTGTGTGTTGTTCTATTTCAGAGAGTGTGGTAGGATTCAGATATGGACAGTATGTCCAAGGCACAGTACATGTGGGATCTCCAGAAGAAATCTGCTTCCTGCCTGAATCAATGAAAAAAGTTGTGAAGGTCAGTATCTGTTGCCTGGTTGAATCAGAAAGTACTGAAATACCCAATTAAAACCTATTCAGACACGAGAGATCCTTTAATACCATACTTACCCTGTTTACCATAAGTTTTCAGGCACTATAACTTCTGTCCATATCTTCCTAAAATTTGAGCTAAGTCCATTTTACTGTCTAGGATATGTTTAAAATAACGTGAGTGGCAAACAGTGTAGACAGTGATCAGACACAGCAGTTGTGTGGTATCTGTTCAGGGTCTACTGCTCATGCCATCTGTCCAAAAATATAGGATGAACGTGGTAAACTAAAGTTTAACTATTTTGGCACCAAATTTCAAACTACATTTGTCATCTGTTTTGTTTTTTGTTGTTGTTTTTTTAATAAACTATCGATTGGAATGAAATTTATATGTTACATTGAAAGACTGAATGTCAAACAGTGTAGATCCTGATGAGAGATCATTATGAGCTGTCTCATCTGGATCTACGCTGTTTGCAAAAGCCTATAATTATCGCCTGTGTCAGTGAAAGGGTTAAGTAAATCTATTTGACTATTTAGCAAACCTCCAGATGTTGTTTTTTTTAACCAAAAAGTACTGGGCCCAGTTGTTCAAAGCTAACAACATCGTTAGTTAACGACTCGTTAAAATTTCCATCAAGTGATATGCAAATATGCTGAAATTGTTTGCTGAAAAAATGTGAGTAGCTTTTGCAGTGCTTTTACAGTATTCTTTCATTCTGTTCCCGCATTTCATTGTTTACAATGTTTGATGTTTATTGTTAGTTCTGAATAAAATATATTTAAACCAAAACCAATTTTGATAGGTTCCTCCCTTAATATGTGATTTCATTCCCTCTTATTATCTGAAGTTATGTTTAATACTTTCAGGCATTTCAGAAATACTTAGATACTAGTCAAGTGAAGGCATTTAATCCTGAAACCCACCATGGGTATTGGAAACAGCTGGCTCTTAGGACTAGTAGACTTGGTCATGTCATGGCTATGGTAGATTTTCATCCTCAGAATATGCCAGAGGTGAGATTAAAATTTATGTTTTCTTGTGAGTTGGATGTTCCAAAAATTTGTTTTAAAATTTGTTTCTATCCTATATAAATTAAACTGTGTTAGAGCTCCATGTAGAAAATATTTCTTATCTGCATCAGTCTGTAAGTGTACAATTTATGTCAGGGAGCATGGTAGAGAAATAAGTCTTAAAAAGAGTATATGGATTCCTGTATGGTATAACATTTGCTTTTGGCAAGACTGGACATCATTACCACATTTCCTTAGCAGTGTAACACCACCCCGGTGTGGGACCATCAGCATTCCAGTCAGGAGGACCACTTCATGCAAATTTATACCTTGCAGCTTTAATTCTGCAGCATTTAAGTTTCCACGTCCTCAAGCAGAAAAAAAAGCCATACTGAAGCCAACTAAAGCAAGATAAACATAAGCCCGCCTTGGTGGCACTGTTGGATGTGCATGTGACTGGTGATCAGGAGGACTCCTGTCAGATCGGCAACATTCTTTTGCAGAGATTTGATCATGAATTTTTTTCAATGGTCATTCTCCCTTCTGCTGATTCAAGAAGGGCAGTTGTCAGTTTCTGGCTAAGGAGAGAAACTGAAGCAATACAAGTGCTGTTTGCTGAGCTGTACCCCTCCTGCCGGTTTTCATGACCCCTGAAAAGAATGGCATGCACTCCTTCCACTCACTGATATGAAATTAACCTACGGACTTGCCAGTGGCTGTAAAGACAAAACAAAAGAACAAACCCTAGGAGGATGGCACCAGTTGAAGCTGATACTGATCAATCCATACTTACAGTGTGGTTGCATCATCTGTGTCTATCATCTGTTCCGAAAACTGAAGGGATGGGAAACCAGGATTAATCCTGATTTCAGGATTGAGAACTTTCATTTTAAGCATGACATTTCACTTTTACACTTGTTCATAAGACTATCCATATATGTCAAAAGTAGTTGTTTTGGTTAATATATGCCTGAAATAACTTTAAAAAATAATTATGAGACTAATTATTAGTTGTATAGCTCCAGATAAGAGGTAGTAACGACACAATAATTTTCTTATTTATAAATAAAAACATATGTTGTGGGTACTCATTAGAAGCACCTCCCCGAGGCACTTCTAATGAGTACCCACAACATAAGTTTTTGTTGTGAAATAAGAAAAATATTTATAGTTTTGGACTGATTTGTTTAGATTTCAGGATTAATTATTAACAACTATTCTCACCCTTGAAACTGAAAAAAGCACCTGTATGAAAAAGGTACATCATTGATAATGCAATTACATTTGTATGGATTGACTTTCAAGGGGACAATATAGAAAAATAATATTTATAAAGTCCTTGTGTCAGTGTTACATATGTTAGGCTCAAGCCTTTCTGATAGCCCTCAAAAGGTCAAGAATAGGAGATCAATGATCACAAAGGACACCTTGTCAATGTAGGACTTGTTCAGGGAAAGAATAATTTGCTGAATTCACCTTAGGCCAGGGCCCAGTTGTTCAAAGCATCGTTAGCTTAATGAGCTTGTTAGTGGTCAAAATGTTAGCTGTTCTAGTAAGTACAATATCTAATTCACAGGGTTTTTTTGCTGAAAAATGTGAGTACCTTTTGCAAATGCAAAAGCTACTCACATTTTTTCAGCAAAAATATTACCATATATGCCATATTTAATGATTAAAGTTTTAACGATACATTAACTAATGACATTGTTAGTTTTGAACAACTGAGCCCAGAATATTTGATCTACATGAAGACATTTGTGTTTCCAAGGTTACATAGGAGTGTTCTGTCTTGCAGGAAGCAGTAGAGGAGGAGATGACAAAATTGAAGAACTATTTTCTGACAGGCGAGGGTTCCGACAGTGGAGTAACTAGCCTCTACTACAGAACTCACAGCAAAAATTTAGTACATGTGTAAGGATAAAATTTCTACCTAGAGAGTGGACAGAGGTGTTCATAAAGAAGAAAATTTTACCTCAGTATTTTGTTAAATTTTATCACTATCCTGGTAAATTTAGCAGATGACAATGATTTTATGCAAATTGTCTCCTAAGGGTATGATACAGGGCATCAGATCACATTATTGAATTACCTCATTTATGCCTAGTGTCCCATACATGGGACATTGGCAGACAGTGTAGACCCAGACTAGACACCACAGAATGTGGCATCTGATCAGGGTCTACACTGTTTTATTAAATACAGAAATATCTATAAAACATAGTAATTATTAAAACTAACCAGACACCCTGGTATTGGAAATAGACCAGTCCAAAGAGTTGTGGTAGAAGAGTTCACTCAGCTTAAATGGGTTAATAACATGATTGGACTGTACTGATGTACAGAAAGAACTGTCTGCTGCTTCTTGGTGTATTCATAAGCACTCATTTAGCATAAACATAGCTCCAGTTAAAGTGTTTTGTTTTCTACCAAAAAGTACAGTCAGGTCTTGTTATCGCGAAGTCCAAGGGACTGTCTGAAATACTTCGAGATATCCGTACCTGGACATACCAGAATTGCAGAAAAAATAAATTGAACAGCTCATTTCACAAATGAATATTAATTTGACTCCTGAAGTTAGAGATATATTGAAAATATTGTGAAAAAGAGGAGCAATTTCTCCTCTTTTCTACAATAATTTGTTACTTGTTAGATTTCTATGTTAGAACAGGGACCAGATAAAAATGAATGTGTAATTTTACTACTGAAGTTAGAGATATATGAAAATATTGTGAAAAAGAGGAGAAATCGCTCCTCCTTAGGAGTGATTTCTCCTCTTTTCCACAGTATTTTGGTACCTGTTGTTTGATTTCCATGTTAAAACAGGGGCCAGATTTTCACTTCGAGATAAGGGGATATTCGAGATAAGCGAGGTTGAGATTATGAGACCTAACTGTATTTAAATTTTGCTTATTTCACATAATGAGTACCCCCAACATAGATTTGCAATCTACCTCTTACCTGTTGACCTATACTCTAAGATCTCTTTCATTACATACCCCAAAGAAAAAAGATTTACATTGTATGTATTTCTCTGCAAAAATGTATGTTGTGGGTACCCGTTAGAAGTGCCTTGCTGAGGCGCTTCTAATAAGAAAATCCACAACATGCGTTGTCATGGAGAATTACAAAAAATCTAATGTCACCTTTTATCTGGTGTTATGATGATAATGCCAGTTTTACAGCCCAGCCAACACTGTTATGGACAGGTAGAGTAGCACTCTACATGTCCATAAAAGTGTTGACTGGGCTATAAAACTCCAACTCAAAGATTTTAAGAATGTGTATATTTTGCAGGATTACTGGGCCTTTCACAGATTCACCATTTAAACAGTTGTTTGGGGAGGAAGTAAGTATGTTTGAGGCTAGACCATGGCTCAGAGTCTTGTTAAGGGGAGGATTTGAGGAATTCTGCGATAATTTTCTTAATTTCTCCATCAAAAACACATGTTGTGGGTACTCATTAGAAGTGCCTCAGTGATACACGCAGCATATATTTTTATGGAAAAATAAGAAAAATTATGCATGAATTAGCACCAAATACTCCTTAATAAGTACTTGTATCATACAGTTTTGATGACATAGTTGATCACAGGAAAAGTCAGGTATGGGAAAACATACACCTTTCATAGAACAATATAACCCAGCCCCACTACTGCCTTGTTGCTTTGTCCATCAGGAAGCCTGCTTAAGTAAAGTATTCAGATAGCTTTCATGTTTTTTCAAAAAAACAAACATTTGTGGCATCAGTATAGAATAGTGTATAACTCCATGTTAATTGCTTTTTTCAGTCAAAAAGTATTGCTATTTTTTTTATTATTTTTTTTTTTTATTTCTCAACAAAAAATATATGTTGTGGGTACATATGTTTTCGTGGAGAAATAAGAATTATATACCTGATTCCTCCTCTTAGCTATAGCTATGATCAGGGCTGTAGATAAAGGATAAATTTATTCTTTTCCCTTGAAATTAGTTAAGGGATATGCATTAGAATCAACCTATTTATTAGGAAAATAGAGGATACTCAGTAGAATTTGGCATACAGCAGTAATTCTAGTGACTTTTGACTACAGGGCATCATTGCACAGAATGGTCATTATTGCTCCTTCCATAGGTCTAAACAAGAGTGGGTACTGGGTAAATATTTTTCATATTTCTCCATGAAAACAGATGTTGTGGGTACTCATTAGTAACACCTCACTGAGGCGCTTCTTTTGAGTACCCACAACATATGTTTTTGTGGAGAAATAAGAAAAATATCAAAACTTGGATTGAAAAAAAGTATCTTATCAAGAGCTATGCCCTTTGTCCTCTGGATATGACTTAATGGGAACAGCTAAAAAAAAATCAGGGGAGACAACTCAGTATAAATTGTTTTGTCTCCTTTCTGAAAAGAGGTGCTCTGAAATGAAAGAATTTGCTCACCTTAGAGTAGACTCCTTTTCAGAAGATTCAGTGTGCAGGAATGCAAACAGGGGTATATAAAAGCTCTTTTTTTGTGCGTGAAAAATGGCAGAAAATCTACCACGTATATGAAGTGCCTTCAAATACAGTAGACTCTTGTTATCTCGACCTCGCTTATCTTGAATAACCGCTTATCTCGAAGAGAAAATCTTGTCCCTGCTTAAAAATGAAAATCTAATAACAGGTAACAAAATATTATGGAAAAGAGGAGAAATTGCTCCAAAGGAGCAATTTCTCCACTTTTCCACAATATTTTCAACATATGTCTAACTTCAAGAGTCCAATTACATCTACATTTGTTAAATGCGGTTAATCGATTTATTTTTTCCTCAAGTCTGCAAATCTGATATGCCGAAGTACGGATATCTCGAAGTATTTTTGAGAGTCCCTTGGAGTTCGAGATAACGAGAGTCGACTGTAATTTTAAATGAGAGTAAAACACTGAATCATCTCCCTGCTCTATTAATTCTTTGAATGCTGGGTAAAAAATTCAGCAGACATTTTGAATTATTTTTCCTAGAAAATTGGATCTCACACTTCATGCAAATTATCTCCCAAGGAAACAGTTTGCATGAACTGTCAGATCCTATTTTCTAAGAAAAATAAGAAAAAAAATAAGCAGTTTGTCATCTGCTGAATCTGCTCATAGCATGGTAAGTGTTAACTTGTGTTTGATGAAGGAATAAGAAGAAAATAAATATTCTCTAATTTACTAGATGTGAAAAAAAAATTGTTTTTATTCTTCAGCATATTACAGAATATCTCCTGGGAATGAAGTTCAGAATTTCACCACATGCTTTTTTCCAAGGTAAGTTACTGTGGCTTTGTTCAACAGTCCCCAGATAAAAAATATTCTACATAAAAAGAAGCTTATCTTATTACGCCCCCAGCTTCAAAGAAGTAGTAGGGGCATATTGCTTTTGTTAAAAAAAAAAACAAAAAAAAAAAACAGGATTTGTTATTTCATGCAAATTGTTTTCTAAAGAGACAATAAGCATGAACTGTCAAGACCTGTTTTTTGGAACAAAAATAAGACAAATATTTTAAAATGTCATCTGCAGAAGTTTTTGCCCAGTATGCTGTTAAAACATAAAAACGTCAACAAACATGAGTAAATGTGGGCCCAGTTGTTCAAAGCTAACGATGTCGTTAACAAATCGTTAAAATTTAAATCAAGTGATACGCAAATATGCTGAAATATTTTGCTGAAAAAAATGTGAGTAGCTTTTGCAGTGCAAAAGCTACTCACATTTTTTCAGCAAAAAATTTCAGAATTATGTATATTGAATCCGCTAAAACAGTTAACGAAATGACCCTTAACGAGCACGTTAAGCTAATGACGCTTTGAACAACTGAGCCCTGGCTGCATATGTAAATAACTTAGATCATGTTTGACATTGAAAATCCACAAATCTTTCTCTTTTTTTTTTTTCTTTTTCTTTTTTTGCAAAAATGCCATCTTAGTTTATATTCAAGAAAAAAAAAGAAAAAAAAAAAATACAGATGCTGTGTAATGTAGCATTACATTTACAAATTTGTGTAATTTATACCCTGTCCCCACCCCCAATGTTCCCCATAGATATATATACAGTGAAGACAGAAATATATAGAGGTTTGCAATTTTAAGCAATATGTTTGGAATTTTGTTATTATTAGATAAGAGTGGGTATCAGTTATAAACACGGCAGTTGTAAATTTCTTGAGTTGTGCTGATTTTTTCTCCCAAGAGTTATTATTTCAAGACGGTTAAAATAAGAACAAAGAATATGTTGAAATAACCTTTATCAACTCTTCCTGAGTGTTTTAACAAAGTAATAACTATTCACAGTGTTTAACATACACATAAAATAATTTGTGGCGTAAAGGTTGCAGATCAGTGGTTGGAAATTCGAAGAGATGCAATCAATAAGGAGATGCTTTCTCATCTTTTTATCCCACTGGTTTTTACATAGAAACCACCGCAAAGCAACACGGTGTATACACATGATGCTTGCTAAACAACATGGTACATACACATGCTGTTCTATTAAACAGCACACCGCAAAGTATCACGGTACAGACACATGATACCCGCCAAAACAAAACTCCGCAAAGCATTCCGGTATGTACACAGAATGCCCGCTAAATCATATACACCACCGCTGAGTAAATGGTACATACACATCTACCAGCAAACTGTTGGATGAGAAAGCAGCTCCCAAATATATAACAAGATTTCAGTCAGAATCACATCCCTTCGGAATTTTCCGCCACCCCCAATCAGCAACAGCTAGATGGCATACTAGACTGGAATGTTCCTGCCCATGAGTTATCCAAATAATCCACAGATTTAAAAACAGCTTAGTCTTTCTGATATTGCAATTTATACTTAACACTCATGTATCTGATGATACACTGTAGAACATTAAAGCAGCATAACTGTCTTTCACCAAAATATAACACCATTACTTAATCCACCAGGCAGGAGAGTGAAAGGACATGGATGACTGTTCTTTCTGAAATTATAAAAGAAACTGGGCGGCAGTATCCTACCACAAAATAATGACAAACATTGACATAATTATTTATTTTAACCATCTGAAATAATACATAGAGCTACTGTTCTTTAGCTGCAATACTAAATGGTTATTAGTGAATTAAGAATAAAAATTGGGAGGGAGGGCGGGAAAACTTTTTCCTTGCTGCAGCAATCAGCTGTCGTCAGAAAGAGGCTGTTGCACTGGGACCCAGCTGTGCAAAACACTTTCAGTATGTCTACATATAAGCCTGGAACCAATCCTTTACAGTGCTCAAAGGACATGTGTACTGAAATGACCTTACAAGTTGGTACAGTAATCAAAGTACTGAAACAACCCAAATTACCAAAAATGCGAACTGGACTTACTATTTTAATGCTGAAATAAATGGAGCCTATTGTAGATCAATATGCTGTATTATTAGATCTAATTCTGATTTGCTCAGTTGTTTCTATTAATCTTTAATACTGCGTAAATATGTCTTAACCCAAGTCCTACTGATTCTGGATATGCCCTGACTTTACAAACAGTGTAGATCCAGATCAGTTGGCTTCTGAAGAAGCCAACTGATCTGGATCTGCACTGTTTGTCATTCAGTGTGTGAATTTATGTCAACAATCTGGATCAAGTAATCTGATAAGCTGAAAATTAGAAGTGGACGTGGCATCTTTATACAGCATGACGAGGATTAATATACTTAACAACCAAAGTTTCCACCTTTTTTTTCTGTATTATAAAATGGGAATATCATGCCTTACATAGCTCTAGATAAGAAACATAACCAGATATTTTTTTTTTATTTCTCATCAAGGTGCTTCTAATGAGTACCACAATATAAATTTTTATCCAGAAATAAGAAAAATATTATCTACCGTATTCGACCTTATTACCGCACATACTCCTATTAGCGCACAGTCAAGCAATTTCGTAGTCTTTAGATTACAGCCAGTGTACTTTTTGTCTACTTCTTTATAAAGACATATCTTGTGTGTACTCATTTGAATTGCATCGACAAGTCGATGCAATTCAAATGAGTACCCACAATATATGCCTTCATGAAGAAAAATCAGGAAAGAAAATCGCATAATCATCATCAAATGTCCTTTTCTGATCTTTTTTTATAATGTACCCTAAGTAGGTCGATGCCTGTTTTAACACAACTAAGTGTTCCAAGTAATTTTGAAAAATCTAAGTGCACAGTGCGGTTATTAGGTCGAATACGGTATATACCCACCTTTTATCTGGAGCTATATATGATTCCTCAGTTACATATGAAACTTTTGTTGTTGTAGTGAATACAGTTGCAGCAGAGGTTTTGTACACAAAGATTGCTGAGTGGTGCCATGCTACACCAGAAACTATTGTTCTAGATATTTGCTGTGGAACGGGAACTATTGGGCAGACGGTTGCAAAGGTAACACTGTTTGTAGATATTCTTGAATACAAAATTTGTTGTAGAACTTAAGAATTGTGATGTTTAAACTGGAAGTGATCATGAAATCATTTCTATGGTCCTTCTCCCCCTTCTGCTGATACAAGAAGGGCAGTTGTAAGTTCCAGGGATATTAGTATGGGCCCATAAAATTGTCCAATGCATTTCTTTACATTTTTTCAAAATTTTGATGGGCCATTGGAAAATTTTACGGGCCCTTGAGAAAAATGGATGGGCCCAAGAAATCCAAATACACATTCAAAATTTGGATTGCTATGATAGGGCCAAATCAAAAATAAGCTCAGATTCTTTCTGTCACTGATAGTTCTCTCAAAAACCAGGTGGTGCTCATCCTAGAAATATTCCTGGTGGGAATATGTGCACAAGTATTGGATTACTGTAGGCCGGCCTCGGTGGCTCAGTTGTATGCGCCCTCCGACTGGAGACCAGAAGGTCACTGGTCCAACCCCCGCTCAGGTCAGCAACATTCTTTTGTGGAGATTGATCATGAAATATTTTCTACGGTCATTCTCTCCCTTCCGCTGATTCAAGAAGGGCAGTTGTCAGTTTCTGGCGAAAGAATGTGCACAATACTGGTTAACCGCTTAGAGGACTAAGCCTGCCCAGTAAACGTGTGGTTAGATAAACTGACCATGCTCGACATGACCCCATTGGGTTGACTGGGCCCTAAAACTTCAACACAAACAAACTGGATTACTGCCTAGAGGACTATGCCTGCCTAGGAAAAGTATGAGTAGGTTAATTGACCAGTTTGACATGACCGTTACAGTGATGACTGGGCCATAAAATTCCCAACTCAAACAATTGCCTCCTTTTCAAGGTTGGGCTTCTCTTATGTCTTTAAGCGCCAATTACAACTGCAGCAGACAACATTTTCAAAAAAAAAAAAAAAAAAATTCATTTTTGAAAAAATGTCTCAGCATTTTATGTGAATTGATTCACATGAACTGTCAAGGCTTATTTTCCTTGAAAAAATAAAATGTAGTCCGCTACAAATTTTGCTTGGCACTTCAACAGTTAAAGGGAAGAACTTACTCTCAAAGTGAGGTAACAAAACTAAAGAAAGCCATGCTAAGAAAAGTGATGTTTAACCCTGGTCCCGGTGCACCTGGATATGCCCTGCTTTTGCAAACAGTGTAGATCCAGATCAGTTGGCTTCTAAAGAAGCCAACTGATCTGGATCTACACTGTTTGGCATTAAGTATGTGATTTGTATTAACAACCTGGTTCAAATAATATGATTGGCAGAAAAAAAGAAGTGGGTGTGTCAAGTTAATTTTTTCAGTATAGCAAGGGTTAAGTTGATTGGATACATCTCTAGTTGGAGTACCCAATGAATACTTCCTATACAGGAAATATTAGTCTGGACTTATACCATATTTGCCCTAAGTATTCGGACAGATAAGCCTGAGCAAATAGTATAGACTCAGAACAGGTTATACAAAATGACACAGCTAATCATGGTCTAGACTGTGTCAGAACCATCTAGTAGTTTTTAGACCCATCAACAGGTAGAAAAATGGACTAGTTCAAAGTTTAGGACAAGTATGGTAAGAAAGGGTGTTTTGATATTTATTAGGGTACAATCCCAGTGGGAATATTTAACACAGTCTCAGTGGGAATATTTCACACAGTCCCAGTGGGAATGTTTAACACAGTCCTAGTGGGAATATTTAATACAGTCCTAGTGGGGCTGTTTAATAGTCCCATGGGAATATTTAACAGTCCCTGTGGGAATATTTAACACAGTCCTAGTGTGAATATTTAACACAGTCCTAGTGTGAATATTTAACAGTCTCGGTGGGAATATTTCACACAGACCCAGTGGGAATGTTTAACAGTCCTAGTGGGAATATATAAATATGAATGCATGTGTATTTAACACAGTCTGGTAGGGACTGTTTCACACAATGGATACTTACTGTACAGCAAAAATTAGTCTCAGTCTGTATTTTTTTTTTTTTTTTTTTCATTTTTTGATAATCAGTATTTCCCGAAATTCAACTCTTTAAAAAAACTGACCATATGACCTGTGCACCCATTCATGCTGTCTGATCAAAGTCTACACTGGTTGCTAGCATATACTGACTTGAAACAACCTGTTAGCAAACAGCCTAGATCCTGATCAGATTGTGCAGATGCACAGGCTGATCTTAATCTTTACTGGGCACGTGTTTTCTATTTGGCGAGGCTCTAATGTTAATTACACTATTTCAGTCTGTGAGCAAAGTTATTGGAATAGAATACAATAGACAGGCTGTTGAGGATGCCAAAGTTAATGCAGGTCTTAATGGTAAGTGTTTCAAAGTGTATGAAAGCAAGCTTTTCTCAATCAAAAAAAAAATCTATTTTTTTTTTTTTTAATCAGTTGTCATCGTTATAAGAATTGTACAAAGCTCCAGGTAAGGTGCATCTTTTTTAACCTTAAAGTATTGATATTTTTATCATTTCTCCACAGAAACCAATGTTGTAGGTTATTATTAGAAGTGCCTTGCTAAGACACTTCTAATGAGTACCCACAACATAGGTTTTCATGAAGAAAAAAAATAAAAATATTTACTTGATAGTCTCTCTTATCTGGGGCTATGAAATTATCACATCCAGGTGTGATTTTAACCCTTGTCCTGCTGAATAAATTAAGATGCAACGCCCACTTCTGATTTTCAGCCAATCAGATTTCTTGATCCGTGTTGTTGCTACAAATTCACATATTTAATGGCAAACAGTGCAGATCCAGATCAGTTGGCTTCTTCAGAAGCCAACTGATCTGGATCTACACTGTTTACAAAGGCAGGGTATATCCGGGTTCAGCAGGACAAGGGTTAAGAAAGATATTTCTTTTTATCTGAAAGATGTCCTATAATGAAAATATTTTATATTTTATGTCTATTTTGTTAGCTCACCTGAGCATGAAGTGCTCAAGGTGAGCTATTGTGATCGCCTTGTGTCTGGCGTTCTTCGTCCCTCATCAACAATTTGCTTAAATGATTTACTTAAATGACATCTCCTCATAAACTGGTGAATGGATTTTGAAATAATTTCACAGAAATGTTCTTTGGGTGACCCTCTATCAAAATTGCTAAAATGGTTCTGCTATGCTGAACAAAATGGCCGCCAGAGCTTTTCGGCAAGTAAATCTTTGTTCCACAAGTGGATTTGATTTGTTACTTGTTCGTGGACAAGTAATAAAATTTGAAAATTCCACAACTCTGTATCATATATTAATTTCTTCAGATATCAGCAATTATAGCATGTTAATTTCTTTCAGGTATCAGCAATGTTGAATACCACTGCTCAAAAGCAGAAGAAATTATTGGATCTGTAACACGGTCAATATATCGCGACACTGATGTTGTTGCCATTGTTGACCCACCTAGAGGAGGGCTACGTAAGTTACAATGCCAGAAGTACATGTAATAATCATAATCATCAAATGAAATAATGATTAAGGATGCCAGTTGAGCCACGGTGTGAGAAAACATTTCTGACATGTGTGCCCGATAGACTCAAATCAGTCTGCACATCGGCAGTCTGATCAGTCTTCATTATCTGTCTGAAGAAGCTTTGCATCCAAATGGCAATTCAGAATGCACCCAGGGAAGATTCAGAAGATGCACAAATGCGCAGTCTGATCTGAATCTTCCCTGGGTGCACATGTCCAAAAATATGTTTTTCTGGCATTTGATCTCATCTGTATATGGCAGCATTTGAGCCTCTCCTTGTAGAAAATGGCCTGATGACATAACCATTGTAGACTGTGACCAGCCTGTGCATCTATATAGTCTGATCCGAGTCTACACTATTTTCTAACATAATGGGCCTTAAAATACTACAATGATCCCAAAGACGATAAACAAATGGCTAAAACCTGTTTACTACTATGATCAGACTTCACAAAACCATAGGCTAATGTAGATCTGTGCTGTCTTGAGGTACGTTTCTGTTTGGAGGGCTTCATTTGTTTTTAAAAGAGGATAAACAAATGGCTAAAACCTGTTTATACTGTTCAGTATGTAAAAGACCTTTTTCATAGAGGTGTAGTTCTTATTACTCACACTATGCAAGTGTGTAAGGAAAAATATTTGCAATAAATGGAGATCACCTTACATAAAATACATTTTCCTGCTGGGAGCAAATTCATCTCTAACCCTAGTCCTGCTGAACCCGGATATACCCTGCTTTTGCAAACAGTATAGATCCAGATCAACTGATCTGGATCTGCACTGTATGCCATTTCAGTTTATGAATTTATGTCAACAATCGCGATCAAGGCATCTGATTGGCTAACAATTAGAAGTGGGTGTGGCATCTTAACTTATTCAGCATGACGAGGGTTAAGAGCAACTCACATTTCTGAAGTGATACTAGGGTGAATTTTTGTTAGATTTTTATTGTATGTGCTAAAAAATAATTCTGTTTTGGATCGGCCATTTTGCACTCCCTGTTAATGTGTTTAAAGATGGCTTGATGAGTTGCAAAACAGTGTAGACCCTGATCAGATGCTGCATTCTGAGCATCTGATCTAGATCAACACTGTTTGTTAAGGCCTTCCTATTCCAATACTTTGGGTTAATACCATACTTAATATGTATGGGATACTGTAATCCTTATCATACTTAATCTAAAATTTAAACAAGTCCATTTCATTTCCTGTTGATGTGCAAAAACTGCTGGTTAGTCCGACCTTGGTGGCTCAGTCAGATGTGTGTCCAACTGGTGATCAGGTCTCGGGTCTGATCCCCCAGGTTGGGCAACATTCTTTGGTGGTGATTGATCATTGATCATGAAATACTTCCTATGGTCATTCTTTCCCTTCCGCTGATTCAAGAAGGGCAGTTATCAGTTTCTGGCAAAAGAATACACAAATACTGGTTATTAATTGCTTAGAGGACTAAGTCTCCGCAGGAAAAGTGTGGTTAGGTAAACTGACAGGCTCAACATGAACCTAATGGGTTGAATGGGCCATAAACCTCGCTCAGTTGGATGCACATCCAACTGAAGACCAGGAGGTTGCAGGTTTGACCCCTGCCAGGTCTGCAACATTCTTTCGTGGAGATTGATTGGAGAAATAAGAAAAATATCAATTCAACTTTATTATCTGGAGCTATGGAATGAGTAACTTTTCTCATGACATTGCTTAGATGTGCCAATTTTCTTTACAGATAACAATGTAATTGCGACAATACGGAATTGCCGAAGCATCAAACGCCTAATCTACGTATCCTGTAATCCTAATGGAGCATTATATAATTTCATTGAGTAAGTTTTAATATACATTTTATAAACCTAGGTCTTGTATTTCAAAACAGCTCCAAATTAAGGGCTTGGTATGATGACAGGGGGCTGGGCTTCATAGCATAGTGGGTAGCCTGTCTGACTGCAGAGCCAGGGATCACAATTTGGATCTTGTAGGTATTATGATGTAAACTGCACATGCAGTCCTTCCAAAAAGAAAAGGGCCTGCATATGCACAATTTAACCAATGGTACTAGGATCTTGTAGGGAGGCACATCTAATAAGTACCCAATATATATATGCCAGCCTTGTTGGCTCAGTTGGATGTGCATCCGACGTGATCAGGAGCTTGCGGGTTCGACCCCGTCGGTCGGCAACATTCTTTCATGGAGATTTGATCATGAAATATTTTCTACGGTCATTCTCTCTCTTCCGCTGATTCAAGAAGGGCAGTTGTCAATTTCTGGCGAAAGAATGTACACAATAAGTGTGTGGTTAGGTAAACTGATCATGCTTGACATGACCCCATTGGGTTGACTGGGCCATAAAACCTCAACACAAACAAACCCAAAATATATGTTTTGGTGGAGAAATAATAGCAATAACTTGGTTGAGCTATGTCATTCTCAGTTTGGAGAGGCTCATGTTTGGGTTACTCATTAAAATTGGGTCATAGCTCTAGATAAAAGGGGGTATCAGGTAAATAGTTTTCTTATTTCTCCATGCAAACATAAATTGTAGGAACTCATAAGAAATGCTTCAGCAAAGTGCTTCTAATGAGTACCTCAACTATGTTTTGGTGGAGAAATAAGAAAAATATCAATACCTTTTTGTTTGCAAAAAAAAAAAAAAAAAATATCTAGAGCTATGGTTTCCTAGCGGGCACACAGCATTGAAACAACGTCCATTCAATGTTGATTCAATGTCTTTACATACAATCAACATTGAATTGATGTTGTTTCAACATTGCGTGTCTGCTGGGTTGTTTATAGAGAACAGCTCGTTAAAGGTGTTAAGGGAACTCATTTTCAGCCATTATTTACTAAAGATATAACTTTATGGCTTTAGTTCCATGTAGTTGCAATAAACAGCTGCCTATACTTCACTATAATGTAGTGAATAATTTCTGGGCCCAGTTGTTCAAAACTAACGACGTCGTTAGTTAACGATTTGTTAAAATTTACATTCAGTGATACGCAAATATGCTGAAATTTTTTGCTGAAAAAATGTGAGTAGCTTTTGCAGTCACATTTTTCCAGCAAAAAATATCAGAATATTGTATATTGAATCCGCTAAAACAGTTAACGAAACGACCCTTAACGAGCTCGTTAAGCTAACGACGCTTTGAACAACTGGGCCCAGGTCTTTTGTGACCATTGAGCCCAATTTGAAGTTTTTAAAAATTTATCAGGGTCTTTGTGACCGTTGAGCCCAATTTGGATTTTTTAAAAATTTATGAGGGGCCAAACTGAGCCCAGAAATCTTGACTTATGTTTTTTTTTTCAGTTTTGGTGTTCATTTGAATCTACATTATTTTGTTTTTTTTGCCCTTTCAGTTTATTGCGTCCAGAATCAAAGCGATTGAGTGGTCCTCGATTTTATCCAGTGAAGGCTGTTCCAGTAGATTTATTTCCATCAACAAGACATTGTGAATTAGTGATTCTGTTTGAGCGGGAGCAAGAAAATGTTGGAACTGCAATATCTGTGATGTGTAATTAGATTTTAACAGCAAACATGATAATACCATTTAGCTCCAGATAAGGTGTGGGGTTTTTTTTTAGCCGAAAATTTGCAGTTTTCTTATTTCTCCACTAAAACATACATTTTGGGTACTCATTAGAAGCACCTCAGTGAGGTGCTTCTGATGAGTACCCACAATGTATGTTTTTGTGGAGAAGTAAGAAAAATGTTTTTCTGATACCTGCACTTATCTGGAGCTGTATACCATATTTGAGCAAGATGTTCAGACATTGTAACTCATCATTATGTCTCCCCCCTTTAGGGTTGGGAGACATTGTTTTTCCCCCGGCCATATGTCTGTCTGTACGTCTGTCTGTCACAAAATCGTGTCTGCTCTATAACTTGAAAACCATTCAAGCTATCTTCACAAAACTTCATATAAATATCAATCAAGATCAGACGACAGGCAGAGTGCAAAACCATAACTCTTGCTTTTATACTTTTTGAGTTAGTTCCCTTGGAACTTCGTCAGTCACAAAATCATGTTCGTTCTATAACTTGAAAACCATTCAAGCTATTTTCACGGCATTTCATATAAATATCAATCAACATTAGACGAGGTGAAGAGTGCAATAACTATAACTCTTGCATTTATACTTTTTTAGTTATTTCCCTTGGAACTTTGTCCATCACAAAATCATGTCCACTCTATAACTTGAAAATTGTTCAAGCTATCTTCATGAAACTTCATATAAATATCAATCATTAACCAATGGATGTTCCATTGTCTCTATGTAAATAAAACTAAGGTTAAATCTCAGTAACCGAAAATTATACCATAGCTGGACCATGGGATAATTTTCAGATTTGAAAATTAACCCATGGTTTTATTTATAGATCTCACAGGTGTACTTTAGAATGACTGTCAACTCATCAGTGCACCTTAACCTTTTTCACTCTGGGCTAATTCTGCAGGCGATGACAAGTTGATATTGTCCCTAAAAAAACAGGTTTTTGTTTTCTGGGAAAAATAAGATAAATATTTCAAAATGTTGTATGTTGAATTTTGTTTCAGCAGACAATTTGAACATTTTCGTATTTTTTCCTAGAAAACAGAATTTGACATTTCATGCAAATTGTCTCCAAATGTCAAATGTTTATTGGAAAAAAATAAACCATCACCAATATGTTGTCTGCTCAAAATGTCCAGGGTGCTAACCATCAATTTTCAGCAGATGACATTTTTTAAATAGTTTTCTTATTTTTTTCTCAGGTAACTGGAATTGACATTTCATGTACAGTGTCTCAACTAGAGACAGTTTGCATGAAATGTCAAATTCTGTTGGCTGGAAAAACTAAGACAGGGTTCATACAGGCAAGGCCAAGTCAAATTCAAGGACTTTTCCAGGACCAACTTTAAGTTTTCAAGGACTATAATACTTACACAAATTCGTAAAATCTGGCACTGTCATTCATTGCTTCCACATCCAGTGAAAACATTTGGGCTAAAAAAACTGATAATTTCTGTTAAAATGAACTCTCTTAAAACCAAAAGTATTAAGCTGTGGTTGCAGTTTCTGTTTTAACCTGTGAGAAATTTACGAATGTCCGAGACATCACTTTTCCTTGTTTCTTATGCCCCTCTCCCTGCGCCTGTGACCATAATGAACTTTCACCCATTTGTGTCGATGTCCTTATTACAAGGTTGACAGTGAGCCTTATGTTTACTGTTCGTTTCCTTTACCCAAGAATATCGTTTTTGCCACTCTCTGTTATAAACACACATTTCCATTACGCAGAAATAAATTCAGGGTCCAAAAAACACACATTAAAGAACAGCAGACGCCATTTTTGTTTTTTGTGTAGTCTGGTTATTTGAATTGACCCTTTTCAGTAATAAAAGTTGTCAAAATCGCCAAGTACCAGTCTGCAAGGGAGACAATCCAAACAGCAAGTACGAATCATTCGAACCTATGTGTATTCGAACTTTGTTTTCGCCCCCAGCACATTCAAACTCTTTAGTTATGGAACTCCTGCTCATCTGTCTTTACTCGAAACTTGCCGATTTTTTTTAGGAACTTTACTTTTAATTCTTACAGAGATTTAAAATTGTCTAGAACACAAGAAAATGTGAAATTCAAGTACTTTTCAAGGTCTATGGTCAGTTTTCAAGGGCTTTTCAAGACAAATTTTGTTTTCAAGGACTTTTCAAGACTGCCCTTCATTTTCAAGTACTTTTCAAGCCTGTGCGAACCCTGCAAGAAAGTATCATCCAATATATTGTCTGCTGATATTATCCAGAGTGGTAAAGGTTAGAGGAACTTCAAATTTACTTCTGCACTCAGCAACTTTCTATTTAAAAATGACATTTTTTGTTGAATAAAACACATGAAACCAGACAGTCTGTCTGGAGTATATTATAATGACTAAAGCTACAGCTGACCAACCAGATTGCAACAAAGTTTGACCAAATTAAGATGCTGATGTAATTTCTTGTGATAAGATTGCAACCAATCAGATTTTAGCAGTAGTGCCTCAGTTAGTTTAATTCAAAAAAGGTGGGGTGTTTCATCCTTTTTAGTACACAAGGTCAATTGGTACAGCATTTCATCAGACTGCTTGTTACCACTTTACCATAAAAATATAAAAAAAAGAGAAATAAAAGTAAAAAAGTAGAAAAAGATATACTAAATAAATGAAAGTATAGTTTTTGTAAGAAAAAAACAAAAACAAAAACAGTCCAATACATTGGTTAAAACAGATAAACCATGTTATTGTCTCAGTTTTGGGAATACTGTAAATTATATCATAATTGGGTGACCTTTCACTGTCTGACCCAAACCCTGCTCCGCCTTGTTTTGGGTCAGACAGTGAAAGGTCACCAAAGTATGGTATAATTTACAGTATACCCAAAACCGAGACAATAACCATGGTTTATGTATAACATATTAGACGATGTGCAGAGCACAACAACCATAACTCTAGCATTTATACTTTTTGAGTTATTTCCCTTGGAACTTTGTAGCTTGAAACCCGTTCAAGCTATCTTCACCAAACTTCATATAAGTTTTAATCAACATCAGACGACATGCAGAACACAAGAATCATATCTCCTGCATTTATACTTTTTGAATTATTTCCCTTGGAACTTTGTCCATCATAAAATCATGTCCACTCTATAACTTTCAAGCTATGTGTACGAAACTTCATATAAATATCAATCAACATTAGATGACATGTACAGCGCAAGAACCATTATTCTTGCATTTATACTTTTTGAGTTATTTCCTTGGACTCTGTCACAAAATCGTGTCTGCTCTATAGCTTGAAAACCGTTCAAGCTATCTTCACAAAATTTCATATAAATGTCAGTCAATGTTAGACAACATGCAGAGCGCAAGAACCATAACTCTTGCATTTATATTTTTTGAATTATTTCCATTTGGACTCTGTCACAAAATTGTGTCTGCTCTATAACTTGAAAACTGTTCAAGATATCTTCATGAAGCTTTATATGAATATCAATCAACATTAGACAACTTGCAAAGCACAAGAACTATAACTCTTGCATTTATACTCTTTGAGTTATTTCCCTTGTAATCTCATTAGTTAATATAAATGTTTGCTGAATGTACAATATGACATCAAAACGTGGGGTGCCATCAATGTTTTTGTAGAAAAACAAGTCTTGTTATTTTTGTTCTGAAATTTGAAAAACTCCATTTGATGGCCTGTTGAAGCATCTGAAAATTTCAAATGAATGACTTCTCTAGTTTTTAGCGAAAATATATATTCTTGAATTTCATCTTGTCAGGAATATGTATGCTCATAGAGGTATCAGAATTATTCACCCTAAATATTCAGACAAACTTGCTTGAGCTGTGTAGACCCAGTTTAGTCATGTCTGCACTGTTTGCCATTGTCAGAGAATTTCTTATATATAAGCAGTTAGTCAAATGTACCCAGATTTTAAAGAAGTAGTGAGAAGTTATATTTGGGATACTTGTAAATGCAATAAGAAAAAGATATCTTAACTTTATCTTCAAGTTATTTTGTGGAATCTTGAAAATAGAGGAGGAATTTATTCATAAATAGATTTGTGAAGTAGTGGAGGAGAATCTGGTGAATTCAGGTAAATGTCCTAAAATTTTAAACACTATTCCATTCTCTTTTTGGCTTAAATTTTGCTTTTTGTGCCATTCTTTCATAAAATACTTAGTGGCATGGCAAATAGTGTAGGCCCTGATCAGACTGCTCCTTTAGACTATAGGAGCAGTCTGATCTGGATCGGCACATTTTGCATAATTGATTGTGTTGGGGTTTAACGACACGTCAACCCTTGTGGGTCATTTTGTGTCGTCTCCCAGAGAAAGGGAGAAAAGAGATAGAAGAGATAGTAGAGGAGATGAAAGAGACGATTAGGGAAGAAATAGGAACAGGAATGAAAGTGAAGAAACAGAAGAAATAAAAACATTCCCCCTCTACCCTTACCTGCTACAAGGATAGCAGGCCTTGCCCAACTGTAAGCCAATTTCAGTTGGACGCCCCGGTGACGTAAGATACACGACACCATTGCCACTCCCGACCACCCCCACATTTTGCATAAGCCATTTTGTCAGAAACTTTGGTGTATGTAATTTTAGGACATTTACAGTATCTGGGTAGCATATATTTGCAAGCTTTTGTGACAGAAATGTCAAAATCAGTGTTCACCAGGCCAGTATTCATTCTTAAAATTCAGGAAAACATGGCAACCCACTAGAATCACCTCACTAAGGTGCTTTTGCTGAGTATACACAAAATATATTTTGTTGAAAAATGAGAAAAGTATTTTTTTTCTAGATTACCTTTTATCTAGAGCTATGAAAATTTGTTTAAACCGTTTATGCCCTGTGGACTGTTCCACCTACACTATTTGGATCGATCCATTTCCAACAGATGGGGTGTCTGGTTAGATTTTATTATTTGCATATTTTATAGAAATTCCTGTATTTAATGCAAACAGTGTAGACCCTGATCAGACACTGCATTCTGCAGTGTCTGATCTGGGTCTACACTGTTTGCCAATGTCCCTTTTTAGGGCTGCTAGGCATAAATGGGCTAATAGTTTAAATAAGTTCTACTGAATTCTAGCTTTGGTTAAAATAAAATTTCATGACTCTCCCTCCTGTCTTCTGTATTTCTATCTATCTATTCAGATTTTTAACGCTACGAGGCAACTGAGTCACATAGAGGTAGCGCCCTTTTGTATTTAAATTTAAAACCTCCTTTTATATGTCTGTTCTAACATGTCATTTATTTCATGTACCATATTTACCCAAGTATTGGTACTGACAGACCTAAGCAAACCATGTTAACCCAAATCCGGTGCTGCTGTTTGATCAGGGTTACACTTTGCCACTCGTCCAATAGAATGAGACATTGGATCAGCGTCTATATACCGGTTGCCATTCAGCCAGTCGCATTTTGAACAAGTAGTAAAGTTTTATTTAAGTATGGTATAGAGTAAAGGTGTCCCAATATTTAAAATAAATTCAGTACATATTACATGAACCCTTGTTACGACAACATTTGTTCTCAAAGATATTGCCATTAAAATGAATTTGCTGTTGTAAAGAATCCTTAATGAGCAGAATGATACGTAAAAAGTGCCTTGTTTTAGTCATATTTCCTCATAGAACACATGTTTTGGATATTTGTTAGAATTGCCTCTGTGAGGCGATTCTAACATATATTCAAAACGTGTTTCTTGAAGTATTAAATACAATGTTTTGCATAATTTCTGATTCACTCTTAAGCGAAAGTTTCATGCCAGTCAAATTGTCATTATAACGAATTTTGTCGTTGTATCGAGTGTCGGTATAAAGAAGTTGAATGTATATGATTCTTTATCATTCTGGGAAGCACCTGGATGGTCGAGTGGATAGCACTCCCAACTTACAACTGGATTGGACTCCAAAATTCAGATCATAACATGTCAGATTCGAATCCTGCTGGAGATGGAATTCATCTCATGACTGCACAGCTATTCATTGCACAATGCCATTCAGGATTATTCTTCCAGCTCTCAGTATGACTTGAATAATTTTGAAAGGGGCATAAAACACCAAATTATTATCATGTACAGTTTGTTCATGATTTTTAAATTGTATTTAAAGAGAAAAAATAAACAATGCATCAAAATTGTGTTCATTTTTATCCACCCACAGCCATTTCTTACTTTCTTTCCTCTTAGAGTAGACCCCTTTTCAGAAGAGTTTGGTGTGCAATAAAGCAAACAGAATATCAAGGAAGTGAAAATGGCAAAAAAAAGTTGTCTCCCTTGGTGGAAATGGCAAAAAAGTTGCCTCCCTTGGTGGAAATGGCAAAAACATTACCTCCCTTGGTGGAAATGGCAAAAAAGTTGCCTCCCTTGATGGAATTGGCAAAAAAAGTTGCCCCTTGATGGAATTGTCAAAAAAGTTGCCTCCCTTGGTAGAAATGGCAAAAAAATTGCCTTCCTTGGCGCAAATGGCAAAAAAAGTTGCCTCCTTGGTGGAAATGGCAAAAAAGTTGCCTCCCTTGGTGGAAATGGCAAACAAAGTTGTCTCCCTTGGTGGAAATGGCAAAAAAAAAAAAAACAACAAAAAAACACCAAGTCCCCTTAAGGGATATAAGATTACTACACACCAGAAAAAAACTAATAATACAACAAAGACTAATAAAATATTATTTATTGTAGAAACAATGGAAAACAGAATTCAAAATAAAGTGGTCCATACCAAGTGAAAATCCTCTGAGCATATCGAAAATGCAGAGACACAACCTGAGCTCTTGTTCTGTCTGATATCCTACAGGTTTAGCAAACAGAAAATATCCAGAAAATGGCAGATATCTTGCTTGTATGCTTCATTAGAGAGCCTTTCATTATCATCCCTTCATCATCTCATTTTATTAATACATGTATACAGTCGGCTCTTGTTATCTCTACTTCGCTTATCTCGAATAACCGCTTATCTCGAAGTGAAAATTTGGTCCCTGTTTTAACATAGAAATCTAACAACAGGTAACAAACTATTGTAGAAAAGTGGGGAAATTGCTCCCTAATTTCTCCTCTTTTCCACAATATTTTCAATACATTTCCAACTTCAGGAGTCAAATAATATTCATTTGTTAAATGTGGTTGGTTGATTTATTTTTTCCTCAGCACTACAAATCTAATATGTTGAAGTACAGATATCTCGAAGTATTTCAGAGAGTCCCTTTGACTTTGAGATAAAGAGAGTTGACTGTAATTGAAAGAGATAAAACACCAAATGCTCAATATCATATCAAAAATATTTATCTGGATACCCATACCTAGATCACTGGGCTCAACTGTTCACATATGTTCAAAGTTCCCTTTTCCTTTGGCAGTGACCAAATTAAATATCTGGGCCCAGTTGTTCAAAACTTACCGAAGTTGTTAGCTATCATGAGTTTAAAATTTCTATCTTGAAATATGGCATATACATTGATATTTTTTGCTGAAAAATGTGAAAAGCTGCTCACATTTTTGCAACAAAAATATCAATGTATTTGAAAATACCTTCGCTACAATAGTTAACCAGTTTGTCATTAATGAGTTTGTTAAGCTAATGATGCTTTGAACAACTGGGTATCCTGAGTATCAAAATACAATATATCACAGACTGCTTATGTGCTGTTTTATAGCAGCATAGATATAACAAATATAAAGTTGTTTGCAGAATAATCATTAGGTGAACAAATACACTTTCAAGGGGAACAACTCTGTCAAACTTGTTTTTGCCTCCCACTGTAAAGGGTTAGGTGTACAGGAAAGTCAAAATGAAGTCACAAAAGTTGTCTCCCTTGGCAGAAATGGCAAAAAAAAAAAATCTACCAAATGTATCTAGTCCTCTTAAGTGCCATTTCATAACAGCATAATAAAAATATAACAAATATAAAAGCTGCTTCCAGAACAACTGAAGTTAACAATGTAATTGAAGCCAGCTGTGATAAAGGTAACATTTCCCATTATGTTAAAGGGATAGCTCTAGGACACTCTTTGAATCTGCCACACAGAATCTTAGCTGTGTAAATATTACCAAGTTTCTATATATTGTAGGTGCCAGCAAAGATTCTGTCCTGGCTGTTAATTCGTCTAAATATGGTCTGCATTGGGGAGAATACCAGTTCATCCCGTCAAGTTCAACCAAGACTAGAAAATGAATCCAGTCTTCTCTACAGCTGTGTGACTGCTTTACAGCTGCACAAATCAGGCTGGCTCTTCAGGGTCCACTAAGAGAATCTAGTGTCTCTCACAGCTGACTTCATTTTATCAAAAACATTGGTCCATGTTTTATAACTTCGAAGTCATTAAAACAAAAAAATTTTTCAATGTTTAAGTCTTGACACTAGTCCTGCTGAACCCGGATATGCCTGGTCTTTGCAAACAGTTTGGCTCCAAATCAGCTGGCTTCTTCAGAAGCCAACTGATCTGGATCCACACTGTTTGTCATCAAGTATGTGAATTTATATCAACAACCTCGATCGTATTCAGTGATTGCATAAGCTAACAAGGAATGTCCCAATCAGACTACACAAATGTGCAAACTTATCTAAGCCTTTATTTCTAGCCCTGAGGCGGTTCTAACAAGTACCCACAATCTATGTTTTGAGCAGAATTATGAAAAATATCAGGGCCCAGTTGTTCAAAGCGTCGTTAGCTTAACGAGCTCGTTAAGGGTCATTTCGTGAACTGTTTTAGTGGATTCAATATACAATATTCTGATATTTTTCGCTGAAAAAATGTGAGTAGCTTTTGCACTGCAAAAGCTACTCACATTTTTTCAGCAAAAAATTTCAGAATATTTAGGTATCACTCGATGTAAATTTTAACGAATCGTTAACTAACGACATCGTTAGCTTTGAACAACTGGGCCCAGTTTTTTATCTGAAAATTTTCAATTTTTGGAGGTGAAATTTTCTATATATCTGAACAGGCGTGTTTTTGTAATGTCTGGAACTATAGAATATGAAGTCTTGCACAGTCGCTCATCTACTGATACATTCTACAGCATCACGAAAACAAGCCTATATAATTTTGACCCCCTTAAACCCCATTTTCATATAGTAAAACAGGGGTTTACAGGGGTATACATTATTTTTCTTATTTTTGCTCAAAAACATAGATTGTGGGTACTTGTTAGAACCGCCTCACCGAGGCAGTTCTAACGAGTACCCACAATCTATGTTTTGAGCAGAAATATGAAAAATATCAGAGTTATTTATCTGAAAATTTTTGGTTTTTGGGGGTGGAATTTTCTATATATTTGAATAGGTGTGTTTTCGTAATGGAATCCAATGACTGCATCAGCCATGAGTAAAGGACCTGATCAGTCTACACAATCTGGCCTTTGCTTCTACCGCTGAATATGAGGGAGAATCAGACAAATGAGCCACAGTATCAGAAAACTTACTTTCAGACGTGCACTCAGTCTGATCAGAATCTTCACTGGGCTCATTTTGAACAGCCAAGGTTGCGAAGTTTCTTCATGCAGACACTAAAGATTAATCAGACAGCACGGATGTGCAGGCTGGTTTGAGTCTGTTGGGTGCAAGTGTCAGAAGGTACATTTCCTCAATGTGGTGGTTTTCTCCATGAAAACATATTGTGGGTACTCATTAGAAGTGCCACAATGTTTTCGTGGAGAAGAAAAATATCTACTTTTTGGTAGAAAAAACCCTGCCTCATCTGGAGCTAAATTTGCTGTCAGCGTATGCCTAAAAGACACCATACTGTTTGACATGGTCAACATGCCAACTATGCTCAGCTTATATATCCCTGAAGGAAAGAAGTTGCAGCTTAATCATCCTCCTCCTCATCCGAGCTTTCCTCTATATCCTTGTCTGGGTCTGAGGGATCTATTTTCTTCTCCAGATCCTCACTGACAAGATCCAGATAGCCTTTGAGGTCTAAAATATAAGAAAGAATGCAAGTTCATATACAGTCTAAATACTGGCATACATTCTAAATATTGGACCATCTTGAGTTTCCTTAAAAATTGCTGAATGAGGGCAAACAGCGTAAACCTTCATTAGATGTATTCAGTGATTTAGGTCCAAACTGTTTGCTCAGGCCTGTTTGTTCCAGTGCTTAGAGTCAGTGTGGTACTATATTTGCATTTAAGTCAGACATGGCTGAGTGAACTCTGTGAACCTAAATCCTGAGGAGCAGTCTGATCAAGGTCTAGACTCTGCCATCATTCAGTGCTTTCTGGACCCATTTCCAGGTAGTTAAATACCATTACTCTTAGTATTTGGACAGACAGGCCTTAGCAAGTAGTGCAGACCTAGATCAGATGCCACAACTGTGGCATCTGTTCAGGGTCCACAATATTTGTCACTCACCTGGCCATTTTCAGACACATCAAGAGGCAAAGTAAATAATTTTGGGACAATCATGGTCAGGCGTTAAGGTGTCCAAATACATTTGGCATATAGCAGTTTGTTTGTGTTGAGATTTTATGGCCCAGTCAACCCAATGGGGTCATGTCGAGTGCAGTCAGTTTATCTAACCACACGTTTACTGGGCAGGCTTAGTCCTCTAAGCAGTTAACCAGTATTGTGCACATTCTTTTGCCAGAAACTGACAATTGCCCTTCTTGAATCAGCGGAAGGGAGAGAATGACCATAGAAAATATTTCATAATCAATCTCCACGAAAGAATGTTGCCAACCTTGGCAGGGGTCAAACCCTCAACCTCCAGGTCTCCAGTCGGACGCGCATCCAACTGAGCCACCGAGGCCGGCAACTACAGCAGTCTTGTTCAAATGTTACGATATGGTGAGGGTTTAAGGTGTGTGAATATGCACCCTAATTACCGCACATAATCCTATAAGCACACAGTCAAACAATTCCATAGTTTTCAAATTACAGCCAGTGTACTTTTTACCTACTATATAAAGGCATATGATGTGGATACCCATTTGAATTGCATTGACAGGGTTGATGCAATTCAAATGGGTACCCACATCATATGCCTTTATAAAGAAAATCAGGAAAAAAAAAACAACTGAAAAACATTGCATAAGCATCATCAGATCATGGTTTGTTTTTTTTTTTTTTAAGTGTACCTTTAGTATAGGTGGACACGTATTTTTCTACAAGTTTTCCCAGTAACTTTGAAAAACCTAAGTGCACAGTGTGGTAATTAGGTCAAATACGGTATTTACAGTGCAAAAGAAGCCGAGTTAAGAAAAAAGTGGCTGAAGATACAAGCAAACATTGAAAGTCCAAACCAGCCAAAGCAGTCTGATCCTAATCTCTGTGCATCTGTGGATACCATTAAGTGTTTGGTATCTAGTGTTTAGTACTTCTACTTCTGAATTCCAAAGTCCCCAGGTTTGAATCCCACTGGTGGCAGAATTCAGCTGGTAACTGTACGGTGCTTCATTGCACAGAGCCTTTCATTATCATCCTCTCACCATCTTGATACTTAAATATTGTTTTATCATCAACAGGTTGAAGTTTAACCTCTAAACTCAGCGCCTCTCTAATATGCTTGCACAAATTTAGGCTCCACCCCTTTTTCAGTGGGCAATTCATTAAACAAAATGGCTTCATGAATTATTTCTTAGTTTTCAACACAAACATAAGAAATGCTCCATTTATTCAGAAATCAGGCAAACCTCACATTTCACCGCTTTATATAGTAAATACAGAGGTCAGAAATTATGAGGAAGTTCATCTGAGGTATCATCCAATAGATTTTTTTCTTATTAAAGGGGAATGCTCGAAAAGATCAATCCTTCAAATGAAAGCTGTTAAAGAGCGCTGTTGTTTGGTGAAAATTTGAACAAAATTGGTTCAGTAGTTTGCAAGATATGACAATATATCCTCTTCTGCTTCACATGGAGACTGCCATTTTGAATTTCTTGTCATGATCAAAATCTAGAAATTCAAAAAAAGCTGCAGCAATGACATTCTTCAAACCATAATTTATCAGTTCTGATTATATTTGAGTCAAAGAAAATAAATTTAAAGTTACATTGTTGAAATTTAGTTTTACAAAGCAGTTATTTTAACTTTTTAGAAGTTTTTTTTTTTATCTTGTTTTATGACAAGTGAGGTTATGATGTCATAAACTCATAGGCTCATTTCCAGTTTGGTTTCTCAAAACATTCAAATTTGTGTAATTTTCTTGTTTGCAGCTGGAACTGCATGAAATTTGTGCCAAAATGCCTTGCTTGCGGATTCATTTTTACTGAGAAGGCTTTATAATAAAGCAAGCCATCCTTTTAGGTCAATATAATGCTATTAAAAATCCAACCATGACCTTTAAACAACACTGGGTAACCAGATCTATGGATTCTTTGATCTTGTTTGAAGAGCTCCTAGTATCATGTACAAATATCAAACTTACCTTGACCTTTGAACAACACTGGGTAATCAGTTTCATGGATTCTTTGATCTGGTTTGAAGTTAAAGAACTCCCAGGTGACTATTTCTGCAGGTTTTCCTGTGCATGCTAGAATAAATTTCCCATCAGAACTGAAGTTTATATTGTAGACCTGTAAATAGTATGTTAGAGAACCACTTTAATCCTGAACTCTTTCAGTGCAAAATTTCAGACTACATTTTGTAACCTTTTTTTTTTTTTTTTTTTTTAACAAACTATCAACTGGAAAAAAGTTTATATATAAAGTTGAAAGACTGAATGTCAAATAGTGTAGGTCCTGATGAGATGGCTCAGTATTGGTCTCATCTGGATCTATGCTCTTTGCAAAAGCCTATTATTATTGCCTATGGCAGTGAAAGTTATAAGTGCTGAGCAGAATTGTAGCAGACAATGTTCTAAAAATTGTTATTATTATTTTTCAGAGAAAATATAGTCGGCATTTCATGTGAATCATCAAGCCTTACTTTTCTCCTAATCATTTCTTTAAAGCCACACATGCTTTAGTCAATATATAAAAAAGCCAATCAGAAAAAAATGTACAATATAATGCTGTGTTAACTAGCTGACCTTTACAAAAATGTCTACCGTTATTATGCATTTGTTAAGTTAGAATTAAAACATTTATCCCTACTTTTATTGCTGTACAGACATTACATTACTTTATTGATATTTTTGCAACTATCATTCAGTTAACTAGCCATTCTTTTTATAACTGGCTTAATTTAAGAGTTATTAAAATTGATGTTAAAGTCACTTCCTGAACATGTTTTCCCATATCAAGCAACATGCTTACCATTCGATCTAAGGTGTAAGAAGCAATACACTCATAACTGTTTTTATCCCATAGTCGCAGTGAGTTTTCTTCAGTCCAACTACCATAAGTCAGAAGGAATGAACTACTGGGGTTACACACAAGCTCTGTACATGTTAAATGGCCCTTCAGTCGATGGAGAATAGAACCTAAAAAGTTTGCAAGTGAAAAGTCTCTCAGTTCCTTTTAATCCTTATTGGGGTCACACAGCTCCAGATAAAGCGCTTTTTAAAGAAAAAAAAATGTATGGTAAATGTCCTAAAATTTTGAACACTTTATTTCATACCTTTTTTACCTTAACCCTTAAAGCGCCAATCACAACAATTGTTGTCTGCTTTGTCTTCTGCTTGTGATTTTAAAAGTCATTTCTGCAAACGGTGTGGACCCTGATCAGACTGCTCCTTTAGGAGCAGTCTGATCGGGGTCCACACTGTTTGTCTGTTCGCAAAACTAGGTTTGAAAAGTTTGCAAGAATATTCAGCAGACGACAAACCGACGACATTTTCAGATGCAGTTTTTCTTGGTGCTTTAAGAGTTAAGTTTGTGTTTAGGCTTTTTAGGCTCTTTTTATGCTCTTTCATAAAATAGTTAGCAGTATGGCAAACAGAGCAGACCCAGATCCTTTAGGAGCAGCCTATCCCGAGTCTGTATTGTTTGCAGAAGCCATTTTGTCTGAATCTTTTCTGTACTCAATTTTAGGACATATACCATACTGATATTGTTCATATTTTCGAAGAAAACGTGGTACTCATAAGAAGCTCCTCAGTGAGGCACTTCTAATGAGTACACACAACATATTTTTATGGAGAAATAAGAAAAATATAATCTGAAAACCTATCTGAAGTTATCGAAGAGAAACATGAGAAAATGACATCTGCACAAAAAGTAGACTCAGATCAGCATGAGCATCCACACAGTGTGATGAGAGTTTTTGCTGTCTGCATAAGGAGGTCTTGGATAATTGGCTATTCAGTTTAACCCTTGTCCTGCTGAACCCGGATATACTCTGCCTTTGCAAACAGTGTAGATCCAGATCAGTTGGCTTCTGAAGAAGCCAACTGATCTGGATCTGCACTGTTTGCCATTGAGTATGTAAATGTATAGCAACATTCCGGATCAAGTAACCTGATTGGCTGAAAATTAGAAGTGGGGGTGGCATCTTAATTTATTCAGCAGGACAAGGGTTAAGAAATTCTTGGTTATCATTGCAACAAAACTGAACTTTCAATCAATTTTATCGTTTTCTTTGCTTACTTGAACCAACAAAGACTGGACCAATTTTGAGCATTTTTTTTTTTTTTTTTTTTTTTTTGTCAGGCCTCCTATATGATCACTGGTTTACTAAAAATAGGAGCTTTTTCAACCGACAACATTAAAGTAATATTGTTTAGCTATCTAAAATAGTATTCAGCTCATAAAATGAAGTTACCTTTTAGCAATTCTGTTTTTAAGTAGTTCATTATTTTCTCACATATTGTGTGCATTTGACAGGTCAGTGATAAAGATCTGCAGAGCTAAGAACCTGATAAAACTTGCTAGGAATGTGTGGATTGTTGCCAGGGCAGTAATATTCAAGACAAATGTTCATTTATTAGATTCTATATACACCCACCATTAATAAAGTTATTAGATTCTATTTACACCTACTATTAATAAAGTTATTAGAGTCTATTTACACCTACCCTTAGTAAAAGTTATTACGGTAGATTCTATTTACACCAACCATTAGTAAAATTATTAGATCCTATGTACACTTGCCATTGGTAAAACTATTAGATTCTATTTACACCTACCATTAGTAAAGTTATTTGATTCTATTTACGCTTACCATTAGTAAAGTTATCAGATTCTATTTACACCTACCATTAGTAAGGTTATTTGATTCTATTTACACCTACCATTAGTAAGGTTATTTGATTCTATTTACACCACTACCATTAGTAAAGTTATTAGATTCTATTTACACCTACCATTAGTAAAGTTATTAGATTCTATTTACGCTTACCATTAGTAAAGTTATTAGATTCTATTTACACCTACCATTAGTAAGATTATTTGATTCTATTTACACCTACCATTAGTAAGGTTATTTGATTCTATTTGCACCTACCATTAGTAAGGTTATTTGATTCTATTTACACCACTACCATTAGTAAGGTTATTTGATTCTATTTACACCTACCATTAGTAAAGTTATTAGATTCTATTTACACCTACCATTAGTAAGGTTATTTGATTCTATTTACACCTACCATTAGTAAGGTTATTTGATTCTATTTACACCACTACCATAAGTAAAGTTATTAGATTCTATTTACACCTACCATTAGTAAGGTTATTTGATTCTATTTACACCTACAATTAGTAAAGTTATTAGATTCTATTTACACCTACCATTAGTAAGGTTATTTGATTCTATTTACACCTACCATTAGTAAGGTTATTTGATTCTATTTACACCACTACCATTAGTAAGGTTATTTGATTCTATTTACACCACTACCATTAGTAAAGTTATTCTATTTACACCTACCATTAGTAAGGTTATTTGATTCTATTTATGCTTACCATTAGTAAAGTTACTAGATTCTATTTACACTTACCATTAGTAAAGTTATTAGATTCTATTTATGCTTACCATTAGTAAAGTTATTAGATTCTATTTACACCTACCATTAGTAAGGTTATTTGATTCTATTTACACCTACCATTAGTAAGGTTATTTGATTCTATTTACACCTCTACCATTAGTAAAGTTATTAGATTCTATTTACACCTCTACCATTAGTAAAGTTATTAGATATTGTTTACACCTACCATTAGTAAGGTCAAATATTCTCAAAATAAAATCATCATGAGCCACAAGAACTGTTTTATTATCAAGAACTTGAAAGCTGTCCACAGCAGACGACAATCCAGTTTTTATTTTCTCTGACTGGTACTTTCGGTAATATTCAATATCAACTAAGGACATCTTCTTGGAACCTGGAAAGTGAAAAGACAAATATTATCCTTTAAGTTGATGATTTTTATGCCCCCACCTGCCTTGGCAGGAGTAAGGCATATAGTCTTTCGCCATAATGTTACTTCCGTACATGCGTATGTCACGTTCATAACTAGGTTCAAGTTTACCTGAAAGTTTAGGTGCAAATTTACGTTCGCGTTTCTCTTGCAGCTAATAACTTTTATACCTTCTGGGCTAGAAAGTTGAAACTTTGTATGACACTTACAATGCTTCCTTTTAATGTATGGAAGCATTGCCCCAGGGGTATGCCCCTGGGTGGGGCTAGGGGTCAGAGCGGGGGCATCTGTGTACTGTGGACACATTTCTAGTTAATATTAGAAGTCTGAAGACATCTATCTTTTTTTTTTTTTCTGATGTTTTCAGTTTTGTGCTGCATTTTTCAGTATTCTGTTGATCATTAAAAGCACACACTGGATTGTATCTACATAAGACACTATTTCATTGGTCAAACAGCATATCCTATTAAAGTCAGTACTTGTAACTTGCATAAATAGTCTTGCTATTTCTGTCACACATAACCGGTTCTTACATGTATGAACCAGGTTTACTCAAAACAATCTCAAACGTGACAATAAACAGGTTTATTAGGTTGTACACAGACAGAGTAAAAATCCTTTTACAGTGCAAAGTCTTTAACAAACTGTGTAAAAATTACAATGACAATTACAAGTTACTTTTCCAATTGTTCAAATTTCAACATTTAGACTTAAACACATACAGTATTGATTGTGTGAAGAGACTACGATAACGAAAAATAAGAATCTTAATATAGTCATACAGTCATTGGTAATTTCCAGTGCTTTTGTCATTCTATGGAAACAGCTAAAGGTCAAACATTTTATTGTATAGATTATGTTGCAACTATCAACAACAAAAAATTAAATATCAAATCCATCCGAGTTCCTGAGATTTGAATGAAAGTACCAGCTGAATGGCAGACAGAGCAGATCCTGATCAAACTCTTCCTAAAGAAGTCAACAGTGCCTGCTCAGACCTGTCCCTTCTGAATAGAGTAAATACGAGCCAGCGCACGACAAAACCTACTACAGTCGGCTCTCGTTATCTCAAAGTCCTAGGGACTCTCTGAAATGTTTCGAGAGATCCGTATCTCGACATATCAGGTTTGCTGAATTGAGGAAAAAAGATAAATCAAAGAACCACATTTCACAAATGAATATGTAATTTGACTCCCGAAAATAGAGATATCCTGAAAATATTGTGGAAAAGAGGAGCAATTTCTCCTCTTTTCCACATTATTTTGTTACCTGTTGTCATAGTTTCATGTTAAAACAGGGACCAGATTTTCACTTCGATATAAGCGGCAATTTGAAATAAGCGAGTTCAAGATAACGAGGTTCGACTGTATAACATATGCATGACAGGCAAAGACCGGTTAGTCTGTACATGCACCTAGTATGCCAAGGGTTCTTTTATCTTTCTTTAGATAAGCATGAGGCTTAGAAGGCACATGCTATCAGCAAAGACTCTGATCAAACTGTGCAGATGTGCAGGCTGATCTGAGTCTTCAGTGGTTGCACAAGTCTGTATGTTTGTCGTGCGCTGGCTCATATGTAAGTGTCTGACTGACCTGACTGAGTTTCGCAAACTTCTATGTGTATCTCTTCTTGATTTGCCTTGTTCCCACCAGGGGGCACCGACTCTACTGTGTACAACATGTATTTTCCATCAGGAGTGAGAGCCAGCTCATCTTCTGTGAAAACGGCATGTTCCGGGTTGAGTGTGCACAGTCGTTTTCTACCGGCAATGTTGAACACATGTAAGGGGCCGTCTTCTTCACAAAATGCAACCAGAATTGTACCAGATTTATCAACCTTAAAAAAACATTGAGCATGGGAGAATGAACCTATGGTATATCATAAATATCTGCCACTTGGTTAACACCGTCAGATTTCATATTACATGGGCCGTGTTACGCAAAAAAGTACCTTCAAACATGCAGAAAATGCACATAATAAGATCATCCTGCGCATGCAGAAAGTATCATCTGGGCCCAGTTGTTCAAAGCTAACGATGTCGTTAGTTAACGATTCGTTAAAATTTACATCGAGTGATATGCAAGTATGCTGAAATTTTTTGCTGAAAAATGCAAAAGCTACTCACATTTTTTCAGCAAAAAATATCAGAATATTGTGTATTAAATCTGCTAAAAGAGTTAACGAAATGACCCTTAACGAGCTCCTTAAGCTAACGACGCTTTGAACAACTGGGCCCTGATTTTTACTCTGCATTCATACATTCTGGAGTATGGAATGATTCTATTAGCAGACATTGAATGCCCTTATCAGACTGCACAGATGCACAGACTTTGGGCCTTCGCTGTCATTATATGCCTAAAGACACAGTTTTACATGATGCAGCCCATACCATAACAGATTTACACACAATATGCAACACAAGAAAAAGAGGGGAGATAAAATAATTTTGGCAGAGTTGTCTCCCAAGAAAGTACAGTCGACTCTTGTTATCTAAAGTCCAAGGGTCTCTGAAATACTTCGAGATATCCGTACCTCGACATATCAGATTTGCAGAATTGAGGAAAACAATAAATCAAACACCCATATTTCACAAACAACTATGTTATTTGACTCCTGAAGTTAGAGATACATTGAAAATATTGTGGAAAAGAGGAGAAATTTCTCCTTAGGAGCAATTTCTCCTCTTTTCCACAATATTTTGTCACCTGTTGTTAGAGCTCTATGTTTAAACAGGGACCCTATTATCACTTCAAGGTAAGCTGTTATTCGAGATAAGCGAAGTCGAGATAATGAGAGTCGACTGTACATGTATACGGATTCACCTAAAAGCAACATGAACAACTACAAATAAGCTTATGGCAAACTGCAAGGAAACAGAAGTCTTTCTGTTACTATTAAAAAGACCACCACATATTTTTTCCTGGCATTGTGTAAACATGCACACCTCTCTGCTGCATCGCCAGTTGCACATAACTTATTTTTAATCAGCTGTAACTGAATTTTACAATACATTCTTTTAAACCATACATAAATTTTTTATGAGACAGTGCATATATGGCATAACTACTTACACACAGCCCTTCTAATTTCTCTTTCTGTTTGGTTTCCAAGATGGCTGACACCTTCCCAGTTTTTAAACTGTAAATCTTTACATTTTGTTTGCCTCGGCTTAGAGTAACAACCTCTGAAATAAATTAAAATCATACATACATGCAGATCATTGTAAGAGGTAAGAATTATCCTTTTTTACTTGGAGTTTTATAGCCCAGTCAATAATGTTAAGGTCTTATTCAAGCCAATAAGTTAACCTACTCACATTTTTCCTATGCGTGCTTTAATAGATCTTGTAAGTGGTTAATCAGTACTTTGTGCACATACTTTTAAGAGTAACTGACAACTGCTATTCTTGAATCAGGGGAAGATAAGAATGACCACAGATATTATATATTATTTCATCATCAATCTCCATGAAAAGTTATGCAGTCCAGCTGTGATTTGAACCCGTTACATGTCTATTAACACTTAAACAGCAGCCTTGACATTCTATTTTTTTTTTTTTTTTTTTTTTCAGAGAAAATGGATGCGATATATAATTTGAATTGTTTGCTATCATGTGAATCATCTAGATTCACAATATATCAGGCCCTATTATCTGAAAAAAATTACAAAAAGAAAACCTGAGCCTAGTTGTTCAAAGCATTGTTAGCTTAGGTCAAAATGTTAACTGTTCTGGTAAGTACAATCTCTATTTAACAAGTATTTTTGCTGAAAAAAAGTGAGTAGCTTTTAAAAATGCAAAAGCTACTCACATTTTGCAGCAAAATATATGCCAGTTAAGGTATTTGTAAGTGTAATAGTTATTCAGACATGTACCTTAAACACTAGGGCTGATGGAAATGTTACTGGACAGACACATGAAGAATCAGGTGGAAAACAAGACCCTCTATCACACATGCTTGCTACTACAGGTGTGACAAAGATTCAAGTTCTTTAAATCCGGACAATAATAATACCATTTCTTCCCTGAACAAGTCTGAATATGTGGCTTCTTTTAGGAACATATCCCTGGAACTCTTTTGTAACCTCTAGTTTGTCTAGATTTACAATCTTTAACTTTCTCTCCACATCTGGCAATACCAGCAGTTCTGTGGGACTAAGAATTTCCATCCTAAGTATGGAACAATCCTGAAAATAACAAAAACAAAAAAAAGATTGTGAGCATTATGTTGAAAAATCTATAAATGTGTTCATCAAAATAAGAAGATATATCATACAAGACTAGATTGTATAAAAATACCATCCAGAAGATATCTAGCTATATTTTGTAATAAATATATAGGTAGGTAAGACACTTCTAATGTCTGACGGAGAACCCACAAATATATATTCATGGATTTTGATTATTTCCAAAGGGAAGGGGGAATAACACACTTTTAAAAAAATCACTCTTTAATAAATATGTTGGCTGATGGCCATCAGCAGAAATATTTATTAAAGAGTGAGCTTTTCAAAAGCATATTTTCATGGAGAAATAAGAAAAATATCTGGGCCCAGTTGTTCAAAGCATTGTTAGCTTAACAAGCTCATTAAGGGTCATTTCGCTAACTGTTTTAGCGGATTCAATATACAATATTCTGATATTTTTTGCTGAAAAAATGTGAGTAGCTTTTGCACATTTTTTCAGCAAAACATTTCAGCATATTTGCACACCACTTGATGTAAATTATAACGAATCGTTAACTAACGACGTCGTTAGCTTTGAACAACTGGGCCCTGTACTTTTTTGCTTGAAAAAAAAGTGCCTTATCTGGCATTACTATTTTATTTAAACCCTTTTATCGCTACATTTTTAACAAATTTCCCAAAAATGTGTTTGAATGACACTAAAATAAGGAAAGTATCAACAAAACAACTGCAGCGTGAGGAAAGGTACCTTCAGACGTGTGTGCCTAGAGAAGACTGGGACAAGTCTGCACAGCCATGTGGTCCGCTCAGTTTTCACTGTCCTCTTGAAGGAACATTGGCTCCTTGTATATCTAGCAGGTCCAGCAAAGAGTCGAATCAGACTTCACAAATGCTAGACACAAGTCTGACAATCCCTTGTTTATGCTATGGCTCAAATGTATTCATCTCTCCTTTGATAACACCACAAGCTCTGGTTGACCAAGTTCTGCATGTATAATTATGAAAACTGAACTCACCAATACCCGTTCTCTAACAACTTTATTCGCCATCAGATCATAGACAAATATAAACTGGCTATCATTCTCTCTTGACTTAAAACCAAAACCAACTAGATAGCGGGAGTTTTCATGTAAACAAACAGATCTGTAAAAGTGAAGAAAGCATTATAAACTTTAAAATATTTAACCTTTACCACTCTCTGGGCATTTTCAGCAGACGACAAAATGATGTTATTTTTCTTATTTTTCCCAGAAAACAGGATTTGACATTTCATGCAAATTGTCTCCTACTCCTTAGGAGACAATTTGCATGAAATGTCAAATCCTGTTTTCTGGGAAAAATAAGAAAAATATTTCAAAATGTCGTCTGCTGAAAATTTTACCCAGAGTGCTAAGCGTTAAGGAGTCTTGATACATAAGGTAGCTGTTCTGCCATATTTTAAAATGGAGACATTTTTTTTTTTGTGACTTTCTGTTTGCTTTCCTGTACGAGTCTCTTCTGAAAAGGGGTCTACTTTAAAAGGAAAGAATTTGCTCCCACAGGGAGCAAATTCTTTCATTTTAGAGTAGACTCCATTTCAGAAGGGAGCAAAAACAATTTTCACAGTTACTTCCATTGCAAGTGTATCAATTCCTTTTAAAGGACAATGTTAAGCCTTATTTTCTGTGAAAAAAAAACAAAAAACAAAAAAAAACAAGAATTCCGCAAAAGGCTATGTCGCGCCTGCAAGGGAGATAGACGGATGCAAAGTTACAAAGTATGTGAACCATGAAACATAGGTCCATGTCAAATATGGATACTGCTGTCTGACAAGCTTATACCAAGTATCATCACTGTAGCCTTTATAGTTCTTAGGAAAGGTGAAGTAAAATCAAAATCAACACAGCAGTATTACTGTAACATGTTTCGGATATAGTCCTTCTTCAGACAGTATACATAATAACAACATGAAAAGGAAATGATGTTAAAGCACCAAATGATGCTGACGTCGGCAGGAAGTGATGTTAAAAGAGCCAAAATGACGTTGATGTTATTGGACGTTATATGCTTTAAAATGCTAATTGAAACACTGTAACTGGATCAAAAATACCTGAATGGTAAATGATACAAATGTTTCCATAAATAATAGGTCCTATAGTAGTGCGTAAAATGGAAACAACAGTTGTGTCTCAAAATTAAATTGTAAAAATCAATTGAACCTGTGTGTATCAATTTGCACAAGACACATTTAGTACCCCACCCCCCCCCCCCCCCCCCCCCCCTCACACACCCCCCATCCCCGCAAAAAATAATCAATATTTAGAAAGCATTTTCAGGGTCAATGTAATTTTATGTTAACCATTACTCGTTTGTGTGTGTGTGTATGTGTTTGTGTGTGTGTTTGTGTATGTGTGTGTGTGTGTTATAGCTAAGACAGGTAAAAAAGGAATATCCACATAAATGTTTACCTTAAAGACTCCATATCCCTCAAAAATAGACATTTTATTGTCCAAGAAAGATTTAATAAATTGATACATGATATTAATACAATCATAAAATGTGACACCTGACAGCCTGTAAAATTTCAGTCAGTCTCTCGTATTTGAAATTAAATGATTTTTTATCATATCTCTGAATTAATGTTGCCAACATTAATTCAGAGATTCGATAAAAAACATTTCATTTTTGATTCAGTTCAAAATGAGAGTCTAATTGAAATTTTACAGGCTGTCAGATGCCACATTTAATGATCGTATTGATACTATATATCAGTTTATGAAATCTTTCTTGGATAAAAAATGTCTATTTTTGAGGGATATGGGGCCTTTAATTCTCCGCAAAACCTATCTTGTGGGTACTCATTAGAAGTGCATCAGAGATATTTCTAATGAGTACACAAAACATATGTTTTTGTGGAAAAATAAGAAAATGATCAGCACCTTTTTGACCTTACCTAAAGCTATGGTTTGTATGGTATATACATACCTGATTCTATGAGCTGATATTCCAGGGCTCTGACTAATCTTCTGAGGTTTTCTCGTCCTATCCCACACTCTAACACTGGAGTCCTCCGCAGCTGTGATGACCGTTTTCATATCATTAGTGCACACACTCACAACATCTACAGGGTGCTCTAGTTCTTCCGTTTTATTGCCGCTCTTAATATCGTAAAAATTAACAGAAACTGAGTTGACTAAGTACAAAGATTTACCATCTTTTGAACACTTCAAACTGCGAATATAATCATTGGGATTGCCTGCAAATGCAAAAATAAACCAACATAACTAACATAGCTTTTGATAAGAAAGAGTATCAGGTCATATTTTTTCTTATTTATTTCTCCACAAAAATGTATGTTGTGGGTACTAATAAATAAGTACCCACAACATGCATTTTCATGGAGAAATAAGAACAATTTCAATACTTTGGGGTTGAAAGTAGTGCTTCTAGTGAGTACACACAAGTGCTTTTGTGGAGAATTACCCCTTGTTCTGCTGAACCGGATAATGCCCTGCCATTGCAAATAGTGTAGATCCAGATCAGTTGGCTTCTGAAGAAGCCAACTGATCTGAGTCTGCACTGTTTCTCATTCAGTATGTGGATTTATATCAACAATCTGGATCAAGTATTCTGATTGGCTGACAATTAGAAGTGGGCATGGCATCTCAATTTATTCAGTATGACAATGGTTAAGAAAAAATATTAATATTTTTTGGTTGAAAGAAGTACCTTATTTGGAGCTATGACTAGACAAATCAGATCTGGAAGTACAATATTTTCATAGCTCTTGATAAGATGCCTTTTTCAATCCAAAAATTTCGATATTTTTCTTATTTCTTCACAAAAATATATCCATTGGGTACTTATTAAAAGCTGAGATACTTCTAATGAATATCCACCTTGCCAAGCTGCTTATACCTGCCTTGCAGAGGCATTTCTAATGAGTACCCACAACATATGTTTTCGTAGAGAAGTAAAAAATCTATTTACCTGATACTCACCCTTACCTAGACCTATGATTTTTATAATTTTCTTATTTCTCCTCCAAAAATCTGTTGCATTGTACACACTGGAATCATGGCAAGGTTTCGTTTGTGTTGAGACTTTATGGCCCAGTCAACCCAGTGGGATCATGTCCAGCATGGTCAGTTTATCTAACCACATTTTTACTGGGCAGGCTTAGTCCTCTAAGCAGTTTATCAGTATTGTGCACATTCTTTCACCAGAAACTGACAACTGCCCTTCTTGAATCAGCGGAAGGGAGAGAATGATCGTAGAAAATATTTCATGATCAATCTTCACAAAAGAAAGTTGCCAACCCGGCGGGAATTGAACCAGCAACCTCCAGATCACCAGTTGGACGTGCATCCAGCTGCGCCATGGAGGTCGGTTTCATGCTAAGGTATATAATAAAAACATGTTATAACTACAGTAAAATGATCTGATACTCTGTAACACATCTTGTGGATGTTCTCGTATCTCTGGATCACAATCAACATAAGTATCTCTTATGACCGTATGATCTGGGGAAAATGACGATTTGGGCCCAGTTGTTCAAAGCTAACGACATAGTTAGTTAACGATTCGTTAAAATTTACATCGAGTGATTCGCAAATATGCTGAAATTTTTTGCTGAAAAAATGTGAGTAGCTACTCACATTTTTCCAGCAAAAAATATCAGAATATTGTATATTGAATCCGCTAAAACAGTTAACGAAATGACCCTTAACGAGTTTGTTAAGCTAACGATGCTTTGAACAACTGGGCCCTGGTGTTTTATATCCCTTTCAACATTTAAGTCATATCAAGATGATGGAAGTGTGATAATAAATACCATACAGCCATGAGCTGAATTCCATCTTCCAGTAGGAATTGAACCCTGAAACTTGTGATCCACGTAACTTTTCTGAAGTCAAGATTCTAAAACTATCAGATCTGACATCTACTGTAGCCTGTGTCTAAATAACAGTTAAAATGCAATTTACTGTGAAGGAAAGCATAAATTTTACCTTTTATAACATTGAGTTTTCTCTGTGCTTTATAATCGAAGAACACAATATCGTTGGTGTAAATGTTACTGTAGATTACTTGTTTCTCATCAACACTGAATATCATCTCATCAATTTCATACTGAAACCAAATATAAATGTTAAAACTCCAAACATGATGCTTTTTTTTTTTTTTTTTGCTAAAATACCACCATTTTTTACATATTTTTATATGAGCATATATTTACAGTCAAACCTGTGTTAAGCAAGCACCTTGGGGAAAGCCAAAAATGGTTGCTTAAGACGGGTGCTTGCTTCATACAGGTAAATTTACACCTTTTTCCCTTTTATGGGACCTGAAAAAAGTGGCCTTTAAGATGGGTTTAACTACAATGTGCAATATGTAAGCCCTGACTGCCCAGGTAAGCATGTGCATCCATGCTGTCTGATCAAGACCTTCCCTATTCACAGGTGTACTCTACAATATCTCTTGTTTCTGTAAGCAGCCAATGCAGGCATTGAAATATCCATTCATCTTAACTTTTCAGTGCCAAATTTCAGACTTCATTTGTCGTCTGCTTTGGGTTTTTTTTTTAACAAACTATCGATTGGAAAGCAGTATATATGTAAAGTTGAAAGACTGAAAGTCAAACAGTGTAGATCCTGATGAGATGGCTCATTGTAAGCCATCTCATCTGGATCTCCACTGTTTGCAAAAGCCTATTATTATCGTCTGTGGCAGTGAAAGAGTTAAATGACTAAATACAATTTTCTGTCATTTTTCACAAGGGGGACAACTTTTGTGGCTTCCTGTTTGTGTTCCTGCACCCCAAGCCCCATCTGAAAAAGGTCTTTACTACAGTCAGATAACAGATTTAAAAAAGTCAAATGACTTTCTTCTGGATCCCATTTATATATTGATGTTTTGTCATGTCTTGTTGTCAATTGTAATGTTATATGTATACAAATGAAAATAAAAGTTTAAACTAAAGAAACAATTTTCTCCAAAGGCAAAAGGGAGATAAAATAATTTTTAATAAAGCTGCCTCCATTTAAAGTGTATCCCTTTTAATTCCATTCTTTATCTGTGCCATAAAAAAACAAGTTTGTGATCTTTCTTACCCTTTAACCCTTGCCATGCTGAATAAATTAAGATGCCATACCCACTTCTAATTGTCAGCCAATCAGATTGCTTAATTCAGATTGTTGATATTAATTCACATACCGAATGATAAACGGTGTAGATCAAGATCAGTTGGTTTCTTCAGAAGCCAACTTATCTGGATCTACACTGTTTGCAAAGGTAGGGTATATCCGGGTTCAGTAGGACCAGTGTTTATACTCTAAATTTAAATTAAGCTACCAGACAACATTTAAAAATATTTGTTCTCATTCTTCCAAGGAATAGGGTCATCTCTTTTTACTTCAAATTGATTGCATTCACATCAGCACCCTCTATATCTATCATCTGAACACTCACAAACATAAAAGAAAAAGGTAATTCCCATTTGTACAAGCAATTATCACATTGTAAAACTCACAACTTTAACCCTTAAAGCGCCAAGAAAAACTGCATCTGAAAATGTCGTCTGTTTATGTCGTCTGCTGAATATTCTTGCAAACTTCTCAAATCTTTTTTTGCATGCCAGCAAATAGTGTGGACCCAGATCAGAAAGGAGCAGTCTGATCTGGGTCCACACTGTTTGCAGAAATGACTTTTAAAATCACAAGCAGAAGACAAAGCAGACGACAATTGTTGTGAATGGTGCTTTAAGGGTTAAGCAAAAAAAGAGATGATCCATCATATGTTTGTATATGCAATGAGGGTGCAGCTTCAGGGTACAGCATTTATTCGTACAAGGCAAAGACTGGGTCATATCAGGGGCTTTTCATTTTTTGCAAATTTTCTCCTATGGTTCCAAAATGTCCAGCCTTATTTTCAGCTAAAATAAGAAGATCTGTTATTACACAACTGTTATTTGCTATTAAATTTTGTCTATTATGTTAGCATCTGAGATACATTAAGCTGTCAAAAAAGTGAGGACTTGGAAAAAATTACTGAGTTACTTATTTTTGCATTGAATAAAGAAATTTCTCATGTTTATTAGGAAGACAGCATGTAAAATTGGGTTTTTAGAGCCAAAAATCAGTAAGTCTAACTAAAACCAGGGAGACTTAACATGTCTGATCCCCTATAAACTTTGTCAATCCCCAACGTTTTAGCTAACCTGAATAGATTCCCCTACTTCATCGTCAAAGAATGGTTCAAAACCTCGGAATATGGAGGTAAACTGTTGTTTCTTTAGATCTAAGACTGTGAAGTACACCTGGTCAGCTGTGGTGACTGCTGCAAAATTCTTACATCCTGCAGAAGAGAAAATCATGTAATAGGCCTGCTGCAGAAGGGTAATCAAGGCTCTAGATAAAGGGGTATCCACATATTTTACTTACAACTCCATGAAAAATGACACATATACACTGGAACCTCTTTAAAAGATGGTTCATTATAAGATGGTATTGGATAAAAAGTGGTTTAAAGGTGGACCCCAAAGTATTTTATCCAAACAAAAATGTATAGATTATATAGAAAAATGACCAATATGGGCCTTAGTTGTCTGCATATCCAACTATGGCTCAATCTCATGCTGTAGCTTATTTCAGAATCATAAAGAGCTTGACTGCCCATCTTTATATTTGTGGCGCGATCTCCACCACACTGAGAAAATACTCAAGTTTTTGAGAGCGGCTATTAATTACTGAAGATGATGATGATGATGATGATGATGAATGGCTTAAAGAGACTATCAATTCATGTGCATAAATCATAGCTCTAGATAAGAGGAGAATCAGATAAATATATTTTTCTTATTTCTCCACAAAACATAAGCTGTGGGTACTCATTATAAGTACTTGCTGAGGCACTTCTAAGGAGTACCTACAATGTAAGTTTTCATGGAGAAAAAAGAAAACTATCAACACTTCTTGGTTGAAAAAAACAGGGCCTTATCCGGAGCAATAACATATCCTAATTTTGTCATGGTTTGATTATTGCACAAGAAAATACATGGTTTTGAAAAAAAAAAAAAAAAAAAAAATGTTAGGAATGTAAAGGAAGTAGTGAAAGTGTAAACATCATTAACCCCTAACCTTGTCATGCTGAGTAAATTAAGATGCCACACCCATATCTAATTGTCAGCCAATCACATTACTTAATCCAAATTGTTGATACAAATTCACATACTGAAAGGCAAACAGTGTAGATCCAGATCAGTTGGCTTCTGGAGAAGCCAACTGATCTGGATCTAACCGGTTTGCAAAGGCAGGGCATATTTGGGTTAAGCAGGACAAGGGTTAAAACACCACTCACAAAAGCAGCAAACTACAAGATTTTTCTTTTATTTTCTTGCAGAAATAAGCTTTGATATTTCATGTGACTTATCTGCCTAGTAAATGATTTATATGAAAAAAAAAAATAAAAACATATTTTTTAGAATGTCATTGCTATAAATTTGGATGGAGCATTAAGAATTAGTAGCAGCTCATAGCTCTAGACAAGAGGTGTTATCAGCCAAATATTTTTCTTATTTCTCTATGAAAACACATGCTGTGGGTACTCATTAGAAGTGCCTCACTGTGGCACTTCTAAAGAGTACCCACAATGTATACTTTTATGGATAAATAAGGAAAATACGAATGCTTTCTGACTGAAAAAAAAACACCTTATCTGGAGCTATGCTAGCTTTGTGTAAATTTCCTGCAGCTACATACCAGTAGTTATTCCTGGAAAGCCAAACTCGAAGCGCTCATCACACTCAATGGTACCAATACTTTTACCATCTACAAGATCGGTCAATAAGGCTCTGTGTATGTCAAATATGACAAGAACTGTTTTGTCGACTCCAGCAAGGCAGACAGGGTTGTTGTCTGAGGCAGAGTTGATATCAAACAGCTTTTCACCTGAAGATAAAGTACACTAAGTACTGGAACAGACAGGCCGGAGCAAACTGTGTAGACCCAGATCTAACACTGCAAAATGCAAGTATCTGATCAGCCTGCACATTTGTATGTTCTGATAAGATCTTTCTCAGCCCACTTCTAATTTCCAGCAAATCAGATTACTTGATCCGGGTTTTTTGATAGAAATTCACATATTTAATGACAAACAATGCAAATCCAGATCAGTTGGCTTCTTCAGAAGCCAACTGATCTGGATCTACACTGTTTGCTGACAGGGCAAGCTGTGTTCAGCAAGAGAAGAGTTAATATTATGTGATACTGTATCTTTTATAAATGAACACATTACAGACCATTATGTGCATCAGTCTCACACTAGTTTGTTTGTGTTGAGGTTTTACAGCCAAGTCATCCCATTAGGGTCATGTCGAGCGCAGTCAATTTACCTAACCACACTTTTTTCTGGGCAGGCTTAGCCCTCTAAGTGGTTAACCAGTGTGTGTGCACATTCTTTAACCAGAAACTGACAACTGCCCTTCTTGAATCAACTGAAGGGAGAAAATATGAACGAAGAAAATATTTCATGATCAATCTCCATACTAGTGTCCATTGACATATTTTAAAATATCCATGGATTCTATAAGTACCTTGTAAATGCTCACTTATGCCAATGTGCATAAAATTCCAACATGAAACCATAGGCAGTTGAGCGTTCAAGAGCCCAAAATTGAACAACTACCTCAGCTTATGATGCCAACATCCACAGTCAAACAATAAATTTGATGAATTTTTAGCTGATGACCAGTATCTGTGTAACAGTACAAACCAAAAGGTATGAAGGATTATATCTGGAAATTGACAAACAGAACAGGAAAGATCCTGGTCAGCGTGCACAAACAGGAAGATCAAATCTTTGCTTTTAACACTGGTTATTGGGTTTTTTCACCCTTGAATCATAAAACTTCAGTTTTCAGAAATATAGTTACTGATGGAAATGAATTTTCTTGAAACATCATATTTACCCAAATATTCAGACAAACAAGCCTGAATAAACAGTGTAGACTAAGATCAGATGCTGCATTCTGTGGCATCTGATCAGAGTCTACACCATTTTGTCACCCATCCAGCAGTTTTGTAGACAGTAATCAACAGGTAGTAAACTGGACCCAGTTGTTCAAAACTAACAGTGTTGTTAATGTATCGTTAAATCTTTGATCATTAAATATGGCATATACCCTAATATTTCTGCTGAAAAATGTGAGTAGCTTTTGCATTTGCAAAAGCTACTCACATTTCTTCAGCAAAAAGTCCTGTGATTTTAGATAGTGTACTTACTAGAACACTTAAGATTTTGACCACTAACGAGCTTGTTAAGCTAACAATGCTTTGAACAAATGGGCCCTGGACATGTTCTAACTCTAGAACAAATATTGTAAGCAGTTAAGGTGTCCAAATATGGTTTATATAAATAAAGTGTATATGAAAACAAGACTTCCGACGAAGGCGTCATCGCACCTGCTGGCGCAAAAGTCACAGGAGCCACAATCAGAATGTGGTTATTAAATAAGTTTATTTCATTCTTAGCAGTGCTTACTTGGAAAACTGGGTTGATAAAAATGTAGACAAAGTGCCTAGTGGGGCACATATATTCCAGGCCAGTCCCATTCCCTCTAATGGCTATATCTTCAGCACTGACTTTTCGTATCATACAGCCCAATGATAATGGAACGTTGACGTAAAATGTGTAAAAGTCACTGGAGCATGAAATATAGGTCAATGTCACGGGTCAAGGAACCTGCTAATTCAGTACATCAAGGAGAAGCACAATGCAAGGTATGGTGGTTGTAGGCCTTATAGTTGAGGAGTTATCAAACATCAACATAAAATGTGTCAAATATAGGTCAAGGTCACTGGGTCAAGGTACCTGCCAAGCCAGGGCAATCAGGTGAAGCACTATGCAAGGTTTAGTGGTTGTATGTCTTATATTTGAGGAGATACCGAACATCAATATAAAATGTGTCAAAGTCACTGGAGTGCACAATATAGGTCAAGGTCACCAGGTCAAGGTACCTGTCGAGTCAGTACATCGAGAAGAAGTGCTATATAAGGTTTGGTGGTTGGAGGCCTTACAGTTGAGGACATATGGAAGGGTGACGTAAAAGGTGTAAAAGTCAATGGAGCGTGAAATATAGGTCAAGGTCAACCAGTCAAGGTACCTGCAGAGTCCGTACATTGAGGAGAAGCACTATGCAAGGTTTGATGGTTGTAGGCCTTATAGTTGAGGAGATATTGAACGTTGACGTAAAATGTGTAAAACAAGACTAAACAACTATCAAACCTTGCAAGAAACATCTCCCCGACCTCCTGACTTTGCAACATAGGCGTCCGCTTTTCCGTATGTCTGTCCATTCGTCCGTCCGTCTGTCAACATTTATGTCGAAGTTCGACATTTATGTCAAAGTTAGTATTTTAATCAACTACAAGACTAAACAACCATCAAACCTTGCATGAAACATCTCCCTGACCTCCTGACTTTGCGACACAGGTGCCCACTTTTCCATTCATCTGTCTGTTCATCTGTCCGTCTGTCCGTCTCTTAACAGTTGTTATGTCGAAGTTCGTCGACATAAATGTTGACGGACGGACGGACGCCTATATCGCACCCTGGTACAAGCAGGTGCGATAAAAATCAAAGGAAAAAGAACTACCTGTACAAGAAAATTACTCTACCTGTTTTAACCGATCGTAAAGACAGTTTCTTGGTCATTTCTATGAGAATGTATTCATCTTTTCTACAGAACAAGGCTCGAGATATTTTTCCAAGGCCATCAAGCATTCGTATTTGTTTCCCATCTTCTACACTCCAGAGTCTTATGGTACTGTCATCACCACCTAGAAAAATACCATTGTACGGCTTATATAATGAGTTAAAGGAAGTTGATTTTTATTGCAAATATCTGTGTTTCAAATGTCGTATTCACAACATGTATTTGGACACACAGGCCCAAGCAAATGGTAATAAAACAAGACTATCTTTTTGTAGGTCAGAAAAAAAAATCTAACTTTTCAAACTGATACCTACTGTCAATTTTATTTTTGAATGACTGAAATTAAGTACCAGTATTTGACCAATACTTATTTTTGACCAATCAGACTGCAAGAAAGATGATTTCTGAACTAATGTTATAAAACTGAACATGAGCTCATATCTTTGTAAGGGACCCCAGCCAATCATCAAATAATTACAAATCATAATGATTAAAATAATCTGACAATTACCATATATTTACATTTCCGATTTAAGGCTCTAGATAGAGAAACCAGTGTAGTTCATTCCTCTATGAACCCAATGGATCACATGAAGTGACGTGACGTCAAAACAACCGACGCTTTCGGAGATTTGATTGGACACTACTACTGTTGTGATGACATCATCACTCTTAAGCTATATAATCCGCCTGCCCTTAATGCAGCCTGTAATGTGAAGTTCTCTCCAAGGTAAGCAAGAAAAATAATGTAAATATAAGTAATGAACTTGATTTTTTCCGAAATTTATTGAGGTATGACCGCAGTGGGGCGCATTCAAAGTGAATGAACCCCTTTGGGGTTCATTCATTTTGCACGCGATCCACTGTGGTCATACCTCAGTGAACACTGAAAAAAGTAAAATTCATTTCTTAAATAGTAATACACTGAGAAAAATTTACTACTACATACATTAATGAAAACATCTAAAAATTTAAAAGCCGCTTATGATCATTTAAGCTGTTACAATTATCAACAGAGAATGCATCAAAAATGCATTATAGGTTATAGAAATACAGTGTATTGTTTTATATGAAAATTTGTCTTACAAGTAATTATAGTTTTGTTGTCAGCTGTCAAATCAAGGGAGAGTATCTCTGCCTTGTGGCCTGCCATACTGTGTAGAAGTTGTCCCCCTGGCTGGGTAAGGATTAACTTGTTCGGGATCAAACATGGAACTGGGTAGTTTAAACACGAGTCCAGGAACATCTCTGTATTCTAAAATAATGAAAGCGTATCAAAACTTTAATTAATAAAAGAAATTGTTTTTATCCAAGATGTTTACAAAATGTCTGCTAGAAGATACATGTAAATCCTATTTTTGCACAAAAACACCTGTGGCGACTGACAGCATATTATCAGAATTACCTCACTGCCCTGATTTAAACAAGTGTTCACAACATGGTTTTTCAGCCATGCAAACTTTAATGCAGTCTCCTATTAAAAGGGTCACTTTGTCTAAACATTTTTATCATAGTGTTAACACACTTATGTGAAATGTACACTGCTTAGCCTGAGTATATTTTGCAGAAAATAGGATTTTACATTTCATGTAAATTGTCTCCTGAGGAGACAATCTGCATGAAATGTCAAATCCTATTTTCTGGGAAAAGTAAGAAAAATATCATCAAATTGTCATCTTCTGAATTTTCCCATTGTGTACTAAGTATTAATATACATTCCAAATCAGTTATTTAACAAAAACAAATGGAAGTGAGACAAGACAAACCTTAGATCTTGCTAGCCGACCTAAGATCTGAGGTGCTAGTTGATTGGAATCATACAGTAATCCATGCTGAGACAGTTGTAGCACATCTGTTATTTTACCAATCATTTCATCATTAGGGAAGATTTTACGAGCCAGCATAAAATCATCCATGATTTTCCTGAATAAAAAAAAATGGGATAAATTTTATTAATACACTACAACCTCTTTATACCATGGTTCGTTATAACACAGTTTTTGATATAACACGGTTCAAAGATGGATCCCAAAAATGTATAGATTATATTGAAAAATGACCATAAATGGTCATTTTTCAATATAATCTATACATTTTTGTTTGGATATAACACGGTTGTTTAACTTAAACTAACACGGTTTGTTAAGGACCCAGACAATAGTGTTATAAAGAGGTTGTGTTGTATACACATATTATTTAATAACATTTAATACCAGTGCTTTTGCCACAGATTGAACCCATACCATAGACACTCTGACCAATGAGGTTATATTGCCTTGATCAATGGCGTGTTATGGGCTAAGTTCCTTTGATTTTTTTCATTTTCTGCCTCATGTCATGTTGGTTCCAGTCAGTTAAATGTTTGTACCTGGAATCAATTTGTCTGGAAAATTGCTTTTTTGCTAATTATGTCCCGAAGAGACCCGGCAGGCCAAAGAAAATGTGGGATGAAGTGTTGATGGACGACAGAAAGAAGCTGGGAATGGACTCTGCTGATCCCCAGAACCGTTCTGAGTGGAGAGGACGTCTCAGAGAAAGACTTGTCAAACAAGCCCAACCCTCGGTAGAGGAAAACTGGCTTTAAAATGGATATGATGATGATGTCCCTAGAAAATCTTTGTTTTTGATGTCTTCAAATGTACAGTTAATTGTGCATTGGTTTAGTGCACACAGGTAAGTTGCCTCTTCAAGCAAATATCAATTAAGGAATAATAACATTGTAGCATATTGCAAACCACTTTTTTTTGTCGCTAAATAGACCAACTTTTGGCTTCCAGTCAAATTAATTCTACTTTTGTTTTCAACCACTGTTTCTGAAAGAATATTTGCTTTGATAATGTGCACATATTAAATAGGGAATTATTTTTTCTAGACATTCAATGCTTATAAACCAGGTACATGTGTGAAATAAAAGTGTGATAATGGTAGGCAGAATGACACTGCCCTATAATATTTAAGCAAGAATGACTTACAGTTTTGTACGAGACAATATTAACTTTAACCACACCATGTCAAAGCCTATTTTCATGGAAAAATAAGAATATATTTCAAAATGTCATCTGCAGAAATTTTCACACAGCATACTAAGCAAACATAATTGGATTTGTTTTTTCATATAATAAAATTAGTAAAACTGAAACTGTGTCTCACAAACTGCCCTACCTGAAGCCCAATAAACATGCAGAAAAAAAAATGAATGATTTCATTAAAAGTACTTACCAAAGTGAGGTAGCTTTCAGTTTAGTAAGCAAGAAGTCAAAGTTACACAAGCAATCTTTCTTCAGTAGCTCTAACTGCTTGGCTAGTGTTCTGTGGTATGCCAGGTTATTCAATTTGCGTAAATTGTAAGAGTTGCCGAACTTGATTGGCTGGGATGACACGTGACGATCGGCTTCCCCTTTATCTCCTTTGTTGGTTGTGTAAGGCTTTTTCTTGCCTGCAAATGAATAACAGTGAAATAAACCCAAGATCTTCTAAGAATCATGGTTACTTCTTGAATATATGTTAGCCAATTTGATTCAATTTACTCTGAAATAAATTGGCAGTACAGAAATGATCTCTGTTTTATACATTTTATTTCTCTGGTACCAACATTTTGGCTAGAATTCTGAATTTAAGATTAATTAACTAAAGTTGCAAATAAATATTCAAATTGACAATTTGGAGAGTGGTAATGGTTAAGCCAACACTTTTCAAACAAATGTGCCCAATAAACTACAAGTGTGTGTGTATGTGTGTGTGTGTGTGTGCGTGCATGCATGTGTCTGTGTCTGTGTGTGTGTGTGTCTTGTTTTGTTTTTTTGGGGGGTGGAGCATAGATGGTATTTTTTTTAAACTGCCTGTGTACATTTTTCCATGTTTTATTTATTTTGTGAGTACCATTAAACATCATTTAACCTCATTCCAAGACAGTTTTAATAATCTGATAATCTGGTGTCTTTGCTCTTCCATACTTCTAGACTAGAATTCCGAGAATCGGATGTGTTGCCTGACAAAAACTAAGTTGAAAAAGGGCCATAACTCAGCCAAAAATTGGCAAATTATTACTAATATCGATCTTGACCTGTATTTTATAGTGATATAAAGTTCTGCAAAATTTGAATGAAATCCATATATCCCTTCAAAAGTTATTGAATGGAAACAAAAAGTGTGACGACGACACCGACGACACCGACGACAACGCCGCCGCTGCCAATGACACGAACTGACAACAGATCCCTATGTGTCTGCTATGCTATGCAGGTGACACATAAAGGTTTTTGTTTGTTTGTTTACAACTGGTCATTGTTAACATTTTCTTATTTCTCCACACACATTAGAAACCCATGAGTGAGGCACTTCTATTGGGTACATTCAAAGTATGTTTATGTCAAAAAATAAAAAAAATATTTATCAGGATATCCCTCCCATCTATAGATATTCTCTTCTGTTAAACCTTGGAAAAAAAGTGTCGACTCAGATTAGACACCACTTCATAGGGTCTACACTGTTTGTATTAAATACTGAAATTTCTATTAAAAGTAATAATACACCACTACCTTCTTATAATACTATTGCTGGGATTCAATGCAAAACCTGCTTCAGCTAAACTGTGCTGTATCCAGACAAAAATGTACAGATTATATAGAAAAAATGACCATAAATGGTCATTTTTCTATATAATTTATACATTTTTGTTTGAACACAACACTTTTGGGGTCCATTTAGGTCATTTGTCTATATAATCTACACAGTTTTGCCTGCATCAACACATTTGGGGTCCACCTTCAAACCATCTTATATCCGAAACCGTCTGATAACCGTCTTATAAAGAGGTTCCAGTATAATAAAAACAGATCAGACTCCCCTTAAATTGGAAATGGAACTGTCCAAATAATTAGGTAGAAGAATCCACTAGGCAATGCTTACCATTAGCCCAGGTACCACCAAAGTAATCTGCCAAAGCTGCGTGTAGTTTCTGACTGGTGTCTCCCTGACAATACCTGGCTTCTGCCGCCTCAACAAACTGTCGGTGATACCAAAAAATAACCTGTACACCATCAGCACCTCGGTCAACTAAGAATAGATAAAAAATGCATACTTTACACATAGCTCACGACAAGAGGTGTTCTCAGGTAAATATTTTTCTTATTTCTCTTTGAATCAATGTTGTGGGTACTCATCAGAAGCTACCCATTGAATTGCTTCTAATGAGTACCCACAACATAAATAATTAAGTTTTAATGGAGAAATAAGAAAAATATCAATACCATTTGGTTCGAAAAAAATGCCTATCTGGAACTATGCTTCTCATGCCAATAGTTGTATTCCTGAAATATTTTAAGATTCAGTATTATGAAAGAACTCCACATAAGACGTATCTAACTCAACATAAAATGTATTTTTACGCATAATTACAGATTTTTTTCTGATTTTACTATAGAAACATAACTGATTATATACCTTTGGATTTATCTCAGTCAGCTCCAAGGCACCTTATCTAACAGGCATATTAAGAAATATCTTTATCAAATTCTGGTCTTTTCTGCAGCATTATTTCAAACAAACAGACAAGATAGGCTATCAAATGCTTATAAATGCACACAATAACAGACAATTCCCTTAGCAAAGTGATTCCACTGTGTACAGCAGTATTTATTAGTGCCAAAGTAATAAAAAATATCCTGACATGGGCCCAGTTGTTCAAAGCTAATGACGTCATTAGTTAACAATTCGTTAAAATTTACATTGAGTGATACGCAAATATGCTGAAATTTTTTGCTGAAAAAATGTGAGTAGCTTTTGCAGTGCAAAAGCTACTCACATTTTTTCAGCAAAAAATATCAGAATATTGTATATTTAATCCACTAAAACAGTTAACAAAAATGACCCCTACCGAGCTCGTTAAGCTAACGACCCTTTGAACAACTGGGCCCTGGTTTAGGTCCTCCTTGTTCACAAATGCTACAAGATCCATAATATACCAGAATAAGGTGAATGGATACACCACCAAAAAAGATCACCCTGACCTTTTTTTTTTTATTTGGGTTTTATGGCCCTTTCAAGAATATTTCACTTTTATCAAGCCAATCGCTTAGAGGTGGGTGAAAACCGGAGAACCTGAGGAAAAAACACCTGACCATCTGTAAGTAGAACTTAGCTTTTCCACATGTGACCCGAGCGAGGCTTGAACCACAGCGGTGAGAAACCTAATGGATTGAGATACAGCTCTCTTATCCACTAGGCCCGCAATCACATTGACCTAAAAGCATTCCTATCCCTTCTAAAAGGGAGCTTTTTCCAGGAGTCAAATTCTTTTCAAGAGTAGCCCTCTTTGAGGGAAAAGAAATTGATATTCCAGTGATCTACTGGAGAAGTCTGCCTTTGAAAAGGGAGGCAAAAATTTCCAGCTAGAGTGCTCTCTCTTTGATGTGTATCCATTCACTTTTAGGGGAACTGATACATTTTCAAGAGTGGCAACTCTTTCAAAATTGGTTTGTCTCCCTTCTGAAAAAGGATCTATTCTAAAACGAAAGAATTTACTTCCTTTGGGAGCAAATTCTTTCCTCTTAGAGCAGACCCCATTTCAAGAGGAGATTGATGTGCAGAAAAGCAAACAGAAAGTCACAAAAAAGTTGTCTCTCTTGTAAAACATGGCGGAAAATCTACCAAGAGTATCAAGTCCCTTTAAACCGAGTCCTCACCTAAATACTGGCTGAGATCAGCTTTCAACCTAACAAACAAGAGTGGTGGAAGACGTCTCACTGGGGGCTCCCAGTACATGTACACGTCATTTAACACATCGTCATCACAGGACATTATATCTTCAAGTTCTGCCTCTGTTAATCCATTCTTGGCTGCAAAGAAAGCATCAGTCAGGTCTTATCATAGTTCTAGATAACACAGGGTATCCAGTTAAATATTTTCTTCCTTCTCCAAGAAAATTTACGCTGATTTGTTTGTGTTGAGGTTTTAAGGCCCAGTCAACCCAATGGGGTCATGTCAAGCCTGGTCAGTTTACCTAACCTCACTTTTACTGGGTAGACTTAGTCTTCTAAGCAGTTAAGCAGTATTGTGCACATTCTTTTGCCAGAAACTGACGACTCCCCTTCTTGAATCAGCAGAAGGTAGAGAATGACCGTTGAAAATATTTCATGATCAAATCTCCACGAAAGAATGTTGCCGACCGGGCAGGGTCTAACCCCCAACCTCCTGATTACCAGTTGGACGCGCACCCAACTGAGCCACCGAGGCTGACCAAAAGAGTTATGCTGAAGGTAAGCATTTGAATTGCCTTGCTGAAGTGATTCTACAGCTCCATGTATATAGTAAAACTGGGGTTACAGGGGTATACATACCTTTTCTTATTAGCATTAAAAACATAGATTGTGGGTACTCATTAGAACTGCCTCAGCGAGATTGTGGGTACTAATTAGAACCACCTCAGTGAGGCAGTTCTAACAAGTCTCCACAATCTATGTTTGGTGAGGCAGTTCTAACGAGTCTCCACAATCTATTTTTTGAGCAGAAATATGAAAAATATAAGAATTTTTATCTGAAAACCTTGGTGAAAATTTCAATATATTTGAATAGGCATGTTTTCGTAATGGTCAGACAGACAGGCCAAAGTAAACACTGTAGACCCAGCTCAAACTAGTCTACTGCTCTTAAAGACGCCATTGCTATTGCATCACAAAGTTTGAGACATCCTATCAGGTAGTCACACAGGAATAGTAAGAAGTAAAATGGTCTAAATGTTTAAGGCTTTTGAACAAATTGCAGAATATGGACTAGAAAAAGCACTGCCAATAACTAAACCTCAAATTCTTACCTGTGGTAAGGTACCCAAGGGCTCGGGAAACAAAAATGTGACCATGCATTGTTTCTAACCTCTGTAACAAACTGTCAATGCTGGCTCGTACTGTTGATTCTAATACCGTTGAGTTCTTTGGTGCAAAACTTTTCCAGGAAGATGCTTCATCAAAAGACAGTTTCAGGAAAAGAGGTATTGGGCATTTGGAAAATGCAGTGAAGACAATTTTCTTCTGCTCCTCTGTAAGTTTTCTGTGTTTTAGTGACAGCCATTTGTCAATAATTCCTTTAACATCAGTCTGTGGAAGACGTGGTATTGGCAAGAAGTTCTCTTTGGTTTTAACCATTGTCTGAAAGGAAATGAAATGTCATGCTATACTAGAGCCTCTTTTTAAGTAGTTCATTTTAAGACAGTTTCAGATATGAGGGTTTAACCCTTAAAACGCCAAAAAAAAAAAACCTGCATCTGAAAATATTGTCTATTTATGTCGTCTGCTGAATATTTTTGCAAATTTTTCAAACCACTTTTTGCATACAAGCAAACAGTGTGGACCCTGATCAGACTGCTCCTAGAGGAGCAGTCTGATCTAGGTCCACACTGTTTGCAAAAATGACTTTTAAAATCACAAGCAGATGACAAAGCAAACGACAATTGTTGTGATTGGCAGTTTAATGGTTAAAGGTGAACTCCAAATGTGTTGCATCCAAACATAAATAAAAATGACCATTTATAGTGTTGAATCCAAACAAAAATGTTTAGTTTGTATAGAAAAATAAAAAATGATTGGCAAGAAGTTCTCTTTGGTTTAAACCACTGTCTAAAAGGAAAATAAAGTATAAACATCTCAACCCATAAAGTGTCAATTTCAACTACAGCTGACAACATTTGGATTTTTTTTATTTTTTTATTTTTTTTTTTCAGAGAAAATAAGGCTTGACATTTCATGTGAGCAGACAATTCATACAAAATGTCAGGCTTTCTTTTCTCTACAAAATAATAATAATAAATAGTAGGAGTTGACATAGGACAGCGTAACGTGCCTGAATCGCCCTTTGCCTCTAAAAACTTCAACCAAAAACTTTAATATTTTTTTTTAAGCCCTTGACCTCCTGTGGGTCAGGATGGTACAGCATAGAACTTCACACCAGTATCTAACATCAGGGCAAGTATGATCTACTTTCATCCAGAGGTTCAGGAGATATAGCCTTTTAAAAACTTTAACTAAAAACTTTAACCAAAGCCAACTTGGATGCCGTGGTGATTGCTATAGCTCTACCTGTACTTTAGTACAAGTGAGATAAAAATTAATAATGTCTGCTACAATTTTTCTTGGCACTTTAAGGGTTAAATATTTGGAGAGCTACACAAAACCCTTGTCCTGCTGAACCCAGATATACCCTGCCTTTGCAAACAGTGTAGATCTAGATCAGTTGGCTTCTTCAGAAGCCAACTGATCTGGATCTACACTGTTTGCCATTATGTATGTGAATTTATAGCAACAATCTGGATCACATAATCGGATTGGCTGTAAATTAGAAGTGGGAGTGGCATCTTAATTTATTCAGCAGGACAAGGGTTAATGGAAGATAAAAGTTCAAATATGACCTTGCCATAAAAAAGTCAAAGGTCAATCGGCTGTTCTGATTTAGTAGTCCCTATTATTTTGCACTGCAACTTCATTCTCGATAGGGTTCAGACAGACCTGTCAGATAAAAAAATTGGTAATAACAGAAAGCTTTTGTCCATTTGACCATCTTTGTAAGTTCCAGAAAAAGATCTCTTTCAGATATGATTTTAAACAGATATTTTTTCATGCTTTTCTACATGTCCATCATTTAAGGACAATGGTAGACAACATCAGAATGGTTTAAGATTTGATAACAGTTGAAGTTTAGTACTAATATACTGCTGACCTTTCTAAGGCAGTATTCATATTGCAATTCCTCTGTGTTTGTTTGTTTTGTTTTCATGAGAGTGTTATTTTGTGATGTTGTTTTGTGTCATTCAAACAACCGATAGCCAACAAACAGAAAGTGACTACTATGGCTCTTCCTAAGCCAGCCCATCAAATATATTCTTATGTTGGTCATTTAGACAGTTGAAAAAACATTTTCCAACATTTCCCCCATAAAAATGTATAAGGAAGTAAATTTGACCATGCAATGAAAATATCAAATGTCAGTAGGATATCATGACAGCAAAATTGGTAAACCTCAGATCCTCAATGCATTATGCAAGGATTCAGCACCAAAACATTCTTTGTTTTGGACAAAAAGACTTTTAATGCGTTTGTTTTTTTGTTGTTGTTTTTTTTTTACCATTATGGACATTATCCATATGAAATTTAAAATTGGCACAGCACCTTCAGAGAAAAAATTATTAGAAAATGTGAGAGGACTGACACTCACATTGGATGGAAACGTGATCACTATAACTCATGCTGAGCCTTAGGTGAGTTAAAATTCTGCCTGGCAGCTATATATCACACATGCTAATGCACACGTAGGGAAAACTTTATCTGTTGTTTTTTTGTTTGTTTTTTTTTTGGCAAAAGTAGGTCTTAGTGATTTAATTTTACAAAATTTCACATTCCTTACACAGTCGGATGATTATCCAGTCCTGATTAATGTTTAATGCTTAGCATGCTGGGTAAACATTTCAGCAGACTACAAATTGATGATATTTTTCTTATTGTTCCCAGAAAATAGACTGAAATTTCATGCAAGTTGTCTCCAGACAATTTGCATGAAATTTCAAAGTCTATTTTCTGGGAAAAATATCATCAATTATTGTCATTGGCTGAATTTGCCCAGTGAGAGGAAAAGGTTAACAAGCAGTATCACATCGTTTTACCTGTAAAACTGGAAGACATTCATACTGGGCATCCGGCAATGTGGAAACAATAATCTTCACATTTGGCCGCAGTTTGGAAGGCAACCATTGTAGCTGCCTTGCATTGTGGGAAGGGTCCAACATGTCAAGCGAATCAAGAATCAGAATTAGAGGTCGACTATCAGTTGCTAGAAACAGGCTCAGCTGGAACTCGTCTATAAGCACTGTAAGGTCCTGAAAATGCCAGACGGACTGTATCATAATCAGTAAACTATATTTAGTGATGAAAAGGGCCAGGACCATCATACATATGTGAAGTGATATACATACATGTACAATTCTAAAGTCATGTTTTACATAAAATTACATTAATGGTCAAACACTATTCAGGGCTATAGTGCACACACACACACACACACACACACACACACACACACACACACACACACACACACACACACACACACACACACACACACACACACACACTTTCAAAAAACCAACAGAGAATAAATAATTAAATTACAGTGAACCCTCGTTACAATGACAGCATTTGTTCCCAAAGATGTTGCCATTAAAATGAATTTGCTGTTATAAAGAATCCTTAATGGACAGAATGATAAGACCTTGTTTTACTCATATTTCCTCATAGAACATATGTTTTGGATATTTGTTAGAATCATCTCAGTGAGGCAATTCTAACAAATATCCAAAACATATGTTGCTTGAAGTTTTAATGCAATATTCTTGCATAATATCTCATTAACTGTCACCTCCTGAGCGAAGGTTTTGTGACATTCAAATTGTCATTATAACGAATTTTGTCGTTGTATCGAATGTCAGTATATAGAGGGTTGACTGTAAGCATCTTGTTATCTTGCATCATTCTACAAACAGTGGTAGTACTTACTGTCCAAGCTAGTAAAAGATTAAAATCATACACATTTCTATTGATGTATTCTAAAAATACACCAGGAAAAGCTGGCACAAATTTTAGAAAGTCTTTAAGATATGATCCAGATGGGGTTTGAATCTACAGTCTTCACATCCAAAGACAGATGTTGTACCAAGTAATTGTGACCAGTATTTATTATGTCAGCAATAGTGTAATTCTCCTTTACCAAAAATCTGGGTACAGTTGTTCAAAACTTGACAAAATTTTTAGCTAACCTGACGTTAAAATTTCTATCTTGAAAAATGGCAAATACATTGATACTTTTTGCAGCAAAAAATGTCAATGTACTTGAAAATACCATAACTACAACAGTTAACCAGTTTGTCATTAAAGAGTTGTTAAGCTAACTATGCTTTGAACAACTGGGCTCTGATATCATATTTACCCTAAATATTTGGATACCTTAACTGCTTACCATACATCTGCTAAATATTAAACAAATTCCATTTTATTACCTGTAAACAAATTCCATTTTATTACCTGTTGATGAGTCTAACAAGAAAGATGCCTAACGGCATTATGGACGGGTTTTCTTTCCACTGAAGAATAAAGGTAATATATCACTTTGAAAAAAGGGTAATCAAAAGGTAAACCTTGGATAATGACCAATGCCAGACACTCAACACCCACCTGCCTGCCTGCCTGCCCGAACATCGCTATTTTAAAGGACAGAATTTTTCGGTGAGAAACCTGTCCAAAAATTGACAAATCAATGACAAATAACACAGACCCTCATCAGGTGCTTTTCAGCTGTATCTTAACAGGGTCAAAACCGTTAGCTCAGGTCTGTCGATCTCTCCAAATACTTTGGTGTAAGTACTGCCTTTAACTATACCCATGACTACTGTGGTCCATCTACACCGGCAATTTTCTTTTCATCTTCCCACCGGTGTTACAGTTAAAAAAAAACATTATCTTGGAATGTTTGAGAAATATGAATACTGTTGTGATTTCTTTTGTACTTTCTTAAAAAGTTGAGAACAAAAACTCATTGTTATTTGCAGAAACCATGAAACTTTGATAGTTTTAAGCTCTAAAGTCTTATAAAAACGAAAACTTTACTTGTATGGCCAGTTTCTTTATTTTATGCCAAAACTGGCCATTTTTCACAAAACCGTACAATTAATGCTTTTAATTTTAAAATATTTAAGAGCATTAATATATCAAAACTGCATGTTTTCTAGACAGAATGGTAATATTTCTCATTCACAGTTAACTAAAATATAAAATAAATCACAGAATAGTTCATATTTTCACAAACTTCTAAGATTTGATTTGTTTATGGTGACACCAGCGGGAGGACGAAACCCAAAAGTGCCAGTGTATATATACCACAGTGATGACAGTAGAAAAGAAAAGGACTGATAGATGTGGGATATCTTCTCACTGGAACAGCTCCACTGGATTCCGTCCAGTAAAGCCTAAAATTGCTAGCATAAATACCAGTCATATTTACAATGAGTTTGGCATCAAAATGCAAACTGCGGCTTTGATCATTGTTGGGAAGAATTATGAATAAAATATTAGGTTTTAAAACCTCTGGAGTATTGTTTTTCTTCAGCATACATACAGACAATATGATTATTTCATGTGAGAGGAAGAAAACTGCATTTTTTCCTGTAATGCTAAGGATAAATTACATACAAACAGTATTATACTATGTAATAGGAAGGTAACTGAATTTTTAATAGCATTTGGGTATAGATTACAAACACTTATCAGAGAACTTGTTAAGGAAGAGTGTTTGATGATAATTCTGGAATAATTTTCTCAAGTTCTCAATAAAAACATATGCTGTGGGTACTCATTAGTGCCTAGAGGCACTTCTAATGAGCATCCACAACATGTTTTTTTTTTTATGTAGAAATAAGCAAAAATATCCAAGAATTACAATTAAATACTCCACCCTACAAAGTCCATATACATATATATATATATATATATATATATATATATATATATATATATATATATATATATATATATATATATATATATATATATATATATTTTTTTTTTTTTTTTTTTTTTTTTTTTTTTTTTTTAATTTGGGTTTTACAGCCCTTTCAAGAATATTTTACTTATATCAAGCCGATCGTTCATCACAGGTGGGCAAAAACCGGAGAACCTGGGGAAAAACCAAATGACCATCCGTAAGTAGAACTTGGCTTTCCCATATATTGTACTGCAAAATGCAGAAAAATGTTGTTTTTTTTATTCTATTGCACTAGAAAGATAAAAACCAGGGCCCGGTTGTTCAAAGCTAACAACATCGTTAGTTAACGATTCGTTAAAATTTACATCAAGTGATACGCAAATATGCGGAAATTTTTTGCTGAAAAAATGTGAGTAGCTTTTGCAGTGCAAAAGCTACTCACATTTTTTCAGCAAAAAATATCAGAATATTGTATATTGAATTCGCTAAAACAGTTAACGAAATGACCCTTAACAAGCTCGTTAAGCTAATGACGCTTTGAACAACCGGGGCCCAAATCTCTATAAATATCTGACAAGAAGACAAATATATGCATTCTTTTGAATCTTTGATGATAAAGTACAACACAACAATATTTAGGAGAAAACAACTACTCTTTAATACACCACATTTACCCTAAATATTCAGACACCTTAAATCCTTACCATACTTGTCCTAAAAGGACTCCATCTGACTACCTGTTGATATATCAAAACTGCTGGATGAATGGCAAACAGTGTAGACCCTGATCAGATGCCACATCCTGTGGCATCTGATCAGGGTCTATATTGTTTGCTAAAGCCTGCCTGTTCCAATACTTAGGATTATTATGGTATTTACCCTAAATATTTAGATACAGTTGACTCTCGTTATCTCGACCTCACTTATCTCGAATAACTGCTTATCTCGAAGTGAAAATCTGGTCCCTGTCTAAAGATGAAAATCTAACAACAGGTAACAAAATATTGTGGAAAAGAGGAGCAAAGGAGCAATTTCTCCTCTTTTCCACAATATTTTTTAATATATCTTGAATTTCAAGAGTCCAATTACATATACATTTGTTAAATGTGGTTGTTCAATTTATTGTTTCCTCAATTCTGCAATTCTGATATGTCGAGATACGGATATCTCGAAGTATTTCAGAGAGTCCCTTGGAATTCGAGATAATGAGAGTCGACTGTATCTTTACTCATTACCATACTTGTCCTAAAATCTGAGCTACATTTGCCTACCTATTGAAGTACCTAAAACTGCTGGATGAGAGACAAACAGAGTAGACCCTGATCAGATGTCATTTCCTGTGGCATCTGATTAGGGTCCACATTGTGTGCAGGCCAGTCTGACCAAATGTTTAGGGTAATAGCGGAAGGGTAATAAAGATATTCTCACCTTACTTATAGTCCACTATTAGACAGATTCAAAAAAAAAAAGAGAATTTAAATTTTGCAGTATGACTTCCTCAAGAACTTGGGTCAAGCAACAATTCAATGATTTCTGTCGCCTATCTCTAGGGCCAGAGTAAGGGTCAAAAAATGTCAAAGTCAGTACTGATTCCTGTCTATTATGCTTCTTACAGGATGTGTTCTCAAACTAACCTTATTTTTAGAAATTAAAACAGAATGACAAGAGTAAAATTTTGAAAATGTTTTACATAGTTTATGACATCAGTACCCTGCTTAAGATCTTAAATTAAGCAGTTAAATTTTTTTTGACTATTAAAGTCACCAACTTGATCAGACAATCTAGCAAAATGAATCAACTAAAAATACACTACAACCCCTTTATAACATGGTTCGTTATAACACTGTTTTGGATAAAATACGGTTCAAAGATGGATCCCAAAAATGTATAGATTATATTGAAAAATGACCATAAATGGTCATTTTTCAATATAATCTAAACATTTTTGTTCGGATACAACACGATTGTTTAACTAACACCATTTATGATATGGACCCCAATAATAGTGCTATAAAGAGGTTGTGGTGTATATACACCAAAGGATGTAGCAGTAGGGACTTTGCCATCCAAAAACAGAAAATTTTCAATATCAAAATCAAAGTTGTCCTGTTTGTCATAAATATTACTAGCAGTTATATCATTAAATATTGATAAGCTTAAATCCAACAAGAAATCCGCGGAAAGCAATGTCGCACCTGCGGGGATTAAGTCATACAAGTTCCTATTTGTATTGAAAAAAATCTATTTTGCAGTATTCAAGAAATTGATAGGTTAGGAAAATGGACAAAGTAGAAAATTTGGAATATTGGCTTGCAAAATTTTATCTAAACCTGTCCATTATTTCACAAGATACTGATATTGACCAGATATCATTTTTGCCCATTAATCAAGGCCAGTAACTCAGCTGAAAATTGACGAAATCCCAAGCTAGGTATTGTCAACAACAATATGTATGCAAAATATGATCCTAATCCATCAATTCTTTCACAAGATATTGAGCGGAAACCAATTTTGGGGATAAATCAAGGACCCCTAACTCTGCTGAAATGAATCTGAGATTTATGTGCAAAAAATATGCACATTTTCAGACCATGTCCTAATCATATGTGAAGTTTCAAAGCTATTAGCCTAAAACTGCAGGAGTTGCGCTCACGAAACACCCACTGACTATAAGGGTTTTAGGCAAAAACTGACTAAGTTAACAAAGCGAAAAAAGTTGAAAAAAAAATCTGAGATTTATGTGCAAATAATATGCAAATCTTCAGACCCTGACCTAATCATCTGTGAAGTTTCAAAACTATTGGCCTAAAACTGCAGGAGGAGTTGCGCTCACGAGACACCCACTGACTATAAGAGTTTTAGGTAAAAACTGACTAAAAAGTTGAAAAAAAAAATCTGAGAATTATGAGCAAAAAATATGCCCATCTACACACCATGGCCAAAACATCTGTGAAGTTTCAAAATGATTGGCCAAAAACTGTAGGAGAAGTTGCGCTCACGAGACACCCACTGACTATTAGGGTTTTAGGTAAAAACTGACTAAGTTAACAAAGCGAAAAATGTTAAAAAAAACAAAAATCTGAGAATTATGAGCAAACAATATGCACATCTACACACCATGGCCAAAATATCTGTGACCTTTCAAAATGATTGGCCAAAAACTGTAGGAGTTGCGCTCACGAGACACCCACTGACTATAAGGGTTTAAGGTAAAAACTGACTAAGTTAACAAAGGGGAAAAAGTTGAAAAAAAAATCTGAGAATTATAAGCAAACAATATGCACATCTATACACCATGGCCAAAACATCTGTGAAGTTTCAAAACGATTGGCCAAAAACTGTAGGAGGAGTTGCGCTCACAAGACACCCACTGACTATAAGGGTTTTAGGTAAAAAATGACTAAGTTAACAAAGCGGAAAAAGTTGAAAAAAAAAATATCTGAGAATTATGAGCAAACAATATGTACATCTACACGCTATGGCCAAAACATCTGTGAAGTTTCAAAACGATTGGCCAAAAACTGTAGGAGGAGTTGCGCTCACAAGTCAATTGTTGACGAACGGACAAACGGATGAACGGACGGGTAACAGAACGCCTATATCGCATCTGCGTGCTAACGCAGGTGCGACAAAAATGGTGCTTTCGTATCATCCCCAACTTATTCTAAAACTTTACAGTTTGTACAGAAGTATGAGAAGGGGTGAGTATTGACTTACTTCAGAGATGCCCCAGTTCATGCTGTAAGCCTTCCTGATTTGTTGTGTAATACTGGATAATAGGCTGTTCAATGATGAACTTCCTGGAGTTGTACCTATGAACCTATCAAAATATATCATGAGTTTTTCAATGGCTTTAATCTGTGGAAATTTACATTAATTCTAACACTAAGTACTCTCGGTAAAGTTTTCAGCAGATGACATATTGAAATATTTTTTCTTATTTTTCCAAGAAAACAGGATTTGATATTTCATGCAAATAGTCTCCAATGGAGACTATTTGCATGGAATGTCAAATCTTGTTTTCTGTGAAAAGCAAGAAAAGTCTGTTTTCTGCGAAAAACAAGAAATGTCAAAAAGAAGGGCTTATTAGATACCAAAACATAATGAATGGACAGACAGTTTGCAGGGGGTATAATAAGAACAACATCCTAATTTTGTCGTCTGCTGAATTAGCCCAGACAGTAGTAAAGGTTAATAATAATGATGATGATGATGATGATAATGGTGATGATGATGATGGTGATGATGATCAGTATTATAATGATATTGATGCTGGTTCTGTTGATGATGGTGACAATGATTTGATGTTTTACATCTCTTTCAACATTAACTAAATCCCAATACAAATGTATGAGGAAGCAAATTTAACATTAACATAAAAAAAGGTCAAAGGCCAACAACCTAGGATTACTATTTGAACAAAATTGGTAGATTTACCATCTCGGATGCTTTATACCAAATCCAACCTCAAAGCTTACCTACTTCTGAAGAAGAAGAGTTTGGCCATGACAGTCATTTTGTTAAACCCTAAAAGTGTGAAGCAAAATCATAGCAGATGGCAGTCTAAATTTTTGGTTAAAATATTTTTTTCAGAGAAAATAAGATTTGAGATTTCATATGAATCGTCTGTTAGGCAGAAGATTAACATGAAATATTAAGCCTTAATTTCTCCAAAAATATTGAAAAAAAAAAATGTTTAAATATATGATCTGTTGTAGTTGTGATAGGCTTTTTAAGAGTTAATGGTTGATCATTCAGAAAAATGTTCAATCCCACTGTCCAACAACTGAACATGAAATTTGGTGAAATAATTAAAGACTTCATGATTCTATACATGCATATGGCCCGAGGACATGTGCAAATAACCTGAGGTGGGGCAATGGGTACTGTGACTGAAAGGTTTTGCTACTTCAAACATTATTAGTTATCGCGATTCTTGACAGGGAACATGGGACAACTGCAGCATCTGATCAGGGTCTACACTGTTTTCCACTCATCCAGCAATGTCTAGACAGATGAACAGGTAGTAAAATGGACTTCAGGACAAGTATGGTAAGAAGTTATGATGTTAGAATACTTAGGGTAAATTGTCCCAAATACATCATCTGAAGTCACCAGTACGCATAGCTGCAGATAAGGCACTTTTTTTTTTTTCAGCCAAAAAAGTTAAAATATTTTTTATTTCTTCACATAAACATATGTTGTGGGTACTGATAAGAATTGCCTCAGTGAGGCACTTCTAATGAGTACCCACAACTTATGTTTTCATGGAGAAATAAGAAAAAATATTACTCGGATACCCCCTCTTAACCTAGAGCTATGGTATGGATATACATCCTGGTCTGGGACATTGCTGATAAGGAGAGTAATTTACCTGAGAATAATAGCTGGTGTAGTTTTCAACCAACTCCAAGCCTCTTTGGCAATCATGGCCATGATAGATGTTTTGCCAGAACCTGATTCACCATGCAGCACCAGAGGTTCACTGCTCATACCTTCTACATATTTCCTAACAACCTATAGGAAAGAAATGCTATATATAGGAGATGGTATCCAGTGAAAACAAAAACAACATTTGACATACAGTGAAACCTCGTTACAACGATAGCATTTGTTCCCAAAGACGTTGCCATTAAAATGAATTTGCTGTTATACAGAATACTTAATCAGCAGATTGATATGTAAGGAAGTTCATGTTTTGTTCTTATTTCCTCAAAGAACTTATGTTTTGGATATTTGTTAGCATTGCCTTGCTGAGGCAATTCTAACAAACATAAAAAACATATGTTTCTTCAAAGTATTAAATACAATATTCTTGCATAATTTATGACTTATTGTTACCTCTTAAGCAAAGGTTTCGTGATAGACAAATTGTCATAATAACGAACTCTGTCATTGTATCGAGTGTCAGTATAAAGATGGTTGTCTGTAGCTTCAGATCAGGATTATTTTTTCAACTGCAAAAAACTGATATTTTTCTTATTTTCCCACAAAATTAAATGTTGTGGGTACTTACAGGAAGTGCCTCAGCGAGATACTTCTAATGAATATCCACAACATGTTTTTGTGGAGAAATATGACAAATTTATCTGGATATCCATTTTTATCTAGAACTATGAATTTTGAGTCATGAAATTTTCATTTGGGGATTAAATGGATAGCAAAGGCCCAGATCAGCTTGTTCATCCATGCAGTTTTATCAGAATCTTCACTGTCCACTAACAGAATCACTGTCACTGGATTTTATAGAATATTTTAATTTATTATATACAAAGTCATGAAATATAGAGAATTATTAATGAAATAAAATGCATATTTCGAAAAAGTTATATTTTCACTTGTGAAAATATAAAACTTATATTTTCACTCCTCTGAGCAGTGAAAAATATAAGATCTGGAACTACTTTTTTTCTTATTTACATTAATGGTCAAAGTTCATGTTCAATACCTAAAATGTTTCTTGTTTATTAAATTGAACTAAATACAGTTGATTTTATTGCTCATATCCCTTAAAAAGACGCTTTTAGGCTGAAATATTTCGGGGACTATTTTCTTTTGGAAGAAGGTTTCCCGCTGTTATGCGGTTCTTATATGTCACTGCCAAGGGACAAAACTGTGTGTCAGACTTCCCCTTGCAAATGCAAGATTTGCATCTCTTCTATCGAAAGTGATGTATATAATAAAAAGAAAATTCAAATGTTTGTCGTGAATATGACTTTTATTTCATCTCGCACCTTCGGCACTCATGAAATATACATTTTTTCACTTCACTCGATGAAATAAAAGTCATATTCACTCCAAACATTTGAATATCCTCTATGTATTTAAAAGAGCCTGATCAGTCTGTATTTTCACTGGTCGATCTGGATCTTTACTCCTTACATATGCCACAAAGACACCATTTCTCATGGCATAGCATGACAATTCTAATAGCATGTCACTAAGTGTTTTCACTGGGTGTAATATTATCTGTTCCTCAAATTTCACATTCAGCAAGGCAACACAAGCAAAGAGCTTCAAACAGGGTGATAATTGGTGATTCCATTGAGTACCACAAGATATGCTTTGCTGCAAAAATAACACAAAATGTCTTCTTAACAGTATACATGTATACATACCATATTCGACCTAATTACCGCACAGTGTGCTTAGGTTTTTCAAAAATACTGGGAAAACAGTGGTAAAATATGTACCTACCTACACTAAGGGAACATTTTAAAAAAAAGATCAGAGGAGGACTTATCAAATGATGCTTATGAGATGATTTCAAGTTATTTTTCTGATTTTCTTTATAAAAGCATATGTTGTGGGTACTCATTTGAATTGCATCAACAAGCTGATGCAATTCAAATGGGTACCCACATCATATGTCTTTATACAGAAGTAGACAAAATGTACACAGGCTGCAATCTGAAGCCTACGAAATTGCTTGATTTTGCGCTTATAGGGGTATGTGCAATAATCAGGTTGAATACGACATTATTACTTCTGTAACATGATCTGATACTCTGTATCACCGCAAACTGAATATTCCTGAAACATAGGATCACAAAAGATTTAAAGAAACTTGCCTCAAGTGTGATCTAGATATAGGAACATCCAAAAGACATGACTGTTTGTTTGATTTGGAGTTTTATGGCCCAGTCACCACAGTTAAGGTCAGTCAAGCCTGTCAGTTAACCTCTAGGTGAGCTGAATACTTTGTTCTTGTGTGTGTGTATTTTTTTTACCATATTTAAATCTTGGGTGAAGATCTGGTACCAGTAAAATCAATTTACACACCACAACATCTGAACCTTGGGTGAAGGTTTGGTACCAGCAGTAAAATCAACTTAAACACTGCCCCCTACCCCTTCACCTACCTGAAGTGTATCCTCCCTCCCATGGAAGTCTCTACATTTATTCTGACAGAAGCTGATATGCTGGAAGATTTCATTCACCAACAAGTCTTCAGATTTTGTCTTTTCAGTAACGGCTTCACTGATCATGGACGCCATTATCTCGACAAAATCATCTGCAAGCTTTTTCAAATAGCTGCTGTGGTCTTTATCCTTTGGATCCACACCTGTTAAATATCAAAATTGTAGCTCTGATAAGGCACTCTTTTTTTCCACTATAAAGTAGATATATTTCTTATTTCTTCATTAAAACATATGTTCTGGGTACTCATTAGAACTGCCTCACAGAGGCACTTCTAATAAGTAAATGAAAAGTACCACAACATATGTTTTCATGGAGAAATAACCATAATATTTACTGATGTCTCTTATCTGTAGTTATACAAACTATTCTACATTTTATCCTTTCATCTTCTCAGACTAAAACAAAATGCTTTGCAAACAGTATAGATGCAGTATAGATACAATAAAACTTCAATGACGAACACTGATGGCTCGTTTACCGGGGCTAATTCAAACTCGTTTTTGAGTCCCTAGGAAATTCTTCCCACAGCTCAAGGAAACAAATATATAAGGATATATTAGGAATTTTTCTTATTTTATCATTAAAATGTATGTTGATTGTGCCAATTAGAATCACCTCATCAAGGTGATTCTATAAGTACACTCAACATACCATTACTTTATGATGATCGAAAAGCCATCCATATATCATTCCCATTTGTCTCCTAACCTGGCGCTTTGATTAACCCTCATTCTAATGCACTCGCGTATGTAACGCGACGTCTGATTGGATAACGTCAAAAATTTGCGACGGTATATTCTGCGATATACTGTCGCAAATCCGACGTCATCACGTAACGTCTCTTCTCATTGGCTGGCATTTGGTTTAACGCAGCTCGAAGCACTTGTCGTTTTGTGCAAATAGTACATTTTTTCAATAGAAAAAAATGAATAAATGCATTAGAATGGGGATAACTGCATCAAATTTGTCATTTGGGGAGGTAAATCGGCGGTTTTACGGTCGCAAATTTCGTTTTACGGCGACGCTGACGCGTCGCCGTAAAACGAAATTTCCGACCGTAAAACCGCCGATTTACCTCCCCAAATGCCAAATTTGAAAGCAGTTATCCCCTAAGTGGCACAAAGTAACCATATCTAGAACAAACCATGGTCCCAAAGATGTTTGAGCCATTCAGGTTCAACTGTAGTTTGTACCAAAGCTGTCTCATCAGGATCTATACTGTCTGACCTTTTGTTTTCATTTTTTCTAACATCCCTTTTTTGAGACAATGGACTCATCCAAATTCAAAAATGGAAGTGTCCATTTCACAAACTTAGGAGTGACAGTGAAAGCCCCGATCTAGCATCAGTAGTGTTCTACTGTTTGCAATCTGAGTCTACATGTTTGCGCTACCTTGCCCTGAGGTTATAAAACTTTTTTCATGCTCAACTCAACTGAGAATGAAATTTTTCCTGCTAATAAATCTCAAATTACTAACAATTGCCAATTCTTTCCTGCTAAACACAGATGAGCATGAAAATATCTCTGCTAATAAATTCCTGCTCAGCTGAGTTGAGCATGAAAAGTTTTATAATTGCGGGGCCTGAATACTCAGTGTATGGGAAAAGCTTCCCTCAACATTGTGAAGTATCACAAAAAATAACCTTACCAAAATCACCCTAAAAAGTCAGACATCTAAATATATTCTAAAATTTCAATTTGTCAATTTGACCACTAAGTTATGTGGTTTAAAATACATAGCCGTAGACAGAATGGAAATTGTGTAGACCTTGATCAAACTGCTCCTTCAGAAGCAGAGTTTGAACTGCATTTACACTATTTGTTCATATCCTATATTTTCAACATTTCAATTCATTCTCTTCCTTCCACTGGTTCAGGAAGGGCAGCTGTCAATTTCTGGAGAAAGAATGTGCACAAGTACTAGTTAACTGCTTAGAGGATTAAGCCTGCCCTGGAAAAGTGCAGTTAGGTAAACTGACCCGCTCAACATGACCCTAATAATGTTGACTGGGCTGTTAAACTCCAAACCAACCAAATCAACATATCAATTTGACTACCAAGTAATGTGTCTAAACAATAAAGACAGGATGGAAACAGTCAGACCCTGATAAAACTGCTCCTAAAGTTAAGGAGCAATTTGATCAGGGTCTACACTGTTTGCTCAGGCATGCCTGTCTAAGTGTTTTCCTAAAGCATACTAACCTGTCTCTTTATTCCATTTCACATCATAAGAAAGGATCCTGTTGGCTGGAAGCTTGTTGCTCATCTTATTTTCTTCCAGGTCTCTCAGAAGCTCTCGTGTTTTCTTCACTTTTTCTTTTGTATTATTGTGTGTGCATTCTGGAAAATCATTGCGAAAAAACGCCTATTCAAATATTTGAAAATTTCACCACCAAAAACTGAAAGTTTTCAGGTAAAAATTCTGATATTTTTATATTTCTGCTCAAAAAATAGGTTGTGGGTACTCAGTAGAACCACCTCACTGAGGCAGTTCTAATGAGTACCCACAATCTATGTTTTTGAGTAGAAATAAGAAAAATAATGCATAACCCTGTAAACCCCAGTTTTACTATATAAAAGTGAGGTTTAAGTGGGTCAAAACTTCCCATTAAACAATTATTCAGGTTTTTTTCTTGTTTGAACCCCTCCCCCTGCCACACACACACCCAGATCAGTTTTCCTTCCAGTTATTGCAAAGCTCAAAGGAACTTTTTTAATCCAACAATTCATTTAGAAGCTCAAAAAATAGGTTGTGGGTACTCAGTAGAACCACCTCACTGAGGCAGTTCTAATGAGTACCCACAATCTATGTTTTTTGAGCAGAAATAAGAAAAATAATGCATAACCCTGTAAACCCCAGTTTTACTATATAAAAGTGACGTTTAAGTGGGTCAAAACTTCCCATTAAACAATTATTCAGATTTTTTTTCTTGTTTGAACCCCTCCCCCTACCACACACACACCCAGATCAGTTTTCCTTCCAGTTATTGCAAAGCTCAAAGGACTTTTTTAATCCAACAATTCATTTAGAAGCAACTTGCCAAGGCACCTCTAATGAGTACCCGCAACACATTTTGTGGAGAAATAAAATACCCTCTTATATGAAGCCATGTATGCAAGTTATTCAAAGTCGAAATGTTCAAAAGAAACATTATGCTACCCTTAACATCTGAACAAGAACAAAAATTGACCCAGATAAAAAACAAAGTTTGATCAGGGTCTACTTACTTTGATGTTCTACCAGTGGTTTTTAGTTAACTGAATACTCAAATGGATTTATTCAAATTGTCGGATAAATTTGGTGAGCAGTTACAGAATCTGAGTATATCGGGTGAGTAGAGTACCAATGCATCTATATGGTGAGTAGTTGACAAATCTGATTAGTTTGGGTAAGTAGAGTACCTCTGTATCTATATGTATATGGTTAGCAGTTAAAGAATCTGAACATTTCAGGCAAATAAAGTACTTATGTATCTACAGTCAAACCTCAGTGGCTCGATCATCTTTGGGACCATGGAAATTCATTTGAAACATGGGTAGTTCAAGCCACTGAGGGTTAATCATGGCACCAGTTCAGGAAGCAAATAGCGATAATTTATGGAAATCTTTTTGATTTTCTACACAATGATTGTATGCTGAGTGTACTCATTAGAATTGCCTCGATGAGGCAATTCTAATGAGTACACACAACATACAATTCCATGATAAAATAAGAAAAAAATCCCTAAATATTTGTTTTCTTGAGCTATTGGAAGAATTTTGTAGGGACTGAAAAAAAGTTTGAATCATCCATGGTAAACGAGCCATCCGTGTTCGAGCCATTGAGATTATACTGTACATGGAAGCAGTTAAAGAATCTGAACATTTTGGGTAAGTACAGAACCCATGTATCTATATGGTGGGCAGTTAATGAATCTGAATAATTTACCTAAGTACAGTACCTATGTACCTATATGGTGAGCAGTTAACAAATCTGAATATCTCACCCTATCTATAAGGTGAGCAGATAATAAAGCTGCCTACAAAACCTAAGTATCTATATGGTGAGCAGATAAAGAACCTGAATATTTTAGGTAAGTACAGTGCCTATGTATCTAGATGGTGAGCTTTTAACAAATCTCAATATTTTAGATAAATACGGTACCTATGTATCTGGAGAGAAGGAAATTATTCTCCTGGTCCTCAATGTTCTCAATATTTCTTCTCAACCAGAGACAGTGTTTTTCAGGGTTATCACACTTCAAAATGCCATCCATAACTTCAGTTTCTGTCACTGAAAGTAAAAAGACACTTTGAAAACTTAATGTAAGATTATATAAAATGAAGTTCCCTACCAACAGCCTTTTTCTGTTGTACCATTATAGTATTTGGGCCACCAGCAGACAAAAAGAACCTTATAGCATCTGCAGTGTTTTGAACAATGAACAATATATGTTTTTAAACTGTTAAAAATCAATTTTTTTATCGTCTTCTAATACTTTTTTACGAGCAATGCACAGTAGCCCAGCCTATCTTCTAACTTTTGAGACACTTTGTTCAAAAGTGTCATGAATGTTGCAAAGGCAATCATATTACTGATATACCCATATTCATAAAATTCTTGCGTTGCCACAGAACAAAACTCCATACCAACAACTTTCATTCAAATTGCATAAATAATTAGCCAAAACTGCATAATTAATATGGAAACATGTAGCAATCAATATATTATAGATATGATTTTGTACAGTCATGTTGTTTCTTTCATCTCAAAACTAAAGCTGGGAATGTATTATGACGTCATGTTTGTTGGCATTTTAAATTGAGATTTTTAAACTGGACACGCCAACAATTTAAAAGCACATGTCTCTCAGACTCTGTAATGTTTTATGATAGATCACTGAACTTTTCAGAAATGATTCTATATGGATAGATTTGTCAGAAAGTATAAAAGTTACAAATCATCAAAATTTGCCATAAGGTCTTTTTTGTCAGACTGGGGCAATTTACCCTGTTTTGGGACCATACAGCAAGAAACTCAACTGTTTGAAAGCAATAATATTGAAATCATATAATAAAATGATGTGATATGAGAAAATGTCTTAAAGACATTGTTTCACTTGAAGTAGATAAGTTTGGGGAGAAGTAGAAAAAATATCACTGGCCAGCCGTCTCCTGTGGTCTGTTCTAGATACATCACGAAAACATACCTATATAATTCTGACCCCTTTAAACCCCACTTTTATATAGTAAAACTGGGGTAACAGGGGTATACATTATTTTTCTTATTTCTGCTCAAAACACAGATTGTGTGTACTCGTTAGAACCGCCTCGCTGAGGCAGTTCTAACGAGTACCCACAATCTATGTTCTGAGCAGAAATATGAAAAATATCAGAATTTTTTATCTGAAAACTGTCAGTTTTTGGTGGTGATATTTTCAATATATTTGAATAGGCGGGTTTTCGTAATGAAGAGGAGATTGGTAACAGAAAAAATTCTTATTTCTCCATGAAAACATATTGTGGGTCCTCAACAGAAGTACCAATTAAGGCACTTCTAAGTGCACACAACATACCTTACAACATACTTTCTATGTGGAGATTTAGACATATATCAAACATTTTGGCTGGTGAAATGTGCCTTAATAACTAGAGCTTAAATGAAACCGATGAAAAACACAAATCTCCTAAAATTTTGTTTCTACGTCTACGTACCTGAGCGAATGTATTTTCTGGCTTTATCTGCATCAAAAACTTTTGAAGCGACAGATTCCAGTATTGTCTGCATTTTTTCACTCTCTTTCCACCACTGAGACTTAGCCACCTTCTTTTTTTCCTGATCTGAGCTCACAAAGTCAGGGATCTTTGTACTGACTGATGACAGAACGTAACACGGCGGAACACTGTTCATGTCCTTCTGATACCACCTACAATGACAATTACATTAACCTTTAAAGCACCAAATAAAAATTGTTGCAGATGCCATTTTATCTTTTTTTTTATTTTTCAGAGAAAAGCAGATTCACATGAAATGTCAAGACATACAGTCGACCCTCGTTATCTCGAAGTCCAAAGGACTCGCTGAAATACTTTGAGATATCCGTACCTCAACATATCTGACTTGCAGAATTGAGGAAAAAATAAATCATCCACATTTCACAAATGAATATGTAATTTGACTACTGAAATTAGAGATATATTGGAAATATTGTGGAAAAGAGGAGAAATTCTCCTTTTTTCTACAATATTTTGTTACCTGCTGTTAGAACAAATTAAAACAGAGACCAGATTTTCACTTCGAGATAAGCAGTTATGCGATATAAGCGAAGCTGAGATAATGAGAGTCAACTGTACTTTCTTTTTTATATATCCTTTAGACATAGTTATCTGCCCTATAATTGTATTCCCCATTTTGCATAAGAAAGACAACTTCTGTGACTTTCTGCCTGCTGTCCTGGTTATCAAGCCCTTCTGAAAAGTGATCTACTTTCCTACTATAGTAGACAAATTTTTAGAACAAAGATTATTTTGACAGTGTACATATTCCCCTTAACTCTTTGCATGCGTTTTTTTTTTTTTTTTTTTTTTTTTTTGTCGTCTGTGGATTTTTTTGTATATTAATTCTTTCAGGAATACCATCAGAGTGTCAAACAGTTTGGATCCAGATAGTTTGTCAGGCCTAATCTGGGTCCAAACTGTTACTGCAAAGGTTATCAGCAGACAATAAAAGTTGCCACTAGTGGGGAAAGAGTTAAAACTTACTTGTGGAATAGATTTAGCACACTCTTGTCTTCAATGTTTTCTATCAATGTTTCAAATTCTGATGCTTCAATACAGCGTGGGAAATCTGTATAGCCATATTTGTGTGACATCAGTGACTACAAAAGAAAAACTTCAGTTCGTTAACAGGCATATCTGTGGAAGTCTAGACACTCTTTGAGCATAAACAAAGGAGCCATGTCATGGGAAAAGAGCCATTCTAGCATATGCTAACAGCAAAGGTTCAGGCATACCTGTACTTTCATGCAGTCTCACCAGAACTTATGCTGTTTGCTCATGCAAGCAGTAAGCCAAGGAGAAACAGTAAAGAACTAGACATGTAGCCTAGCTAAGGGGGCCAAGCATGTGCACTGAAAGATTGATTCAACGGAATGTCCAAATAGCCTTTTTCTCCTGATATGGCTCAACTAGTTAACTCTTGTCATGCTGAATAAATTAAGATACCATGCCCACTTCTAATTGTCAGCCGATCAGATTATTTGATCTAGATTCTTGAGATAAATTCACATACTGAATGACAAACAGTGCAGCTCCAGATCAGTTGGCTTCCAAGGAAGCCAACTGATCTGGATCTACACTGTTTAAAAAAGACAGGGCATATCCGAGTTCAGCAGGACAAGGGTTAAGGCCCACATTATGTGGTCCTTTCAATCCATTTCAGCACTCCATATATACTATTGGAACTGTATGAGATTATATAATCATAAGATCATAGAAGGGAATCACACATTTTATATGGCTAGTGCCATATTTATGAGGAAGATTTGTTGTTTTACATCCCAGTCAACATTATTTAAGTCATATCGTGATGATGGAAAGGTGATAATGAAAAGCAATGTACAGTCATCACCAGGGCACAGTTGTTCAAAGCATCATTAGCTTAACAAGCTCGTTAGTAGTCAAAATGTTAACTGTGTAGTAAGTACAAAATATCTAATTCACAGGCATTTTTGCTGAAAAAAATGTGAGTAGCTTTTGCAAATGCAAAAGCTACTCACATTTTTTCAGCAAAAATATTATATTCAGCAAATATATTATATGCCATATTTAATGATCAAAGTTTTATTGATATGTTCATTAACGACACTATTAGTTTTGAACAACTGGGCCCACCTCCAGCGGAATTCAATCCTGGGACCTAGTGAGCAGAAGTTGGGAGCACGAACCACTTGGCCACACAGACTCTTCTATATTTCTGCAGAAGTTCAAATACATGTAGCTATTTGTCTATACTCGGCTCCAAAATGATTTGCATGTAGTAAAGTGCTGACAGTCAGCATACAAAAATTGAAGCATTTCTAATGCAGTAAATATCCTAAAATTTCAAACACTTTATTCCATACTTCTTTGGCTTAAATGTTGCTTTTTATGCAGTTATTTCTTAAAATAGTGGAATGGCAAACAGTGTAGCCCCTGAACAGACTGCCTGATCACCAGAAGCAGCCTGATCTGGATCTGCACTGTTTGCAAATGTTATTTTGTCAGAAGCTTTGGTATACTAAATTTAAGGACATTTATCATACTATCCAGTTATACAAATACATATAATTTTGATAATTAATTTAGCCAGATTTTGAATGTTGCCATTACAGCGCTCGCATTCAAACACTTTGCACAGGGTATTTTATATAAATTGTGTTATTGTCCTATATTGGTTGTCCGACTGGAAACATTTTTCTTTTAGACATAACCAGACCTTGAGGGATACATTCTGGCCAAATTTGAGACCTTCCCCCTCACCCCAGTTACCTTGAAAGAGGAACAATAACAAGATTGCAACACTGGTCAGCATTGGCCAGTTTTAGACTTTCAAGTTGTAAGGCTGTAACAGTTGACTGGAAGAAATTTTACTTAGACACAAGTAGACCATGGGAGGAATGCTTGTGCAAGCTTTTGACAAAAGTCGTCCACCATAGCTCTAGACAAAGTGCTCTTCTCCACCAAAAATTACTGATAATTATATTTCTTCCCAAAACTATGTTATGGGTATTCATTAGTGTAGTGAGGTGCTTCTTACATAGCACTAGTTAAAGCACTTTTTCAATCCAAAAGTATTGATATTTTTTCTTATTTCTCCACAAAAACATACGTTGTGGGTACTCATTAGAAGCGCCTTGCCAAGGCGCTTCTGATGAGTACCCACAACATATGTTTCCCTGGAGAAACAAGAAAAATATTTACCAGATACCCTCCCTTATCTAGACCTATGTTCTTATGAGTACTCACAACATATATTTTTGCGGAGATCTATCGAAGTATGAGAATTACAATGTATTTAGACACGCTAGGATGACACTGTGTACATACCACAAAGTTTGGCCCTGTGGAGAGCTTCTGACACATTTTCAATTCCTTCATACAGATCTCAGTGCCCATATGATCATCTGTTGCCTGGTCACGAACACCCCACCTCATGTCAACGACTTGAAACTCATATCCTAAGTCTTGGCAAAATGTCTTCAATCTGGGGTAAGCTTCTTTCATCAATGTGTTTCTTTCATGTTTTGTATCTGGTTTACAAAAGAACTAACATATAAAATTTGCAAAATTAACCCTTGCCATGCTAAATAAATTAAGATGCTACTCCCACTTCTAATTTTCAGCCAATCATATTACTGGATCTAGGTTGTTGATACAAACTCACTTAATGACTAATAGTGCAGCTCCAGATCAGTTGGCTCCTGAAGAAGCCTACTGATCTGGATCTACAATGTTTGCCAAGGCAGGGCATATCCAGATTTGGCAGGACAAGGGTTAATGTACCTTCTTTACCCTCAGGACATACTGGCCTGAGCAAGCAGTGAAGCTCTAGATCAGACAACTCAGAGAAAATCATTTGATCATGGTTTACACAGTTTGTCACTCACCTGGCAGTTTTTTTTTGTTTTGTTTTTTTTTTGTCACCATCAACAGGCAGAAAAACATACTAGTTCAAATTTAAGGACAAGTATGGTATGATATTTAACACAGGGCACTTCTAATGAGTACACACATTTTTGTGGAGAAATCAGAAAAAAAAATCTCTTGCATTTTACATTATATTTTAAGTATATAAGTATGGATCTGATTCAAATATACCACCTTATAATATAAGGCAGCCTTTAGTATGTATTAGAGAGTACAACACTTAGTAATCTGTGAACTTCGTTTTGTTCTTGCAACCAGCAAAACAAAAAGGTTTCCTGCTATATTTTCAAGACTTATTTTCCCGAAGAAATATAATGTAGAAGGTTGTGTCAAGCACATTGCAGCATCCATACCAAGTTTGACAATCATAAGCCTAATAGTTTTTTAGAAATGGCACTAAGTGCAATTTGGGCACAGTCAGTCATCTTTATACCGACACTCGATACAATGACAAGATTTGTGAAAATGACAATTTGAATGTCACGAAACCTTCGTTTAAGAGGTAACAGTTAATGAGAAATTGTGGAAGAATATTGCACTGAAACTTCAAGCAACATAGGTTTTGGATATTTGCCTCACTGAGGCAATTCTAACAAATATCCAAAACATAATGTTCTTGGAGGAAATAAGAATAAAACAAGGTCTTCCTTACATATCATTCTGTCCGTTAAGGATTCTTTACAACAGCAAATTTATTTTAATCGCAACATTTTTGGGAACAAATACTGTTGTTGTAATGAGGGTTCATTGTATATGGATGATGGACAGACAGAAAAAACAAACAGAAAAAGTGGACCCCTATGTCATTCCTGCTACTAAAGCAGGTGCAACAAAATTTTTCAGCTTTGTATATTACATCAAAACTTCAATGATTCAAACACTGATGACTCATTTACCATAGCTGAGTCGAACTCATTCTTGAGTCCCAAGGAGATTCTTCCAGTAGCCCAGGAAAACAAATATTTAGAGATATTTTAGGTAAATTTTGTTATTTTTATCATGTAAATGTATGTTGTGTATACTCATTAGAATTGCCTTATTGATGTAATTCTAATGAGTACACTGACCATACGTGTACTATTATTTTATAAAAGATCTAAAAGACATCCCTAAATTATCCCCATTTGCCTCCTGAACTGGTTCTGTGATTAATCCTCAGTCTCAAACTGCCCTTGTCTATAACAAATTTCCATGGTTCCAAAGCTGTTAAAGTCATTTAACCCTTGTCCTGCTGAATAAATTAAGATGCCACGCTCTTTTCAAATTTTCAGCCAATCAGATTACTTGATGCAGATAGTTGATATAAATTTACATACTGAATGGCAAACAGTGCAGATCCAGATCAGTTGGCTTCTGAGAAGCCAACTGATCTAGAGCTACAATGTTTGCAAGAGCAGGGTATATCCGGGTTCAGCAGGACAAGTTTGACTGTATATATACTAAAGGTTATCGTAACTTTACCTGTGAAAGTACTGCTGGTAAATATTCTCACAACTTTTGCTGTTGAAGGACATTCTATTCCAATATTTCCCATGAAAATCTCTTCTTCTTTTGACCGTGGGTGTTCAAAAGTTTTTGTTGCTTTTAACTGTCTTGTTACGTTCTGAAATCTGTGCAATGTTTTCTTTCTTTTATCTTCTTCAAGGATGTCCCTCACCTTTGTTTTCTCTCTTTTAATTTGCAGTCTTGTTTTCTCTCTCCCCAAGCCAATAATAGCTGGAAGCAAGATGTCTCCAGTTAGGCCAAATAAAAAAAACTATGTTTGTTTTTGGGTAATCCTACCCTACCTAATTTACCTGGTGAAACCTAGCAACTTTTTTCATGTTTTCTCAAAAAAAAAAAAAAAAAAAAAAATAGGCAGTATTAGGATAAAATTATTTATGATATTTACGCTAAACATTCGGACAAGGAGGGCTGAGCAAACAGTGTAGACCCAGATTAAACTGCTCCAAAAGGAGCAGTTTAATCTGGGTCTACACTGTTTGCTATTCTATCAGTACTTGAATTAGAAACATCTAAGGATAGTCAAACAGATTTAGTAAAATTTTACGTAAATTATGCACGAAGTCAATATATATTTGTATTATTCTTCATCAAAAAATGTAAAAAAAACCCAAAAAACCTACCTTTTTTATTCTAACATGTCACCCTAAACACACATACCCTACCTTTTTTTTCTAACATGTTACCCTAAACACACATAAGTTTTTATTTGGCCTTTTCGTGTTTCACCTTGTCATGCTGAATAAATTAAGATGCCACGCCAACTTCTAATTTTCAGCCAATCAGATTTCTCCATGAAAAGATATGTTGGGGATATACGTACTCATTAGAAGAGAAGAGATTTCATGAAGAAATATGAAAAATTTTATCTGGATACACCTGGGCCCAGTTGTTCAAAGCTAATGACATCGTTAGTTAACGATTCGTTAAAATTTACATCGAGTGATACGCAAATATGCTGAAATTTTTTGCTGAAAAAATGTGAGTAGCTTTTGCAGTGCAAAAGCTACTCACATTTTTTCAGCAAAAAATTTCAGAAAATTGTATATTGAATCTGCTAAAATAGTTAACGAACTGGCCCTTAACGAGCTCGTTAAGCTAACGACGCTTTGAGCAACCGGGCCCTGCTCATTAGAAGTGCCTCGCTGTGGACTTCCAATGAGTAACCACAGCATATATTTTCTTGGAGAAATAAAAAAGATACAACACTTATACCGGGGATAGTGCCATAGTACAATAACACCGTCTGTATCATTGTATAGTCTAGCAAATAAGAGGCCCATGGGCCATGATTCACTCACCTGATACAAATGTACCATTATTTTATAAGAGGGGCTAGTGCCATAGTGCAATAACACCGCCTGTATGATTGTATAGTCTAGCCAAGAGGCCCATTGGCCACAATTCACTCACCTGATAAAAATGTACCATTATTTTATAAAAGAGGGGATAGTGCCATACTGCAATAACACTGCCTGTATGATTGTGTAGGCTAGCAAATAAGAGGCCCATGGGCCACGATTCGTTCCACTGATAAGAACAGCTATTACATATCTGCAAATGCAAAGCAACTTCTTCTAGTATTGCCACAGCAACTAGGACACAAATTTAACCATACTATAAAAAGGTCAAAGGTCATCCTAGTATCATCATTTGAACAAACTTAGTTGAGTCCCCGATGCTGTATACCAAGATTCAGCTTCAAAGCTTTCTTAGTTCTGGAGAAGAAGTGTTTTACCATATATGGGCATGGCAGCCATCTTGTTCAAAGGAGCCGAACAATTGGGGGGGGGGGGGGGGGGGGCTCAAATTTGACCTTGTCATAAAAAGGTCAAAGGGCAACCTAGTACCATTATTTGAACAAACTTGGTAGACTTTGAGTCCCTGACGCTATATACCAATATTGAGCATCAAAGCTTTCTTTGTTCTGGAGGAAAAAATTTTACCATGTATCAGCATGGCGTTCCACCTTGTTCAATGGTGCGGAACCATTTGAACAAATTATCAAAACCCTTTCGACAGAAGGCCCCATGTGAGATCTGGTATAAATTACTGAAACCAGTTTCAGAGAGGAATACATTTGAATATTACACAATTTTATACATGTATATAGTCCAGGAACAAGAGCCGATAACCCCCAGGGAACAAAATTTTGATTGTAACAAAAAAGTTTTACTACTTTAATCATACATCACAATTTTCTGCTATTAGACTTTAATACATTTTAGAAAAATAACTTTTCAACATTTTCAGTATACAAATATATGGGGACACAAATTTGACCTTGCCATAAAAAGGTCAAAAATCAAGCTATGACCATCATTTGAATAAGCTTGGTAGACTGTGAATCTGCGATGCAATATACCAAGATTCAGCCTCAAAGCTTTCTTGGTTCTGGAGAAGATTTTAAAGTGTTTTTACCATATATGGTCATATATGGACCATGACCATTTGTACACATTTTCGATCTTCCTTAAACAGAACGTTCCACATAAAGTTTGAAGAATGGCCACGGGGTTTCTGAGGAGAAGTCATTCAAAGCTATGGACCGACAACTGACAGACCAACGAACGACCACGGATGGCAAGTGATCACAATAACTCATCCTGAGCATTCAGCTCAGATGAGCTAAAGATGAAGTAAAAGCAAATCACCTTCTATCTCCTCTGCGTCTTCATTGGGTATACCTCTCTCCAGCTGTCGAACCAAGCTTTTTCTTGGACCACCTTTTGCACTGTAATAAAATTTTAAGATATATAGAATAATATTCAGAAGAATAATTAGAGATTTATTCACAATGAAACTAACCCTTGCCATGCTGAATAAATTAAGATGCCATGCACTTCTAATTTTCTGCCAATCAGATTACTTGATCCAGATTGTTGATATACATTCACATACTTAATGGCAAACAGTGTAGATCCAGGTCAGAAGCCAACTGATCTGGATCTACACTGTTTGCAAAGGCAGGATATATCCGGGTTCAGCAGGACTAGGGTTAGAATACAGGAAAATATAGAGAGTTGCAAATATGATAAAAAAAAAATGGGTGTGATAGCCAGTGTTTGTCACTGGGGTGCCAGGAACCGGGACCAAAAAGGTGTATGGATAATAGTTCTGTACTCTGACAATGAAGGCCCAGATCAGACTGTACAAAAGCACTGTTAGGCTTTCATTTTTTGCATATGCAGTCTAGTCCTCTGGGGTCCGTAAAATTCCACTCGCCAGTTCACATTAGCAAGTAAACCCTTAAACCGTCAATCACAACAACTGTCGTCTGCTTTGTCATCTGCTTGTAATTTTAAAAGTCATTTTTGCAAACAGTCTGGGAGCAGTCTGATCAGGGTCCACACTGTTTGCCTGTGTGCAAAAATAGGTTTGAAAAGTTTGCAAGAATATTCAGCAGACAACATAAACAGACGACATTTTCAGATGTATGTTTTCTTGGCGTTTTAAGGGTTAAAATACTGTAAGGGCTACTAAAACTTATTATAAACTCACCTAACAGGTGATGCAAATAAAACAAATTCTAATGCACTCGCGTATGTAACGCGACGTCTGATTGGATAACGTCAAAAATTTGCGACGGTATATTCTGCGATATACTGTCGCAAATCCGACGTCATCACGTAACATCGCTTCTCATTGGCTGGCATTTGGTTTTACGCAGCTCACAGCACTTGTTGTTTTGTGCAAACAGTACATTTTTTCAATAGAAAAAATGAATAAATGCATTAGAATGGGGATAACTGCTTTCAAATTTGGCATTTGGGGAGGTAAATCGGCGGTTTTACGGTCGGAAATTTCGTTTTACAGCGACGCGTCAGGATAACTGCTTTCAAATTTGGCATTTGGGGAGGTAAATCGGCGGTTTTACGGTCGGAAATTTCGTTTTACAGCGACGCGTCAGCGTCGCGCGACACGTCGCCGTAAAACGAAATTTCCGACCGTAAAACCGCCGAAAATTTCGTTTTACGGCGACGCGTCAGCGTCGCGCGACACGTCGCCGTAAAACGAAATTTCCGACCGTAAAACCGCCGATTTACCTCCCCAAATGCCAAATTTGAAAGCAGTTATCCCCTAAATAACTCACCTAACAGATGATTACATATTTGAGGCATTAACTGAAAAGGCCATGGCTGTTCATACCTGGAATTTGCTTAGTAAACCCGTCAAAAGGGAAATAGAATATCAACAGAAGTTCTATCTTGAGCAAATTCTGTGTCTGAAGGTCAGTTTCAAGATTTTTCTAGTGCAGAAAAATAGATGAATAATTTGTATGCATATTAAATTTACCAGCTGGGAAGCAGTAGTTTGTAGTAGAACAGACTTGTTGCAAAATTGCATATTACATTTTAGAAAGGGCAAGTAAAACTATGTTTAGGCAAGCAGGATTTTCTACATAATAGTCCTACAGGGCAAGTGGCTTCTGAAGGAATTTTAACCTTTGTCATCCTGAATAAATTAAGATGCTACGCCCACTTCTAATTTTCAGCCAATCAGATTGCTTGATCCGGATTATTGCCATAAATTCACATACTTAATGGCAAACAGTGCAGATCCAGATCAGTTGGCTTCTCAAGAAGCCAACTGATCTGGATCTACACTGTTTGCTAAGACAGGGCATGTCCTGTTCAGCAAGAGAAGGGTTAAGCCTTTTATCCTTTACTCATTTTGCAGTCCATAAAAGGTTTTATGAGTGTGTACATTGCTCTCAAGGGTCGTTCCTTTTAGAATCTATTACAAAAGACTCTAATTAACCCTTTTCATGCTGAAAAAAATAAGAAGACACACCCACTTCTAATTTTCAGCCAATCAGATTACTTGATCCGGATTATTGCTATAAATTCACATACTTAATGGCAAACAGTGCAGATCCAGATCAGTTGGCTTCTTCAGAAGCCAATTTATCTGGATCTACACTGTTTGCTAAGACAGGGCATGTCGTGTTCTCAAGAGAAGGTTTAACTCATTGATGCATAGGCCACTGTTAGCCATAATTTCCTTATCTTACTCAGCATGCTGGGTAAAAATTTCAGCAGATGACATTTTGAAATATTTTTCTCATTTTTTTTTCTCCAGAAAATAGGACTTGACATTTCATGCAAATTGTCTCTTAATCTCATTATGAATATATATATTCAACCCAATAGGGTCAAGTCGAGCGCGGTCAGTTTACCTAACCACACGTTCACTGGGCAGGCTTGGTCCTATAAGTGGTTAACCAGTATTCTTTTGCCAGAAACTGACAAGTGCCCTTCTTGAATCAGCGCAATGGGGAGAATGACTGTAGAAAATATTTCATGATCAATCTCTGCGAATGAATGTTGCCGACCTCGGCGGGGGTTGAACCCGCGACCTCCAGTCAGACACACATTCAGCCACCAAGGCCAACTTATATATATATACGAATGAGTGTTGCCGACCTCGGCGGGGGTCGAACCCGCGACCTCCAGTCGGACATGCATTCAGCCACCAAGGTCGGCTTATATATATATATATACAATATGGAACCTTCTCACTGTTGTGAGACATCAACCTGCTCATCAAAATGATTGTTCCTGTTGGCCAGATACAATTTCTAAGCCCCAAAGAATCTATTCAGCAAACAGTGTGTAGCTTCTCATCAGAAAGCTCTGACGTGCATGTACAGTTTGGGCTGTTTACATGCATAATAAGTTACATTTTCATTCATTCCCACAGGAACAAATCATATGAACATAAAGGTAACGCCACGAGATGTGGTGGTGCAGGAAGCCGCTTTATGAGAAGAAATCTTATTATGATGTTGGGATCCTGTTAACTGCACAGACAGTGTTGTATGTGCTATAATTGCGAAGAGACTGCCACTTGCCACCTTCATTAAAGCCATAGTTCCAGATAAGTAAAACACCGAGATGACTGTTTATTTATCCCATTGTCCATTCTCATTGAAAATCATAAATCCGATAATTGTCATGTTTATTTGATGGGTCAGTGTGTACGTGACTTTCCCCTGGTTATCTGGTTGACATTACACAATACACAGAGCATGTCAAATTCACCGGACCTTTCATTGTGAAAGGTGATCAAAAACTTCAGAAAGCTCAAAAAGGTACCGCATTTCACTGAAAACAACTGACCATTACTGAGATAATAGTGGCTGTTTTTTTTTTTTTTCGTTGGAAATGGTGATTATGGACAAATTTTAGATGTCCTTTTGAAGTCAAATTCGGTCCAGCTCACACAAAATCTGTTTCAGACAAAAAAAAACAACAACACATTTTCTCAAGCCCTGCCACTCAGTATATGTCCTGCAAATGGTTAAAATTATTCCATTGCAAATTCAATAATTGTCCATTAAATTAGCCCTGAGCTGTTACAATCAATAGGCACTCAAACAGGGTCTTATCAGCAAAAAATGAAACCATTCAGGGCTGTCTAACATTATTTCAAAATCAATTATCTAGTCTAGTGTGTTGATTGCTCTCAAATTCATTTATTAACACAGCTCTAGATAAGTTTCCAGATATTTTTTCTGATTTCTTCAAGAAAACACACATTGTAGGTACTATAATAGGTATTGCCTAGGCAAGACAATTCTAATGAATACACCTGTATGAACATGAGGTTTTCATGGTGAAATAAGAAAAGTATGAACACTTTTTGGTTATAAAAATGTTTTATCTAGAACAAACAGAATTAGTCTCCATACTTAAGAGTACAGTAAAAAGGCCGAAGGCCAAATGTCACCTGAAGCACATCAAAAATATTATATTATTTCCTGTCTCAATACTTTTTGGATCCAAACAAAACATTAAAATTTCTCTGGGAAAGAAAGAAACCACAAAAAATGACATGCAAATAGCATCTGATCACACTGTTTGCCAGTCATCCAGCACACAGGAACAAGTAGTTAGATCAAATAACCCCTAAAAACTGTAAATAAAAACTTGAAAATAATAATACCCCGCCACTCATATCCAGGGCAGATAACTCTGTCAAAATGTTGATCAAATTTGCCCATTAGCAGTCCCAAAGCAGACCTCTACAATATCAATGCACATAGCAAGTTTGGTGAAAATCCATTGATATTTACTGAAGTTATCAACTGGAAATGAAAAGCTGGAAGTGTCCCGGACAGATAACTGTCAAAAATTTACTAAATTTGCCCATTTTTATAGCAATCCCAAACCAGATCTCCACAACATCAATGCACAAACCAAATTTGAAGAAGATCCATCAATTTTACTCAAGTCATCATCCCCAAACGAAAATATGGACACCTTGCAGGCAGATAACTCCTTCAAAACTTGACGAAATTTGCCCATTAGCAATCCCAAACCAGACCTTTACAATATCAATGCATATACCAAGTTTGATACAGACCCATGGACGGACATACGACAGAGTCGGATGGACATTCTAACATTTCGGGTTTAGGGGCTACCTCAATGTTAAATTTCCATAGAGATTTAGGGGCTACTCAAATTCAGTTTAGGGGCTAGCTAATGTATTTTAAATGGAATAAACCTCATACCTCATAATTATGTCCAAACTAGCCCAAAAATAGGCCCTAAACCTTGGCTGTTCGCCCGGACCGACAGTCGTGATACCATAATTCTCCGCCACTAATGTGTGGCGGGAAATAAGCCAAAATAGGGTCAGCAAGCCGAAGGCAAGCGTTTGGCTCAGTGTCCTATTTTCCACTTTCTTTACAGATTTTTGGGGGTTACAAATGTATTTGATCTCAATACATGTTCTTGTGTCTAACAGTTTTAGACTTATCAAATAAAATGGCCTTCTTAAAATTTACGAGAAGTATAGTATGGTATTAACCTTTACCACTCTCTGGGCTAATTCAGCAGATGACATTTTTCTAAATAGGTTTTAGAATTTTATGCAAAATTGTCTCCTTAGGAGACAATTTGCATGAAATGTCAGTTTATTTTCTTGAAAAAAAAAAAATCAGAAAAATATTTCAAAACGTCATCTGCTGAATTTTTTGCCCAGCATGTAGTGTTTTAGTAGAGTTAATAAAGCATTTACCTTTTAGCTCTTTTCGCTGAAGATAACCGGCCATTTTTTGTCTCCTCAGTACTGGCATTCTGCTCTTTTCTTGTTGATCCAGTAGGTGCCCCACTGGTTCCATTCGTACTAACATGGTTCCCTGCACAACTTCCTGTTCCAGCTACACTTCCTTTGGCTGAACTTCCTGTTCCTGTTTTGTCTCTCTGCTGTGATTCTGAACCTTTCGCAGGTCCTGCTTTCTCAGCCCATGGCCCCTTAGGAGGTTGAGCACTCCCTAATAAAGGTCCTCCCGCATTTTTTGAAGCTTTTCCATCCTTAGCAGTGCTGGCTTTTGTAGAACTTGATTTTGATGATCCTGAGCCCATTATCTGTATTTAATTTCAAAATGTCACTAGGAGGTCCATATTTCAGTTAATTCCATGGAATCCATGTCAAGATAATTCATAATCCATAGTATTTTCAAGCTCTGCTGTTACTATGACAAAACTGACCACAATTTCCCATATGAGCTAGCCCATGAGAAAAGGGTACTTATCACATAGGTGACCAGCAAAGGCTCAGGCGAGCCTGCGCATAAGCGCAGTCTCGCCAGAGCCTTTGCTGTTTGTAGACATGTAGCATGGACCTTGAGGAAGCTTCAAGCAAAAACCCATGTCTGTAGCCAAACAGGGGACTGTGCATGCATATTTGAAGGACCACAAATTGGAAAAGCATAAGGTCCCTATTTTCATGTGCCGGCTCATATATGTGCACAGTATAAAAGCCTACTGGTAAATTATTAATATGTGTATAGTAAATGCATTACATAGCTGCAGAAAAGGGTATTGATTTTTCTTACTTCTCTGCAGATACTCATTAGAAGTGCCTTTTTCAAAAGCACATCAAAAAGGCACTTCTAATGAGTATCACAGCATTTTTTGGGTGAAGAAATGCAGAAACAAGAAAACTACCTATACATTTGGGCTGAAAAGGTGCCTTATCTTGAGCTGTGTAATTTAATGTTTTTAGTAAATAGTGTATTTGGATCTTTTTGTTTGTTTGTGTTGAGGTTTTACGGCCCAGTCAACCCAATGGGGTCATGTCGAGCACAGTCAGTTTACCTAACCACACATTTACTGGGCAGGCTTAGTCCTCTAAGCGGTTAACCAGTATTGTGCATATTCTTTCGCCAGAAACTGACAACTGCCCTTCTTGAATCAGCGGAAGGGAGAGAATGACCGTAGAAAATATTTCATATTGGGGTCTAATTACCGCACATACCCCTATAAGCGTACAGTCAAGCGATTTCGTGGGCTTCAGATTGCAGTTCATGTAATTTTATCTACCAGTACTTCTTTATAATAGCATATGTTGTGGGTACTCCTCAACAAGTTGAGGCAATTCAAATGAGTACCCACAACATGTTTTTATAAACATGTTGAGGTAATTCAAATGACTACCTACAATATAAGCTTTTATAAAGTAAAAATCAGAACACATATCACATAAGCATCATAAAAAACGCTCTCAGGATGTCCTCTGCTCATATTTCTTTATGGTGTGCCCTTATTAGGAAGATATTTACTACAGGTGTTTCCAGTAATTTGAAAAAACCTAAGCACACAGTGCGGTAATTAGGTCAAATACGGTAGTTAAAAAGTTTGTTGCAATTTTACTACAATAGGCAATCTATGCACATATCATTTTATTGTTGTTTATTTTGTTCACAAATAATAACTGCTGGAAAATTGCCACATTAACTTTATCCAGATTTCTAAAATTGTCAGAAAACTGCCATACTAATTTTATCCAGATTTTAAAAAATTGCCAGAAAACTGCCTTACTAATTTTATCTTCATTGAGTTCTTGTTATAACTGAGATGGATCCATGTTTACCTGAAATAGTAAAGAAAACTCAAAGAACTATATATTATTGTACTGACTTTAACCAGTCAGCTTATAAGTTATGATAAATGTCCTAAAAATTTGAACACCAAAGTTTATGACAAAATTGCATATGCAAACAGTGTAGTCCCAGATCAGGTCTACCCTGTTTGCCATTCCACTAAGTATTGAAAGATATAGTTGCATTAAGAGAAAAAATTAGGCCAAAGTAGTATAGAATAAAGTGTTCAAAATTTTAGGACATTTACCATAATCATTCCATTACAGTGGTACATTATCATACAAGAACAGACAATGACTACCGGTCCAGAAAAAGGGAGAAGGGAGGCAAATTCTTTTTGGTTTGAGTAATCTCCCTTGGAGGTTTATCTGTTCACCTTAAGGTAACGTTTATCTGATCATGGCTATATTCAATTCCAGACCAGGCCCTTTTTTCAAACAAAAAGAATTGCTGTTTTTTCTTATTTGTCCATGAAAATTCAAGTTGTGGGTTGTTAGAAGCCCCTCACCAGGGTGCTTTTAATGAGTACCCGCAACATATATTTTGTGCAGCAATAAGAAAATTACATGTACTTACCTGATACCTCCTCTGATCTACAACTATGTATAATGTCATTCACAATATGTATTATTTACTGCAATTTTTATACACATATAAGCAGCAGAGCATAGAATGCTTGGTAAAAAATTCAACAGCTGCTATTTTGAAATAGTTTTTTTTTTATTTTTCCCAGAGAGTTGGGGTTAACATTTCATGCAACTGTTGAATCCAATTTATTGTGACTAAAGAGTAAAATATAATTCAAAATATCATCTACATTCTAAAGTTAACGAGTCCACTATTTTACAACCTTTCGGTTAACTAATGAAAACTTGACTTTTTTTTTTTGGCTTGATATGTCATTCCAGCTGGACACACAACTCCTTACTGTCTATTGGTAAGTGTGCAAAACTCCATTTGACTACTTGATTATATGTTGGCAAAGCAGTACTCACAGAAAAGCAAACAATTTGATAAGTCTACACAGTCTGCTCTGTTATGTGTGTTGGAATATTGATGTAAATACCATTAATACAATGTTATACAAGTTGTTGATCTTTTCTTCTTTATGTCCTGATTAATCTAATTCACTAGAAATCTTTATGAGTTCATCAAAATAAAGGCTAAATATTAACACTGCAAAGACATGACGTGCAGCCTGTAATGCGGAAAAAGGATTAGTCTAGTTCACACATTCAGACGATAATGAATGCAAGAACCTAATATAAAATATAAATAAAGTTAATAGGATAATAATATGAAAGCATAGCCACATTTGCTACTTAATGTAATAACCCTAAGTATTGGGACAGAAAAGCAAACAGTACAGACCCAGATAAGATGCTCCAGAATGCGGCATCTGATCAGGGTCTACACTGTTTACCTTTCATCCAGCAAATTTTTAGACACATTAATAGGTAATAAAATAAACTTGTTGAAATTTTAGGTTTAGTATGATAAGGTGTTTTAACCTTAAAGGTGTCCCAGTATTTTGGGTAAAATATGGTATGTTTTCCTGTATCTCTTGGCTTAATCACTTCAAAATAAAGATACTTTCATGGGCGATAACTGTCAAAATGTTTTTTGTTTCCCTTCCGTAAAGGGGTCTACTCTTAAAGGGAGAAAAATTCTTTCCCTTCAGAGTAGCAATTCTGAGATAGGACTGATGTAAAAAATATCAAAGTCGGCTGACTGCAAAATATAGGTCAGGTTCATAAAATGACACTGCATTGTTTGAGTCCATGTTAGGGAGAAAGCACATACACTTTTAGATGATCATAGGCATTCAAGTTATCCAGTAATGTTGCTAAGTGCTAGAGTTAACATAAACAAAAATGTGGAACAAATTAATACCTTGACATTATCATGTGGCGAGCAGATAACTGTCAAAAACTGATGAATTTTGCTCATTAGCAATCCCAAACCAGATCTCCAAAATTTCAATGCACATATCAAGTTTGGTGAAAATCCATTGATATTTACTCGTTATCTTCCGCTACAGAAAATATGGACAGATGGGCAGATGTATGATGAACAACTGTGAAACCATAATATCCTGCCACTATTATGTGCCAAGGTATAAAAATATCAAAGTCATTAAATTTGAAAATAGTTCATGGTTATAAAATGATACCTTACTGTATGCTAAGAGATTGTCGGTGTAATAGTTATTCAGGGCCCAGTTGTTCAAAGCGTCGTTAGCTTAACAAGCTTGTTAAGGGTCATTTCGTTAACTGTTTTAGCAGATTCAATACACAATATTCTGGTATTTTTTGCTGAAAAAATGTGAGTAGCTTTTGCACTGCAAAAGCTACTCACATTTTTTCAGCAAAAAATTTCAGCATATTTGCATATCACTTGATGTAAATTTTAACAAATCGTTAACTAACGACATCATTAGCTTTGAACAACTGGTCCCAGAAATGGACCTGATCACAAGGATAGTCACAAAATTAATGTTGACAGATTGATAACCAGACAGACAGATGACTGGATGGGTGGAAAACTGGACGCCCTGCTTAAGCAAGTGGGGTAAAAATTAGCCTATATTTTGTAATTTGCATTAATTCTTAACTCTTTGCATGCTGGGTAATTTTGCATGCTTTTTTGTCGTCTGTGGATTTTTTTTTTTTTTTTTTTTTTTAAATTAACTTTTCAAAAAAAATCTGTCAGGAATACCATCAGAGTGCAACAGTTTGGATCCAGATCAGGCCTGATGTTTTTTCAGGCCTAATCTGGGTCCAAACTGTTTGCAAAGGTTATCAGCAGACGACAAATGTTGCCACTAGCAGGGAAAGAGTTAAAGTACTAGTCACAACAACAGCAAACAACTATAAAATATTTCTTATTTAGTTTTCTGAGAAAATAAAGGCTTGAAATGTCATGTGAATCATAGTGAAATATCAAGCCTTAGTTTCCCTGAAAAAAAAAAAAATAGTAAAAACTGAAAATATCATATGTAAGCATTTTGAATGGCTTAATACTTAGCATGCTGGGTAAAATTTTGAGCAGACAACATACTAAAATATTTTTTCTTATTTTTCCCAGAAAACCGGTTTTGACATTTCATGCAAATTGTATCCAGAGGAGACAATTTGAATGAAATGTTAAATCCCCTGTTCGCTGGGAAAAATAAGAAAAATATGGTTAATTTGTTGTCCGCTTAATTCAACCAGAGAGTGGAAAGGTTAAGTTCAGAGAACAGTCCTATTTAACTATGGTATAGAATGTCTGACCCTGTAAATCACTTCATTTAACTATAACAATATAAATGACACAATGATTTGACCCTTTTGAAGAATAGGTACTCAAATATCTAAAATTCAGCTAAAAATCAATATCTCCTTTTTAACCTCCTTATTTACCTTTTCTTTGACAAGAAAATATTTTCTTATTTATTTTGCCTATAAAACTGTTGACATAAAATTCAACCCTTCAAATGTTAAGCAAATGTGTACCAGACAACATTCCAAAACGTATTTTGTCATTTTTCTGGGAAACTAGGGCTTGACATTTCATGTGAATCAAATGTTAGGCAGGCAGATGATTCACATGAAATGTCTGGTCTTATTTTCTCTGAAAATATAAAAATATATATTTCAAACTGCCAATTATCTGCTGTAGTTGTATCTAGTGGGGTTTTTTTTACCACTTGCAGATGACAAATCATATTTTTCTTATGTTCTCCAGAAAGGAGACAATTTGCATGAAATGACAAAGTCTATTTTCTGGGGAAAATTAGAAAAATATTTCAAAATGTTGTCTGCTGAAAATTTTACCCAGAGTGCTAAGTGTTAAAAATTAAAATGAAGCATTAGGTTACATCTATCAGTTAAGCCAGATTGTTTACATAAGAACATTTTTGTGTGTTTTATCACTTTAATAAAAACTCTTATGCTGGCCATGGGAATATTTTTTTTCTTCTTGTTAAGTGACTGAGTAAACAGACCAGAATAAAGCCATATACCATAAAACTTAACCATCCAGAAATAGCTACCCATTTTTTTTTTGGGCCAGGACAGCTCCTGAAGACCCCACTTTTTTGGCCTGGACTGCCTGTTCCTAGACCCCTCTCTTCTGGTCTGGACCTCAGGGGGTAACTTCCTATATATGGCATAGTACGGATGTGCGTGCCGAATAGCCCCCTTTTTCAGCGCTGCCAGGTATATGATTGGCCCCCTTTTTTCAACAAAAAGTATATGAATGGCCCGATTTTTCTGGATTCCTATGTGAAAGGCCCCATTTTTTCTGACATCCTGGTATATGCACATACTTTTCGCTCAGAGATTTTTCGAGGCTGCTTATCCTCTTGGTATTATATGAACTGACTGTGATATTTGTGTAATAACCAGCAAAAAATGGGTACAAAAAATCAAAGGGCAGTATATGAATAGGTCAACATTTTGGATGATCAAGTATATGAATGGGTCCATTTTTCAAAGGCCAGGTATATGAATGGGGTAGGTTTTGAAATACTGGCTCGCACACCCGTACCAAAATTACCCTAAGTTACTCCCCCCCGAGGTCTGGACTGCTCCTCAAGACACCACTTTTTTGGCCTTGGCTGCTCAAAGACATCCTTTTTCAAAAATATCTTGCTGCAAAGAACCCCCTTTTCAAAAATGTATTTTTCTTTGTAAATTTTAGTTCCAAAATAACTTGTTTTTCAGTGAGGAGGAGCTCCAAAAGCCTCCCCAAGCCCCACCAATGTAATCAAATCACATGTAAGAGGAAATCAAGGTAACGGTTATTTATTGCCGCGCTTATGATTCTTGTTGCTGTGACATCAGTGCTGTTGAAAGAGGGTTATCTGTTAAACCTGGACTGGGACATTTTGAACATTAACAAACAGGACACAGCATCTGATCAGGATCTGCACAGTTTGCTGAAATTACAGAAAGTTAAGGATTAAATGAAACAATCTGAAGTCCCCGTTCAGGACCATTTTTCAGCCTACATGCAAAGACAATAAACCCATCAGTGCTGTCAATGCTTTGATTAAAGAGAGGAGCTGGTTGCACATATATATACCCAATAGCTAGATTTTTATGGTATAAAAAGAACATTCAAAAATGACATGAAAATCTAATCAATAATCAACAAAAACTTTTCTGTGAACAGATCAAAAATGCTTAGTTCAGAATAGACCAATACATAAATTTGAAACGTTATCTATTATTCATGTTTTAACCCTATAGATAATAAAAATAACAAAGCCTTCATCCGTTATAGAGGCATAAGCATGAAATACTTAATATGGTGCACCTGCAAAAATTGTCCTTTTCCATTATAATCCACTGTCACATTATTTTTCGTTAATTAACAAAGTAGTAATTTATCCCATACTTAGCTCTAGATAAGAGGGCTATCCAGAAAGAAGCACCATGGTGAGGCACTTCTAAAGAGTACCCATGATTTCATGGAAAAATAAGACAATATCAATACAGTGTTTACCCTAACTATTTGGACAGACAATCCTGAGCAAACAGTGCAGACACTGATCAGATGCTGCAGAATGCAGCATCTGATCAGGGTCTACACAGTTTGCCACTCATTAAGCAATAGACACATCAACAGGTAGTCAAGTAGATTTTTTTTCCAAATTTTAGGGTAAGTACATTTGTAATGTTAATGATTTAAGGTGTCCAAATATTTCGAGTAAATACAGCACTTTTTGACAGAAAAATAAGCATCTTAAGCTATGCATAATATGCAGAATTTAACACACACAAAATATCTTGTTTACAAACTCCTCCAGCTGATTTATATAGTATAACAGTACTGAACTAGTATATGGAGTTATTGAACTATGTATTTTAAACTTTTTTCCAATATTCTGACCTCACTTAATCTTCATATACCTGCCGGTATTAATACTTTTTTCTTCTTCAGAAAATCAGGCGTAACTTTTCATGTAAATAATCTACAAAAGAAGGGAATTCGCATGAAATGTCTACTTGAGATTATCATGAAATGTCAGATAAGCCTATTTTGTGAGAATAAAAAAAAATAAAAATGTCACTCTTAAGTGTCTGCTAAATACTCCTGGATAGTGCAAAATATTAACCATTAACCTGCAGGACTTTAACCTTTACCACTCTCTTGGTTAATTCAGCAGACGGCAATTTGGCATTCCATGCAAAATGTCTCCAATGAAGACAATTTGCATGAAATGCAAATCCTGTTTTCTCAGAAAAACAAGAAAAACATTTCAAATGTCATCTGCTGAAAATTTTACCCAGAGTGTTAAGCACTGAATAGCAGCAGATGACATGTTAAAATATTTTTCTAAATTTTCCCAAGTTATAAGGTTTGACATTTCATACAAAGTCTCACATAAAACAGCAAACCTTATCTTCTGGGTCTTCTGGTTAAATTAAGAGAAAATATTCCAAAAATGTTGTCTGCTGATTTTACCAAGAGTATGTTAAAGACATTAACCTTTACCACTCTCTAAGAAAATTCAACAGACAACAAAGTGTTCTGTTTTTGTTTTGTTTTTGTCAGAAAATAGGCTATGAACTTTCATGCAAACTGACTCCTTAGGAGAACCTCAAAGCTTATTTTCTGGGCAAAATAAGAAAAAAAAAAAAATCAAAATGTTGTCTGCTGAAAGATTTTACCCATTATGCTATGTGCCAATGTATTCATACCCATATAATGCAACTGCAATAAGTAAAGGTTTTATATAACTTTTGACAACTATAATCCCCAGATAATCTAGTTAACCCTTAAACTGCCAATCACAACAATTGTCGTCTGCTTTGTCATCTGCTTGTGATTTTAAAAGTCATTTCTGCAAACAATGTGGACCCAGATCAGACTGCTCCTAGCAGTCTGATCTGGGTCCACAGTTTGCCTGTGTGCAAAAATAGGTTTGAAAAGTTTGCAAGAATATTCAGCAGATGACATAAACAGACGGCATTTTCAAATGCAGGTTTTCTTGGCATTTTAAGGGTTAACTTGTAGCATGCTGTGGACAAATTCAGCAGACAACAAATTGACATTTTTCTTACTTTTTCAAGAAATTTAGGATTTGACATTTCATGCAAATTGTCTCCTCGCGAGAAAATTTGCATGAAATGTGAAATTCCATTTGCTTGGAAAGATAAGAGAAATATTTCAAAATGTCGTCTGCTGAAATTTTTACCCAGCTTGTAAAGCATTAAGGTAATGCAAAAAGCCAATGTTTACACTACAATCAAGAACCTACCAATGAATGGTCAACATACAATGCAGAAGAACTCTTTCATTTTCTTTTCAGATTAGAAATTCAGTACAGAAACATATGTATAACAATTCAATGCTATCACAGGGTAAATTTCTATTTAGGAACGATATTCACTCTAAGTATTCAGACACCTTAACTCCTAACCATACTTCTTTACCTTTGCCATGCTGAATAAATTAAGATGGCTCGCCTACTTTTAATTTTCAGCCAATCAGATTGCTTGATCTATGTATTTGATACAAATTCACAGTTAATGCAAAACCGGAAGCCAACTGATCCTGATCTACACTGTTTTCAAAGGCAGAGTATATCCAGGTTAAGCAGGACTAGGGTTAATTTTGTAGAGTCGATTTTACTGCGAGGGTCCTGCAAAAAGTTTTGTCACTGGGTTGGGATTACTTCAGTGCTACGTTTTATCAAACATATTTTTGTTACAAACCTTCAAAGTATTCCCCCTTTACTGAAACACATTTTTGTAACCTTTTTACCCAGTCACGAAAGCAGATAAATAGTCCTTCTTTTGGTATCTGTTGGAGACACTGATAAATAGTGCTGCCAAGAGAACTTCTAGATGTATACTTATTTCCAGAAAGCATTTTCTTAAGCCTTGATAATAAAAAGAACTCACAGAGACTCAGGTCAGGTGAATAAGGTGGATGGTTTAAAACTTTCACCTTTTCAGAAGCCCAAAAAAGGTTTAACAACCTCACACATATGAGAGGAGGCGTTGTCATGTAAAAGGTGGACTCCTGACCATCCTTTGCTTGGTCATTTTTTATTGTAAAACTCTTTTACTTTCTTCAATACAGAATTCTTGTAGAATTGGCCAGTGACTATGACCAGATGGACAAGGCACTTGAACAACTGGCCCACTTGAATTAAAGAAAATTGCGTACAACATCTTTTTCGAACTTATGGTTCTCTTGGCAATACATGGGCGTTTTTGATCTTTTCACTTCCATTGCTTATTATCAGCCCTTCTTTGTGGCTCAAACACATGCACCCAGGTTTCATCACCTGTTAGAAAGTTAGAAATAACCAGACTATTACAGCCTTTGTATGTTTTCAAAAGTTCCCGGGCACATTTAAGGCATTGTGTCTTTTGCTCCTCAGTGAGCAAATGAGGTACCCACCTAGCGCAAACCTTTCTCAGGTCCAAACGCTTTTTCAGAATCATTTGCACACTGCCTTCTGATATGCCAGTACAACTAACTATATCTTTGACAATCGCGCATCCTGTTTGACCACACAATCTTTACAGCAGCGATGTTAGCCTTGGTAACAGAGGTTTTAGGCCTTCCAGGACAGTTATCATCTTCAACAGAAAATTTCCCAGCTTTAAAAGCTTTAACCCACCTAAAAACTGTGGGCATTGAAATGGTCTGAGTTCCATATACACCATACAATTCATTAAATATCTGCTTTGAATCTATATTAAGCTTAATGCGGCATTTGATATAGCTACGAATTTCAGTCTTCTGGTCCATGTTCCAATGTAACAAGTAAATTGGTCAGTGTATATGACTGCATCTATTTCAATTTGAAATTTACTTGGTCAGTTGGAAAGCAATTTGCACGAAATAAACGGGTATCGTTAACTATTCAACACACCATTCAATTGCAGTGAAGCATTTTAAAATATACTGGGATAAAACTTAGTAAGCCTATTAGTGACAGAACTTTTTGCACGACCCTCGTAGCTGTTGATGTGTCTAAAAACTACTAGATGGCAACAGTGTAGACCCAGATCAGATGCTGCATTCTGGGGAATCTGATCTGGATCTACAATTTGCTTGGTTTGTTTGTTTGTGTTGGGGTTTTACGGCCCAGTCAACCCAATGGGGTCATGTCGAGCGCGGTCAGTTTGGCCTCTGTCCGAATTGTAAATACAAATGTATCGTAAAAGCAGTACTTTGAATTAAAAGATTAGCAGACAATATTTTAACATGAAGTTTTTAAAAGTAAAACATATTTCAACAAGCAATACTTAACCTATAGATAATGTGCTATATTCTATTTTGCGCATACCTATGATAGGAACTTAATCCAAAAGTCCCTTAGTTAGTCACCTGTGATGTATTCCCGCTCTTTTGATCACGTGTCAGTTTCTTTAATGTAAAGCCCTAAAGGATAGAGCTAAGTGGGGACAGGGCGGGGGGATTATCTTATCTATATGTTAAGTATTGTTTGTTAAAATATGTTTTACTTTAAAAAAAACTTCATTTTAACTGCACAATACATTAACCTATAGATAGTGTGCTAAAATTTGCCAATAAGGTGGGAAGGAGTTCCCAAATCTAACACAAAATTAAATAAATCCCTCCACTTCTGAATTAAGGCTTAGGAAACTCTAAAATAAGCTCATTCTTGATATAAAACCAAGAGAAAACTCATTCCAACATATATATAAGATATTAATTACCTTAATATAAGCATCTTCAGGAATGGAGGCTGTTAGTTTTCTTAGGCATCCAAGGCACTGTTAACTTGGCCCCCACTACTTTTTGGGCCACAACAACTGGGCCCAAATGATGTAAATTTTGTAATTGCTGAGACATATCCCTTAGATAGAACTTGGCAAAAGTAGAGGATTGATTCCATACTGCTGCTTTAAGAATCTCATTGAGCGGAACTTTATCGAAAAAAGCCCAAGAGGAAGATAAAGCCCTAACTTCATGGGCTTTAATCTTTAAGAAGGAAAAGTATTTATTGGGGAGTTTCCTGTAGGAAAGTTTAATAGTATAAGAAATCCATCTTGAGACAGATAATTTAGAAATATCTTGCTTGCCTTTAATAGGTAGAAATAGTCTATTTTGACAATAAGGTTCAGTCATCTTAAGATAGAATTTTAAAGCTCTTATTGGGCATAGAAATCTGAGTGTTCCCTTTTACATATACGGGCTAGATTAGGGATCACAATAGGATCTGGGCAAATGGATGGAAGCTGATTCTTAGCCAGAAACCCAGTTTGAACTATCAGAGATACTGATCCATCAGATTGATTGAATCTTAAATGATTTGAATCCATTGCCAGGGCATGAATCTCGCCACATCTTTTGGCAGTGGCAAGAGCTAGAAGAAAGGCTGTCTTCAACGTTACATGAAGTTTAAAAGCCTTATGTAAAGGTTCATATGGGGCTATCTGCTGACAGACTAAGACCCAAGATAAATCCCATTTAGGTGTAAGAGATCTTTGTACAGGATGTTGCAACTCAAAAGACCTTATTAATTCTGATAAGACAGGGTTAGATCCGATTCTATTACCAGTCTTAAATTTAAGAGTACATGTATTAGATATCATAGACCTGTAGCCTTTGATAGTGCTAATTTGGTACTTTTTCTCAAAGGTAAATGAGGAAGTTGGCTATTACAGAAAGAGAGGCCGAGACCAGCTTAACCTTCTTTCTATGACACCAACGGGCGTATACGGTCCATTTTGTATCATATACTTTCTGAGTTGATGTTCCTCTTGATTTGGAGACAAAATCTGCAACGTTTTGTAAAAATTTTCTATCTCTAACTGATTGTTTGATAACTCCCAGGCGTGAAGGTTCAGAGCTGGGAGGTTTTGATGTTGAAACTTTCCTTTTGCTTGTGTTAACAGTCGTGGGAAAAGTGGAAGACGAATTGGAGCTGAGACAAGCAGTTGTAGTACCTCTGAGAACCATGTTTGTTGTGGCCAAAGAGGGGCTATATGAACTATTCTGCACTGAGACTGACAAATCTTGTTCAGGACAGGAGAAATCAGCATTGTTGGAGGAAATGAATAAGCATGAAGATTGTTCCAGTTCATGGAGAATGCGTCTATCGCAAAGGCTTTGTTGTCCGGAACGGGGCATAGATAAGGTGGAAGTTTGTGATTGAAACGTGTCGCAAACAGATCCAGATTGAGATAGTTGAACATTTGGAAAATTGAATTTGCTACTGACCGATCCAATGCCCACTCTGTTTTGATTATTTTGTTGATTCTCGATAACCTGTCTGCCAAAACATTGAATTTGCCTGGGATATGTCGAATCCTGACTACAATATGATGTTTTAGGCACCATTGGAGGATTTTCCATACCTCCACACATAGGTTGGAAGAATGTGTTCCTCCTTGCTTGTTGATATATGAGACCACTGTTGTGTTGTCGGTAGAAATCATGACACAAGAATGGTGAATATATTTGAAGGCTTTTATCAATGCGAAACAAATGGCCATTATTTCCAACATGTTGATATGGAGTCGGGATTGGTCTTCCAACCAGCGACTATGAAAGGATAGACTCATAGGTTCCAGATGAGCTCCCCAACCGTAATGACTAGCATCTGTATAAAGGAATACTTTGGGGTCTGGAGGGTGAATGGGTACTCCTTGAACAAAATGGAATTTGATCATACTGTTGATTGTAACTTGATGATCTAATGGAAGAATGTGAGGTTTCCAGACCGATAATAGGCGCATTTGCAGAGGTCGTAAATGCAATCTGCCTAGAATAATTAAATCTGCTGCTGCAATGAGTTAGCCCAAAAGAGAAAGGAAAGTTCGTGCCAAAACTTGATTTTGAGAGAGAATAGTTTTGATAGTCAGAATAAGAACTTTTACTCGATCCGCTGGTACTCTGACTATTTCCTGCTGAGTTAGAAATTCCATACCTATAAATGTGAATTGTTGTGTTGCTATCAAATCTTACTTCTTTAGATTTGGTATGAGACCCAGATTTTGTACCGTTTGAAGAGTGTATTTTGTGTGAGAGATAAGTTGATTGTGAATCAGATCTCTTATTAGCCAATCGTCTAGGTATGGGAAGAGAGGTACCGCACGTAGACGTAAGTGTGCTGCTATGACAGTCATTAATTGCAAGAAAATCCACGGACTTGGGGGCATTCCGAATGGTAAGGCCGTGAACTGCAAGACCTGATGTCCGAATACGAACCGAAGGTATTTCCTGGATACTGGATGTATCAGAACATGAAGATATGCATCCGTAAGATCTATGGAGACAGCCCAGTTGTTGGCCATTATCGATTGTCTTACAGACTTGACTCCATCTTGAAATGATGTTTGTTTATGTACTGATTTAGCGAGGAAAGGTCTTTTACTGGTTGTAACTTTCCATTCTTTTTCGGTACTAGGAATAGCCGGGAATAAAACCGGGAGTTCCTGGATTCCGAACCCTTTCCACTGCCCGTTTCTTGAGAAGCTCTGCAATTTCTTCTCGCAATAACGGGAAGGAAGACTGACTCAGCTTTATCGGAACAACCGATAAGGGTGGAACTGGCTTGAACGGGATCTTGAACCCATTTCAGACCATTGAGAGAACCCACTTGTTGTCTAATTCTTCCCATTGTTCCATAAAATGGGCCAACCTTCTTCCCACCGGAATGTCTGGACGTGGTAGAGCTGGCAGTGAAAAGAGTTGGACATCAGTATTTTGTGAAAGATGAGGCTTCATTAGAGGAAGGGAACTGTTTCTGATTCCCACTTCTCTTAGCATATTCCTTCTTATTTGATTGATTGTGTTTGACTCTTAGGCCTATATGACTGCGTTTGTTGAGGCCTAGAAAATTAGGGATGATAATGAAAGGCTCTCCGATTCTAACGGAGGTATGTTATCTGTTGGGAAATACTGATTCTGGCTCCTATAAAATTTAGTCTGTGTCAGGGAAGATACTAAATTTTGTGAGCATATCCAAACTCTGCCACATTTCTCTGTACATGTATTGATTTTGTTCTGGAGAAATCTGGCAGTGTTTTCGACTAGTTTGGATTGCGGCAATACTAATGATAAAGTCGCATGCGACTCCATTAGGTGTTCAATGCCAGATAAAGGCTTTGCTGGAGTATGCTCCTCGGTTGGCCTTGGGCAGAACTCCGGAGGCAAAAGCCTGAAAACTTCATTGATTGCCCTATCAAAGAACCAGGTTTCAATTTCGAAATCTGAACCAGAGTCCTTTGTAGAGCACTGCAAAGTCTGTTCAGGTGGTATTGTCTGGACATTAGTTTCCGCAGGCTGTAGAAAGCTAGTGTTCTGTGCAGCCTGCAGGGTATGTCTACTCCTTTATCCATAATCATGTGACTTGATTATCAAATAAAGAAGAAGAGGAAGAAGAAGATGTATATCTCCTTCTCCTCTTCTTGTGAGAAGGTTTGGATCTTTTCGATCTTCTGCTTCTTTTATGAGAATTAGAAGATGCAGATCTAGAAGAGGAGGATGTAGAAGACGATCTATGTCTCCTCCTCTTCTTATTCTTATGTTTACTTTTAGACTGATCCCTCCTGGATACACAACCAGAGAGGGAAGCCTGAGCTTGTCTGTTGTCCAATCTCCAGTCAATATCGGGAGGTTCCACAATAACACTGGCATCAGAGTCTTTTGTTTGTTTGTGTTGAGGTTTTACGGCCCAGTCAACCCAATGGGGTCATGTCGAGCGCAGTCAGTTTACCTAACCACACGTTTACTGGGCAGGCTTAGTCCTCTAAGCGGTTAACCAGTATTGTGCACATTCTTTCACCAGAAACTGACAACTGCCCTTCTTGAATCAGTGGAAGGGAGAGAATGACCGTAGAAAATATTTCATGATCAATCTCCACGAAAGAATGTTGCCGACCTTGGCGGGGGTTGAACCCGCGACCTCCTGGTCTCCAGTCGGATGGCACATCCAACTGAGCCACCGAGGCCGGCTGGCATCAGAGTCATCAGACATATTACTAAAGTCTGGTTCCAGGGGAAGTAAGACTCTTTTTGAGCTAGGCTGATTGTTAGTGAACTCCATGCCTATGGCACGAGTTCCACTAACTGTGGGTTGATATAGTCTGATGACCGGTGGCCGGGGAATACTGAATTCCTCTGTATTAAGATTTTCTAAGTCCAATGACAGGTGGTTGGATGGCGGTGACCAGTCATTGACTGAATAGAAAAATCTTGTATAATGCGCATTTGGCTGGTGGCCAGTGACTCATGACTGATCACGCCCGGTGGTCGGTCAGTACCCGTAATTTCTTCTTCATTGGGAAAATGACCGGTGGCTGGTTGACCAGTGGTCTGTTGACTGATGGACATATTTCCAAGGGTACAAGTACCCTTGGTATTGCCACCTTTATGGGTCTTCCCCCGGGCAGCAGGGCCATGTGGGGTAGTGTTCCCATAATTTTTCGTCTGAAGAGTCAGACAAGGCTTGCTATCTTCTTTTTGGACATGACCCACTTTCTTGAAGTGCAAGTCCTCCTTTTCTCCGCAAGATTCCAGGTAGAATCAGACCAGGAATTACATGTGGAACATGTTGATTCCCTGGAACAATGAGAACAATTAATACATTTATGATGATTATCCCAATGCCATTTAATATGACCACATACGCCGCGATGAACAGTTATGGAAGTCACGAAAACTCATTACAACGAACAAGCGAAGGATAATTTCAAGAAATCAAAAAGCGATTTAAAACAAGACAGGATGAACATTGAAAGGCATGGTAAAAGAAACAAAAGAAAGAACAAAGAATAAATTTCAACCGGAGAAAAAGGAAGAAAAATAGAATTTTTCACCCAGAGAAAAAATACAGGTTTACTTTCTTTGTCCAAAGGAAAGAAACTGAAACCTGATCAAAAGAGCGGGAATAAGTCACACAGGTTACTGCCTAAGGGACTTTTGGATTAAGACTGTATGGGACAACGTTCCCGTCATTTTTTCTGTGGAAGGTATGGGCAGAATAGAATATAGCACATTATCTATAGGTTAATGTATTGTGCAGTTAAAATATCTGTTTCAAACATACTTTTTTATTTTGAAATGTTCTCATATATATTTGGTTTTTATTTGGGGGTGGGGGAGGGTGAATGGGCCTGAATTTTTTTTTCTTTTATGATGCGAGCCTGCGTTCTTGAAGAGCTCACAGTAGGATTTACCCTAGTCCTGTTTTTTTTTTTTCAAACAAAATTGGTCCTGGGAATACCTTTAAAACACCAGTCTAATTAGTTCCGATTCCTAGCTCTACTTTCTTAATAATGCTGAACGCCATGCAAAAGAGCAGTTATAGGTCTTTCCTGAATTTTAAAGACTGTTGACACTTTTCAGTTGATTTGTTTGTGAGTTGAGTTGAGGTTTTATTGCCCAGTCAACCCATTAGGGTCATGTCGGGCCGGTCAGTTAACCTAACCACTCTTTTCCTGGGCAGGCTTAGTCCTCTTAAGCAGTTAACCAGGATTTGTGCAATTTCTTTCACCAACAACTGGTAACTACCCTTCTTGAATCAGCAGAAGGAAGAGAATGACCACAGTAAATATTTCATGATCAATCTTAACAAAAGAATGATGCTGGAACTGGGGGGATCGAACCTGTGACATCCTGATCACCAGTTGAATGCCATCCGATGGAGCCACCTAGGCATTCAACCTTAGTAATAGTGGATTACTCTGGTCACACATCACAACTGTGTTTGAAATTTGGAAACCTATAGTAACATTTTTTTTCAAGTCTTTGGTATGACATGGCCATGGATCGTATCCACAACTTCCAGGTCACAAAGCAGACTCTTTACCATTACAAAAACACGCCTATACAAATATATAGAAAATTTCACCTTCAAAAACTGAAAATTTTCAGATAAAATAAAACCTCCGATATTTTTCATACTTCTGCTCAATTCTATAGAAAATGACAGAGGGACATTTTAAGCAAAAATAAGAAAAATAATGTATTTCCCTGTAAACCCTAGTATTACTACATAAAAGTTGGGTTTAAGTGGGGTCAAAAATATATAGGCATGTTTTCGTGATGCAACTGAGCCACTGTTCCTGTTTTCATTTTTATTGGTTTGTTTGTGTTGAGGTTTTACGGCCCAGTCAACCCAATGGGGTCATGTCGAGCACGGTCAGTTTACCTAACCACACATTTACTGGGCAGGCTTAGTCCTCTAAGCGGTTAACCAGTATTGCGCACATTCTTTCGCCAGAAACTGACAAATGCCCTTCCTGAATCAGCGGAAGGGAGAGAATGACCGTAGAAAATATTTCATGATCAATCTCCACGAAAGAATGTTGCCGACCTCGGTGGGGGTTGAACCCGTGACCTCCTGGTCTCCAGTCGGACGGCGCATCCAACTGAGCCACCGAGGCCGGCTCATTTTTATTGGACAACACATATATACTCCCATACTTCAAAATCAAATGCAGCCTTTCTGTTGAGGCTGCTCCTCAATAGGATTAGAACAAAGCCAACACTTCATTTAGTTTACTAATTTCTTTTAATATCATACAGTGAAACCTTCATATACTACAGTTACCTCTCAACAACAGCCATCTCAGTATAACAGCAATTTTTAAGTTTCCCAAAGTGCTGTTTTACTATACGGTAAATGATGAGGAGCAGTCTGATCTGGGTCAGCACTCTAAATGCATATGCCATTTTGTCAGAAACTTTGGCATATGAACTCTTAGGACATTTAGCAGGCAAGGAAATGCATAGACATTCAAGTAAATATGATACATTTCCCAAAGCTCTGATTCACTATATATTTAACCTCTCCACAACAGCCACCGCTATATAACAGCCACTTTTGTTTCTACCCCAGAGTGGCTGTTGACATCAATATTTTCTTATTGTGATGGTATCTGAATGTGACAAGGGGAATTGACATCCATTTATAGTGTCACCACACTACAGTATCATACTAGACAATGGTATGATGCTATCACCAGTCAGATTACACCAACACTGGTGTGACCAATCCTAACTCTTATTCCTAGAACTGTGCGCCAAGCAAGAGCAGCTGGTATCAAATTATAGTCTTAGGAATGACCCTTACGAGGATCAAATCCACACCCTCCTGATCCAAAGGAAGACGCTCTACTGAGCCACTGGGATAGATGTGCTGGCTGATTGGAGTTTTAGCTGTTCAGGGATACCTCGTGTTGAGGCTTAAATAACAAAGGAAAACAAAAGTCACTATTTGACATGAATAACAAAGTCACTCAATATAATCCAAGTCAGCTGGTATCTCAAACTGTTTGTCTATTACCGAGTCCTCAAAACTGAACTTATTCTTGATCCAGGACTTCGTAGAAAATATATTATCTGAAATACAGAAAAGGAATAACCAAATGAGATCTTCAAAGAGAAATCAATGACATGTAACCAGTGTATACCTTGATCAACCTGTAGAGTTATGCAGTCTGATCAGGGTCTACACTAGTATACATTAAGACACATCTTACCCTAAGTATTGGTCCTATTGGGACAGACAGGCCTTATCAAACAGTGTAGACCCATATCAGATGCTGCAGAGTGCAGCATCTGATCAGGGTCTACACTGTAACTCAATTCTTTTTAGACTAAACAATGGACAGTAAAATATACTTTTTTTTAGGACAAGTATGGAAAATAAAAGCACCGAAAGCATAATACCCCGCCATAGCAATTATTTGTTTATGTATTAAAGTTATCGTTGCGGAAATGTCTGGAAAGAAAATGACAGAGGGACAGATAACAATCCTAAACCAGATCTTGATAATATCAATGGACAGATAACAATCCTAAACCAGATCTTGATAATATCAATGCATATAGCAAGTTTGGTTAAAAGGCCTTATTATTTACTCAAGTTATCATCCAGAAACCAAAATATGGGCGTGTCTCAGGCAGATAACTCTATAAAAATATGATGAAATTTGCCCATTAGCGATTCCAAACCAGATCTCCTTAATGTCAATATATATAGCAAGTTTGGTTAAAATCCCTTGTTATTTACTAAAGTTATCATCCGGAAACGAAAATATGGGCGTGTCTCGGGCAGATAACTCCGTAAAAATTTGATGAAATTTGCCCATTAGCAATCCCAAACCAGATCTCCACAATATCAATGCACACACCAAGTTTGGTGAAAATCCATTGATGTTTACTCAAGTTATCATCCGGAAACGAAAAACAGACGGACGGACATACGACAGACGGACACACACACGGACGTGCAACGTGAAATCATAATATTCTACCAATGTTACTGAGAAAAACTGAAGTTATTGATCAGTAAATTCCTAAAATATCACCAGAAAATGGTACCCTGAGGTCTGTCAACATGTACTGTTTTTCTAAGCCTTATTGTTTCAGTCCATTGTATAGGACACATCAAATTTATAGTCTAATTCACTGTTTTTGTGGATGTGCTTTCCAGCTTCTTGTGGAATAAAAGTGCTGCAAGCACTGCACCATGCCCCAACACTGCGTTTACATCAAATGCCATAACCCGGTCAAAAATAAAATGTGTTCTACATGTTATGTCCCTTTGTATTTTTGCAAGAAATCTCAGAATCCGTTTTCAAGTTTAGTTACAGAAAGGGCACACATATATATATAAGTTTAGTTATAGAAAGGGCACACATATATGACTTGGATCACTATTGACAATGTTCAAAGGGCCATAACTCCAAAGTAGGTTAACAAATTACCGTTCTCGTGTTCTGCACCTCGTCTCATGATGGTTTACATTTGTCTGAAGTTTCATCAAAATATCTGGAACAGTTTTCAACTTACAGAGCTGACACGAGTACATAGTAGAAATGGCTATTTTCAAAATCTACTATGTTCAAAGGGCCACAAAAGTAGGTTAACCAAAGTTACAGTTTATATGTTCTGCATGTTGTCTCATGGTGCTTTACATTTGTGAGATCTTTCATCAAAATATCTGGAACGGTTTTCAACTTACAGAATGGACACAAGTACATGGTAGAAATGGCTATATCTAATGTTCAAAGGGAGTTACTCCAAAAGTAGGCAATCCAGAGCTATGGTTCATGTGTTCTGCATGTCGTCTCGTAGTGCTTTACATTCGGATGCTAAAACATAATATGCTCGCCACTTTTTGTGGTGGGGCATAAAAAAGTATGTAGATCTCAATAATAAAGCTACCATTTATAAACAGAAGAAAAAAAAATATTTTGAATTTACCTCTATTTCTTCAAACTTTCTTGGAGACAGTCAGAAAATCGCCAAACTAATTTTTAATGATATTTTCAACTTTGTACCGATTTTTAATGATGTCAACACTGATAAAAATCATGTGAATAGATGCTCTTCAATTACTCGGAAATAAACGATGAGTTTTTTAAACCTAGTAACAGCACCTATGGTAATTGTAACTAGTATTTCTGAATCAAATTATACAGATTCAGCTTTTAAATCCAGCATTACCTGTCCATCTATTGGCTGCTTCTTTGGCTGTTTTGGATTCTTCTTTCATTGCATCTATGACCTCTGGGTCACATTCTCTGTACCTCTCCAGTTCTTTCATTAATACAGCCTTCGCACCCTGCTTCTCGTTCAATCTTTCCAAGATCTCTGATCGGTCATTCTGGAAATAGTTCCATGGCAAGTTTCAAAGAACAATACTGAGTTAGGTATGCTTCTAAGATTTGTTTTGTATTAAGGCCAAATAAAATATATGCGTGTTTAGGGTAACCCTACCCTACCTGATTTTCCTGGTGAAACCTTGCAATTTTTTTCACCTTTTCTGAGAAAAAAAAAAAAAAAAAAAAAAACATAAAAAACAGGTGTCGCTGTGATAAATTATAAAGGCCAAATATCGAATAGGTAGGTCTGAGCAAACTGAAGCAGTTTGATCAAGGTCTGCACTGTTTGCCATTTAATCAGTACTTATACACACATCAAAAGCCAAAGGTAGTCATACACACTTGGTAAAATTTTATGTGAATTATGGTGCTAAATCGAAATATTTTTGGAAATTGTGATATAATTTTAATATATAAAAAAAATGTAAAAAACAAAAAAAAAAACCTACCTATCATACCTTTTATTCAAACATGTTACCCTTATCATATAATTTTAATCTGGCCTTACATAAACCCCTAAAATTTATAAACATGTACTTTTACTTTAGAAACTAATTTTCTTATATATACATTAAAAACACATTTCAACGTTTCTGCATTTAAATGCCTTCTTCAGTATTTGTTTGTCTTAATTGGAATTTTATGGCCTAGTCAACACTATTAAGGTCATGTCAAACCAGTCAGATAATAACATACTCACTCTTCCTGGGTAGGCTTAGTTCTCTAAGCAGTTAACCAGTACTTGTGTACATACATTCACCAGTAACTGACAACTGCCCTTTATGAATCAGTGACCATAGAAATGATTTCATGATCAATCTCCACTAAAGTTATGTAGTCATGCTGCGATTCAAACTTGCAACCCCTGGATCTGCAGTCAGACATGCTACCAACTGTGCTATGGAGCATGGCGGCTATTGGCCCCTTCTTCAGTAAAACAACAATTTGATTTATTAATTGTGTTGGGGTTTAATGACACGTCAACCCTTGTGGGACATTTTGTCGTCTCCCAGAGAAAGGGAGAAAAGAGATAAGTGAGACAGTAGAGGATATGAAAGAAAGAGACAGGTAAGAACGAGGAACAGGAATGAAAATGAAGAAACAGAAGAAATAAAAACATTCCCCCTCTACCCTTACCAGCTACAAGGATAGCAGGCCTTGCCCAACTATAAGCCAATATCAGTTGGACTTCCCGGTGACGTAAGATACACAACACCTTTGCAACACTCAACTGTCCCCATATAAGGTGCCTTTTTTCTACCAAAAGGTATTGAAATTTTCTTATTTCACATATACTGAGTAGCTACAACATATTTTTGAGGAGGTATTAGAAAAATATTTTATTTGGATACTCCTTATCTGAAGCTTTGTTTGTTTGTGTTGAGGTTTTATGGCCCAGTCAACCAAATGAGGTCATGTCGAGCGCGGTCAGTTTACCTAACCACGCGTTTACTGGACAGGCTTAGTCCTCCAAGCGGTTAACCAGTATTGTGCACATTCTTTCGCCAGAAACTTACAACTGCCCTTCTTGAATCAGCGGAAGGGTGAGAATGACTGTAGAAAATATTTCACGATCAATCTCCACGAAAGAATGTTGCCCTCCTAGTCTCCAGTCGGACGGCGCATCAAACTGAGCCACCGAGGCCAGCTCTTATCTGAAGCTATGTAAACCCTAGTCATGCTGAATAAATTAAGATGCCACACCCACTTCCAACTGTAAGCCAATCTAGGTTGTTGCTACAAATTCGCATACTTAATGGCAAACAGTGCAAATCCAGATCAGTTGGCTTCTTCAGAAGCCAACTGATCTGGATTTACACTGTTTGCAATGGCAGGGCATATTCCAGTTCAGCATTCCGGTTAACCAGGGTTAATTACAGTATCTACAGCCAAGTGTAGGACATGATGATCATTATGTATTTCTATCATTTCGATGTTTTATAATCCTTGACAGAATTTTAGTCATTTTGGGACACAAGACTTGCTTTGAGATTTAGCACTAACCGATTCTTCTTTTCCAACTTTAGCCTTTGCCACGGACTCTGAAAGCACCTGTTTTCTGTTCTTCACATCTTCTAGGCTTGACGTTAAATCATCTAGTTTTCTTTTTCTCTGCAATTTATACCAATATATCTGAGACATGCAATGAGAACTAACCAACATGATTCTATTGTTAATAAGAGGAATGGGTACAGTATTAATCTGTCAAAATGGTTTTACCTCCCTTCTGAAAAGGGGTCTACTCCAAACGGAAAGGATTTTCTCCCACGGGGAGAAAATTCTTTCCTTTTAGAGTAAACTTCTTTTCAGAAAAGGCTTAGTCTGCAGAAAATCCAACAGGAAGTCACAAAAGTTGTCTCCCTTATAGAAAATGGCAGACAATCTAACAAGTGTATCCAGTCCCTTTTGAGGTGATATTATTCATTCTCTTTTTATTATTTTCCCAAATACACCTGAACCCTTTTTTAACCCTTGTCATGCTGAATAATTTAAGATGCCACTCCCATTTCTAATTTTCAGCCAATTGGATTGCTTGATCTGGATTGTTGCTATAAATTCACATACTTAAAGGCAAACAGTGCAGATCCAGATCAGTTGGCTTCTGAAGAAGCCAACTGATCTGGATCTACACTGTTTTCGAAGACAGGGTATATCCGGGTTCAGCAAGACAAGGGTTAACAAGGAAGCCTGGGTCCAAGCATCGTACCGTGTTTCTTCACCAAACCATGCTATAATGAAGATGATCCAAATTGGCCTCAGCCCAAAGTGAAATTGTTTGTTTATAACCGAAGAAAGCAATTTCCTGCTTAAGTGCACATATCTATGTTTAATGCTGCCTTGTAATGTGTGTATGGTAGAGTTAGTCTGTAAAGTTTCTACACCATGTCATCAAAATATGTAAAAAGAAATAAAAACACACATTTCTGTTGTTATTTCACCTCCATAATGTATTGAGCGTAGGGTTTTCTTAAATTAACTATTTATAGACCATTGGTTCCCGTTTTACATATACAAGTGCCAGTGCCTTAAAAAACTATTTATAGACCATTGGTTTCCAGTTTTACATATGCAAGTGCCAGTGCCTCAAAAAAGGCTCTTCCAATGAATACCCTTGTAGAGGTACTCACCAACAAGCCAATTCTGTTGAGAACAGGACATGTTTTGATGCAAAAATAACAAAACATCCTAAATCATCACTACCAAAATTGCCTTATCTAGAGCTATGCTCAAAGCACCTAGCCCCAACGTTATACAACTTTTTTCGTTCTCAACTCAGCTGATCAGGAAATTTGTCCTGCTGATAAATCAAATTACTTACAATTGCAAATTCTTTCTTGCTAAACATAGCTGAGCATGAAAATTTCTCTGCTAATAAATATGATATTGTTGGCATTTTCATATTTATTAGCAGAGAAATTTTCATGCACTGCTGAGTTGAGCATGAAAAATGTTTAATAACCTCGGGGCCAGGATGGTGTAGAATCTCATTCCAAGAACTCTAGTCCCAGATAAGACCTGGCACAGACACACAAATTAATCTTGACTGATGGGAAGTCCAACAATGGTAATATCTACTGTTCCTCTTTTCCCAGGTTAGGAAACCACCAATCTATGACTTACATTCTGACTAGCTTTACTAGGAAAAGCCCAGAAATACACTGAGGTTCCTATCTTATCTGTGTCAACCATACCATCATCTACCAGGCTGGTCAGTATCTCCTTCACTGACATTGATGTTATTCCTTTCTCCTTCTGACAGAGCCGCTCAAGTTCCTTCAGCTGGTAGAAATCTTTCTGTCAACATAAACAAGAGGGCCAAGACAGCCCTGTATCACTCACCTGATTACCAGACAAGTTTCCAGTCAATTGGTCTTTTGGTTCAAGAGAAGTTCAATGTAGATTTTCAGGATGGCAGCCTTCTTGGATTTTCAATCAGAACGGTTTTAGCTACTTTTGATCTACAAGTCACCTTCCAATGACGTTTGAGTCAAGGCCTTTTGGCTCAGGAGAAAAAGTTCGAAATAGATTTTCAACATGGATGCTAGGGGCAATCATCTTGGATTTCCGATCAGACTGATTTTAGCTTTTTCTGATCTACAATTCACCGCGATACTTCCTGTCAAACTTTGAGTCAGTTGGCCTTTCCGTTTAGGAAAGGAAGTTCAAAATAGATTTTCAAGATGGCGACTGTTCCTATCAGTTTATGCTATTTTTGATATACAAGTCACCCAGATACTTCCTACCAAGTTTCAAATCGACTGGCATTTTGGTTCAGAAGAAGAAGTTCAAAACAGATTTTCATGATGACAGCCATGACGGCCATCTTGGATTTCAAACTGGAATAATTTTAGTTATTTTTGATCTGCAAGTCACCCTGATACTTCCTACCAAGTTTCGAGTCACTTGGCTTGTCAATTCAGAAGTTCAAAATAGATTTGCAAGATGGCTGCAATGGCAGCCACCTTGGATTTCCAATTGGAACAATTTAACTATTTTTGATTTGCAAGTCACCATGATACTTCCTACCAAGCCTCGCGTCAGTTGGCTTTTCGGTTCAGGAGACGAAGTGCAAATTAGATTTTCAGGATGGCCACTGGCCGCCATGGTGGCCATCTTGGATTTCCGATCGGAGTGATTTTATCTATTTTTGATCTACAAGTTGCCCCGATATTTCCTACCAAGTTTCAAGTCAATTGGTCTTTCGTTTCAGGAGATGAAAGGCAAAATAGATTTTCAAGATGGCTGCCATGGTGGCCATCTTGGATTATCGATCGGAACAATTCTAACTATTTTTGATCTTCAAAATGCCCTGATACTTGCTACCAAGTTTCAAGTCAATTGGCATCTCGGTACAAAAGAAGAAGCGCAACCATACAACTTTCCAATCGGAACAATTTTTGCTATTTTTTATCTGCAAGTTACCCCTATACTTCTTACCGAGTCAACTGGCCTTTTGGTTCAAAAGAAGAAGCGCAAAATAGATTTTCAAGACAGCAACCATCTTGGATTTCTAATCAGAATGATTTTAGCTATTTTTAATCTACAAGCCATCCTGATGCCTCCTATCAAGTTTCGAGTCAGTTGGCCTAGGGGTGTAGTAGTCTTTTAAAGCAAATTGTTGATGCTGCACCACGGACACTGACAGACATTGACTGACCACAATAGCTCACCTTGAGCACTTTGTGCTGAGGTGAGCTAATAAGTACAAGGCTCTAAATAAAAGTGGTATCCCGATTTTAAGAATCTTTCATGGATCTTAGGTACAGACAGAAAAATGCATTATGAGGGTAAACTGTTCAGCATAGCCCCAGATAAAATACATGTACTTTTTTCAACCTAAAAGTTTTGACATTTGTTTTATTTCTCTATAAAAACACGTCGTGGGTACTCAATAGAAGCACCTTGCATATCTTCTGATATAATAAAACTAAAGATTTTAACTAGAACTGATTTAAATGCAAAATTTTAGCATTTGTGAGGGTTTCTTTTAACCTTTCAAAAAAGCCATGGATAACTGATGTGCGGTTCTTCCCATCACGTCTGCCTCAACATGAACTGATGTCATTTGTCACTTTCTTGTCTTTAACTGTCTGTAGAAACAATGTGCATCTATTCATTTCTTATCTAACTCATGGATCAGATAAGCGGGGTCAGATAAGATTTGTCAGCACTGGTGAAAACAGGCAGCTTATTATTTCATTTTTTACAACTTGCCTATTAAAATAAAAAGTGAGAAAAAAGATGTTCATAAAAAATTGAATTTCCTGGTTAGTGGAGTATGAAAATTCTTTTTAATCACCAGTCACAAAAGGAAAAATTGAATGATGATCGATTATAATCGATCATCTGGACAACCCTATAACCTAAATCTTCTTAACTGACCTTTTCAAAAAAGAACTCCATCATTCTCGTTCTCTTTTCTTCAACACTCAACCCTTTTTTCTTGGACTGAAAAAAAAAATATATAATATAAATCAGGGTTTTCCTTGTCCCTCAAAAATGCGACTTGGTCCCTTTTTGACTCTGATGTCCCCTAAACCTTCATCTTATAAAGACGGTGATGTCCCTTAAAAATTGCAATATTTCCTGCTATTAACAATTAACCCCTGAAATTACACCTTATGTCCCCTAAAATATAGGTCAATAGAAACAATATGTCCCCTTAAATAAATTTCTGATGGAAAACCTTGATGTAAATCAGAACCAAGATTTTTCCTGGCCCAAACTTGGGGACCCTTCCAAATGGCAAAAAATACCATTTTAGCATTTTAATAAATAAATAAAAAAATAAATAAAAATAATGCAATAAAAAATCCTGATTTCTGGCTTACCATCATCCATTAGAATTTTTTTTCCTCTATGTTTGTGTTGAGGTTTTACGGCCCAGTCAACCCAATAGGGTCATGTCGAGCGCAGTCAGTTTACCTAACCACACTTTTACTGGGCAGACTTAGTCCTCTAAGTGGTTAACCAGTATTGTGCACATTCTTTCGCCAGAAACTGACAAATGTCCTTCTTGAATCAGTGGAAGGGAGACTTTTTTCTCTAGCAAGTCTTTTTGTTTGCCAAAATTAAATATGAAGACGCCCAGAAATGGCCACAGTTACAGAAAACAGTCCTTTTAAGACACCAGAAAAAGTTTAATTACATGAAATGACAAAACCAAACAGCACTCTGTCAAAAACAGAATGAAGAGAAAGAATGTTCAAGAAAGAGGATTTGTTTGGTAAAGTTTGGTTAAAAAGTACTCTAGATAATTATTTTTCCAGTCAGTATCGTACTGGTCAAATTTGAGGCCAGTCAGTAATGGCCAAAATCGGGATTCCAGAATCCATATCCATGTTGCAGACATTCTTAGCGTTATATTCCTTAGCCAAGGAGTTGGTGGGGATGTGTGTTCGGGAGGGGGGGGGGGCTTTAAAGGGCTACATGAGCTACTGAAATACCAGATCACTACCATATTACCCTTGTTTTCATTAATTAATTTTGAAATATTGATTTGTTTGTGTTGAGGTTTTACGGCCCCAATGGGGTCATGTCGAGCCTGGTCAGTTTACCTAGCCACACTTTTACTGGGCAGGATTAGTCCTCTACGCAGTTAAGCAGTATTATGCACATCCGACAACTGCCCTTTTTGATCAGCAGAAAGGAGAGAATGACCTTAGAAAATATAAATTTCATGATCAATCTCCAAGAATGAATGTTGCCGACCCAGCGGGGATGGAACCCACAACCTCCTGATCAGCAGTTGGATGCGCATCCAACTGAGCCGAGGCCGGCTTTGATATACTGATATGTCAAATTGATTCAAAGTATAGGAAGAGGGAAAGTTTTCTAAATGCAATTAATTTGCAAGCTGTACTTGAAGTGTTTTCTCCGAAAATATTGTTGATAATCTGCTAATTCAGAGCCAGAATACCACCGGAATAGCCATGAAAAACAGGAATACCCGAAAAACAGGAATACCAATCACTTCAAACCAAAAATACTAGAACTTTAGTATAAAATTTAACATACTCAGTGATTTTTTTAGGCGTGCGTCCTGCGTCCTGTACGCATAATTTCGCCAGAGGACGCAAAAATTAGCCTCGGTGAGTCCTGTGGACTCATAAAATTCTCGAATGTACGTACGTTTTGCTTCTTGAAATCTACTTTCATTTTCGGAAAAAGCGAATGCGCAAGCGGTGTTTCAGTACAGTATTTGGTAAAAGCCAATACTGAAAGGCGTCGTATCTCTACGGTACACCGATTTTACCTATACAGTCAAATAATCAATACCAAGTTGTCCAGTACCGGAGGAAACCGTAGCGGACACTAAAGTATTGGTTTTTAGTCTGTTGAGAACTTTTATCGTAACACCGTTTGACCTTGCAATTGTCAACAGGAAACAGCGATCATTTTTTGTTTTTGTTTTTTTTTTTTTGGAAAGAAGAAAAGATGCACCCTAAAAAGATAATAAAACTAGACCCCTTACAGCAAACGCTCTTCGGTCTGCCAGGTCAGCAAATCAGACTGACACGGACAACAAAGTCTGTGGCCAATGATGGCGATCTCGATAACGAAAACCCCCAGTTCCAAACTGAACCCACAAAGCAACAGACAAAAAAAGTCTCTGCTTTGTATTACGGTCTAGTCAAAACAGACAAAATGTCTGTCCTTAATTATGTATCACAGGTATTTGATCATCTGTCTCAAAAACTGAAGTTTTATGAAAACATTTTCATAAACCTATAGGTGAAAACATTTTCTTAACACTTCAGTTTTAATAGACAGTGTTACTATAGTTTGTGGGTGAAAACATTTTCTTAACACTTCAGTTTTAATAGACAGTGTTACTATAGTTTCATATTTCTCAGGAAGTTCTCTGGAAAGAATTAAAGCAACTCAGTCACCACTATTTACTTTTATTGCACATCCAATTAAAATACTAAGGAAGTAATTATAAAAGACTATTAAACAAGTTTAAATGAAAAGTCTAGGACGCAACAAAATATTTCACCACGAGTCCTAGGCTGGATGCATAGTTTGAGTTTGGGATGCATGAATTCTGGACCTAGCGAGTCCCAGGACGCATAAAGGCAAAATTGTAAAAAAATCAGATACTTCAATTAAGTGAAATGAACTTTAGGAACAAAAAACAAAAGTATATAAATTCATTACTTTTTTAATATTCAGGTTTTAAAATCATGACTTCTTAACATTTTGCAAAGAAAAAAAAGTGTCATCTAAAAAAGCTTCAGCACTTTCGGAAGTTATTGAAATTCTATAAATAAATAACGTTCACTAAGCGCAAATTGAAATCCATTTGATCTTATAAACTTTTGCTTATTTTGCCCACGATGCTATGACCAACAAAAGCATTTTTTTTTTTAAACAAAAAACAGAAATATGATTTTTCATCATTATTTTCTGAAAAACCCGTTCCTAAATATGTAGCTGCATTCAGGCTGCGCTGTTTTCCAACATGGAAAAGATGCTGTAGGTAATCAAAATTTAAGTGATTTGCGATGGTTTTACTTCTTTTTGCCTGTGAATGAACATATTGCTGTTACTAACAGTTAGTATTTCAGTGAGATCTGCCTTTTGTTTGTTTGCTGATGCAGAAGTCAGCATCATTTTCCCTCAATTTGTAAAGGATGCATCTCGTCGACCCATGTTTATTCGCTTGAATCCAGACACATATTTCAGTATACATGCATTCAAAGTATTTTTGGCAGTTTATTTTAAAGAAAATATGTTTTGGACCCGTCCTGTCATGTATTTTGACGCACATCTAATTTGACGCACTTACATGTTTCTTCCTATTCGTGGACTTGCAGAAACTTTTTTGTAATGCCTTATCGTTATTGGGGTAGAGCAATATAAGAGAATCACATCCAGGAGTTTAAGTAAAAATTCTAGGATCTTGGAAAATTACAAACCATGTAACCTTGAAAGGTCAACATTTTGAAAGAAATGCTTAAAGCACTTTTTTTCCTTTGAATTGAAGATCAAAACTTTAAGAGACATCAGTTTACATCTGAATCAAACATGCTTCTGTGTTACAGTGTCACCTGATGCATTTATTCACAAGTATGATATATGGTTGAAATGCTATTGCATATACAAAATTACTTTTCAAATAAATATAAGGTCTTATATGAAAATATTTTGCAACTGGAAGAAGAGAAATTCATGAAGTAATTTTCTGTGTATTTGTTTAATGCCAAGCATAAATAATTTGAAGAAAAATATTTTTGCTGACAGTAAATAATCAATTTTGAACACATTTTATTAAGACATGTGGCATATTTGTACATGCAAGCAGGAGAAACAAGCACTTCAACTGCCCTACCCCTTAAAACTGAGGCACAAAAATGGTGCAATTCAGAAAATGAGGTCAGTTTTAAAATATATACAGGTGTCATACAACAGTGATTCTTGTCATTTTATTGTTCTAACAGGCAAATGATGCTGCTTGAACATGGTCCTGGTATTATTGTAACTTAAATTACTACCTTGCAAGAAAAATGGCAGCCTATTAGATGCGTCATTTCATATGAGTGTAAACCAAAATGACAATCACCATGGTGGTCTTATTTCACTTGGAATTTTTATGAAGGCAGTTGATGCAAATTTATTTTAATAATATCTTGGACCCAATATACATTGGACTAGTAACTACGGTACAGGTATTGTATTTATTGGAAATATGTTGTCATGGCCGAGTTTTCATAATTCTGTATGGTGAAGTTTAAATGCTCATATTTCATTTATTTCTCCAAATATCTGAAATTTGTTTTCAAAAAGCTATAGTTCAATATATTACCTTTAAGACTGCAGTATTATATTTAAGGAAAATCAAACAGTTTTTGTAAACATCAGCAAGAAACCTAGGTACCCATTTTGCTATTTTCGGCACTTTTTGCAGAAATCATCAGAAATTCAACAAAAATGATGGTATAACTTCAATTTTATTAATTAAAACTTTTCAACCAAACCTATTACAATCAATTTATTACAACTTCAGTAATTATCCAAAACCATTTTTAATGACCAGTGCTGTTAAATAGCGCTAAAATCAAGCCACGACAACATATTCTGGCAGTTTCGTTAGTGATGTCCGGGTATTATTAGGTCCGAGATAATATTTGTTTGTTTGTGTTGAGGTTTTACGGCCCAGTCAACCCAATGGGGTCATGTCGAGCGCGGTCAGTTTACCTTACCACACGTTTACTGGGCAGGCTTAGTCCTCTAAGCGGTTAACCAGTATTGTGCACATTCTTTCGCCAGAAACTGACAACTGCCCTTCTTGAATCCGAGATAATATTACAGTCGAGTCCAGTAACATTGCGCGGCAGCTAACATTGCGCACCCGGCATCCACAGCCTCTCCAACAGCATCACTAAAAATCAGTTTCATTGTTCTCAACACATGGGCATAACATTTTATTCGCCTTAAAGGAAATAACCATGCACATGCAGATGTGTCAGTTTCGCGGAATTTTCCTGTTTAACGCAATATAGAAAAACCCGAAGATTTCCGAATTCAAGTGAGTTTACCCCAGCCTATGGTGTAAATTCTTTTGACCAAAACTTACTGCGTCAAACAATGATTGCAGAGGGCCAAACTCAACAGCTTTTAGTATCTAATCTCGTGCTTTATTACATGAAAACCCTTATCGTACGCAATGTTGGGCGACCAAAATAAAAGTCCAGTTCCAAGGGGGTAATTGTATTCAAATTAATATTGTCGTGAATAAGATCATTCTCAATGGCATTTTATCATCAGAATTTATTTTCAAAGAAGTGTTGGAGCATGTTTGATTGTGCTTTTTGTGTGATGACATGGACAAAGTAACGAACGACCACCAAAGTTTAATGTGCGCAATGTTACCGGACTGCACCGTAAATAATGTTCTCGAAGTCCAGGATTGTCTTATGTAAACAAATGTTTTGGACATTGTCTATGAATTTAATGACATGTCAAATAATGCTTAAGTGTGTCAATAACCCATGAGTCTAGGCTATATCAATAATGAAATCAAGGGTATTCCTGTATTTTTTTGCTAGCAAAATCGGCCTAGCAACTTTAAATTCTAACACAGTACTATATTTTCCCTAGATGATAAGTGTTATCAAAGAACCCAAAGACTGATCTTTTTTATTTTATTTTTTTTTATTTCATCATTCACAGCATTTGTTTTGCACTTTTTTTTTCTTTTTTTTTTATTATTATTATTGATATTATTATTGGCTTGTGTGACCTGTCAACATCAGGTTTCAGGTCACTCTCCACCAACTGACCCAAAACCCCTGCCTTATTTCGGCTAAATTTAATAATAGGCGTGTGCACACCATTTTGTACAAGTATCTGTGAAGTTCTTGTATGGTTCTGTAATTTGATGATTTCTCTGATTGGTTCTTTCACCGAATAGATTATGTTCTGACAGCAACTGTCAAATTTTCCCGCGTTTTTCTATTGCGTGCTTGATTTGCACTTGTGTGCTTAACAGTTAACAGATCCGAACCGGAACCGAACTAACGCAAAGCGTCGAGCTCGATGATTCAGCTTGCGGGTAGCCGAGGGTAGTTGTATTTGCCGGGATCGCGCGAGAAAAAGACAGACCAAATTAATAAATAAATAAATAATGCCTATATCCTTCATGGAACTGAATGATCTTCTGCTGACTTATTAGTTAAAGAGTCTTCTTCAAAATGCATGTTTTGTTTTGTTTTTCAACGAAAACGCTGTGTTATTGAAATCATGCCAATTACATAGGATCAATTTGGTGGAGAAAAGACAAGATCAAAGTTTCGAGTAAATGAACATGTCTAGATTTTTGATAATTTTCACCTTCACCACAGATGTGAAACTGTGAGATCAATGCTATGTCGTATGTCGTATATAAACTAGAAATATTCCAGGCAGTTCTCAGGGTAAAAAAATCTGCTGACGCTATATGGAAACAGTTTTTGCGTGTTAATGTGCATGTGCAATGTGTCATTATTTTCCCCAATATTTTAGTGTTTTGCGGGCACATTATTTCAAAAACTGATGCACAATTTTTCTAAAAAAAAAAAAAAAGGGGTAAGAGAAAAGTCCAGGGAGTGCCACAATCACAAACCGCAGCCCTTCCCAGACACCAAGAGGAAGAGGAAACCGATAAATCCAAACAAGCACAAATCGATCAAACGTACGAAAAGCACTAAGATTAGCTCTTTCTTCCCCAAGTGAGTTAATCGCAATGCTAAAAGGACTCAAAAACACAAGAACAAAATGGCACAAGGTAAGACATACAACAAATCGCCTCGTAGAATAAGCCACAAAGCACCAAAAAGTAAGACTAACACCGGAACCACCACCTTAGAACGGTCAGTAGAGTAAACCACCGGGGGTTTAAAGCACTTTTACAGCTAGCCAACTTCACCCTGGGTCCCGATGCTACTCTTAATACAGAAATACATAAAAATTCGGTTCGCATAAAGGCTCCCAACTCAGTCCATGCATCAAAGCCAAAACATAAAAATCAAATAAATCACTATAATAAACAAAGACGAGTACTCATGGCTAATTCTACTGTATGTTTAAAGGCCAAGTATTAGACAGCAATTTATCCCACCGGTGAGCAATTAAGCCTATATGGCAGGTGGGATGGGCTTATTCTCTCACTGCTCAGTTATCAGTTTGAATCTATTGGCTTTGGTTAGCTTGTATACAGAAGCACATGACATATATTTATATTGTCTGCTTCAAGAAACATGTTTACTGTGTAATTACTCCAGAGAATTTTGACTGCAGGGTTTTCATTTCTTTGATTATGAGTAAATATAAACAATTAACCTCAACAAAAAGATTAATCTAGAATTTTTTGTGCAAGGAGCTACACTTCTCAGCTGCTGCAGTAGAGGCTATGAACTCTGATAAGCCCTCCCACTTGCTGTCAATTATACCTGGTGGTAAATTTGAATTTTGTAGCAGACAGCAAAAAAGATTTTTTGAAAAGCAAAAATGGAATGGAATTTCATTTCAATTCTCATATGGAATTCATGTATATGTCTTAAAAAAGTAATGTGCCAAGTTTCATTATTTTTCATGTGGTTAGTGCTTTACATTTTTTTATTTTCTGTGATGACAGCTACATGTTGATTGTATGTGAACTAGGGAACACACTAGCCATTTTTCAGACCCCTTGATTTTTATACTTGGCCCCTGGCCTTTAAGTTTAAGAATTCCCTAGAATGATTTTGGTTAGCATATACAATAAAAACTGCTTTTCATTTACTATTTTGGTGATACTTGCAGAAATTTAGGACATGGTCATTTGTGCGAAAATTTGTCCCGTCTTTTCTTCGGCCGACATGGGCCTATTCAATTGGCAATATTTCCTTAATAACGGGATATATTTGAAAATCTGATATGCATTTTGAAGAATACTCTGTAACTTATATACCTGCAAAAATTTATTAAATCCCATGAAGGATAACGGTTTTTCCTGTGCGATCAAACGTTGGTCTCATTTTTTGGTCCCGTCTTTTTCCGCGCGGTCCCGTCGAATGCAACTACCCAATGCAACAACCGTCTCCAACGCAAATGTAGAGGCTTCGTGACAAGATCTAGATTAAGTTGTAACGGTATGGACATAACATCTAGGGCCAGATCATATATGGCCAGACGGACCTTTAACTTGAATTTTATAAGCAGTCAGAAATTAATTGGTTTCGAAAAGACACTTACAATAAACAAAAATAATATAATTTTATTACCTGTTCAAATGACTCTATTTTATGGAAGGTGCTTATGAATAAAAATTAAAAGAAGTTTGAAATATTGAAATCAGCACGTTTTACCGTTACATTGAATGTATAAATCACACTTTCTTGACACCTTGAATTTTCAAGTCTCTTACTGTACAACGTGACTGAAAATTTTAGTTCCATGAGAAAATGAATATATTCATTATAAAGTAGTTGCGGTCATGGTACCAAAGCCGTAATTCAAAATCATAAATCCATAAACGAATGACGAATCAGAATGTTCAGACCAACAGACATGGACCCCAGAACAAAGGGTGTAATCAGGCGTCCGCGGATAGTAAGCATTACTTGGTAAGCAAGCTTCGCCCACCATGCCCATGGGCCTGAACGAAGGAAATATCGGTAGAAGCGTATGTCCGGGATTTGGGAAGTCTACTTATAGCGCGTCACTGGCAAAAACATCAGAAACAATTCTGGAAACTGCCACATTGTAGGGATTGACTAGATCATGATGTCTCCCATAGAACTTCTTAAGTGTTGCTACCAGTTTGGTTTTTTTGAAACCATGAAAAAGCATGGAATTCATTTTTTTTTTTTTTTTTGAAAGAATACAACGGAAGCAATACTCCAGGGCGGAAAAGTCAACTAATTGCATATTCACCCATTTACCGCCACAAATCACAATTTTGAATAAAGTTATCCCCTAAATATTTGAAAACCTTGCCATCCAATATTTAGGAGGATTCTATATCTAATATGCCTGCCAAAAAACATCCAGCTGTATGATTAAGGATAATCCTGGTGAACAAATGTCATTAAATGAATCAACTCACTATCACAACTCACTATCCTAGACTCCATACCAAACAGTTAGGTTCTAAAAGGCGCATCTTGACGATTCTGACTATATTCTCTGGTAGGGTGGCCTGACTGGTAACATGCTGGTTCCGAAACTTGTAGGAGTGCCCGTGCCAATGATTATTGAGTCTGTTTTTAAAGGCATTCACTGAGGGTACATTTACTATATTATCTGGGAGATCATTCCATGCGTTAATTACTCTATTACTAAAAATGTTTGCACGAACGTTCAGTCTAAAAATCTTCTTTTATGTAACTTAAAGGAATGACCTCTTGTAGCTGTATATTGGGCCCTTGTGAAGAGTTTCTCTTTATCCACTATATCGATGTCATTTAAAATTTTATATACTTGGATAAGATGTGCTCTCTCTCTCTCTCTCTCTCCTGTATTCAAGGGTCGGTAGTCCTAATTTACGCAGCCTTTCTGAGTAATTTAAGTTTTTACACGAAGGTACTAACTTTGTCGCACGCCGCTGGATATTCTAGATTCACTAGTAAAAGTTCGAATTCTGATGGAGGTTTTTTCTGAGCCATTAAAATTTGGTTCCGTTTTTTTTTTCTGTCCCGTCTTTTCTCGCGCGGTCCCGGCAAATACAACAACCTCGGTTCGGTTTGGTAACAATCGTTTTCAATCAGCTAATCGAGTTTTTTTTTTCCAAGGGAGGTAAACTCGGACGTTTTCCAATAATGGATCGCCGTGATCAGTTCAAGCATAAAACTGACAGTTTGGAAACAATAAAAAGCAGAAGAAGACAAGATGATATAGGTTTGTATGCAATATAGTCAGCAATACAATTTCTTACGCATTTGGTATCCTTCATGACAGCACCCGCAAAATACAGTTTATGAGGGTTGGATCATTCGTGAGCTGTTTTCGGACTACATGATTTCGTAATGTTCAAGCACATGGGAGATTAACCCTTTCACCCAAGTGTTTCTAAAGTAGATCATTCCATTTTTGAATTTGGATAGAACCACTGTTTTCGATAGGAATTTTGAAGAAACATCTATGGTGATTGGCAAGACTATCGACTAAAGCTGGTGCAATTAATCGGATAATCATTTGATTGATAAATACCACAAAAACAATTAGCGTTAGAGATTTTCTAATAGTCAATCATTTCATTTCTGTGTCTGTTACTTTAGGGTATTTATCCTTAGTAATCAAACATCTCAACTCTTTTCCACACTTTATCTAAAATGTGAATAAGTAGAATTTACTACCAAATGTTGTCTTAAAATAGCTGGATGAGCGGCAAATAGTGTAGACCCTGATGAGAGGCTGCCATTGCTGCATCTCATCAGTGTCTACACTGTTTGCTCAGGCATGTCTTACCAAATACATTTGGTAAAGTATAACATATGGTAAGAGTCATGCTCGGGTAGACAGGTAAAATCATGACAAAATCTTCAGTGATTACTAATCAATTAACGATCACAATGATATGACTGATAATCGATTATCTTTTCAGCTCTGATAAGCTAGTCTTACTGTAGACCCTGTTAGCTGGGTAGAGCACCTGACTTGCAGGTTTGAGTCCTGCATTGGGCACACTTTTTCCTCCTTAGTTTACTTTAAAGGTGCCTATGTGAATACCCAAGGGTTTGGTGTTGGTAATAGGGCTAGAAAGTGATAGTCTTTTTAACCGAATCAAATCAAGGTTATTGGTTTAAAATCCAAACAAATTTAGAATTGTCATCAGTGAAGACAGGAACAACAATTAAACAAATGAAATTATACAAAACAACATCACAGGTATCACAACGGTTATCCAGGACAACTAACGCTACAGAGAGCAACAAACACAAAAATCAACGAGTGCAGACAGGGAGAGAGCAACCATCCGAGAACAACCCACCACAGGTCAGACTGATCTGTGGTAAGTAGCCCTCAGATATACACTCATCCTCCATCCCCACCTGACAACCACCATGGCACCCGCTGCGCCAGCCTTCAATGTTGGCAAACATGCAAACCAAATTCCTTATGTCAGAACTCACAGCTGGGGACTAGAATTGACTATATATTTTGAGACCATTGTATATAATAAGTATATACAAAGTATATGTTGTAAAGCCCTGAAATTCCTAGAAAAAATGTAAATGGATGCTTTGCACTTAAAAGGGGGAGGTGTGATGATTGCCATGACTGTCAGCTCTGTTATCTCAGTTTATAGAGCACCTGACGCATACTGGGTTGCGGGTTGAGTCCTGCATTGAGAACACTTGTTCCTACACAAGAAACTTTATATCATTTTCATATTTCATAATCACAACTATTAACATTAGCCATTAGGCTATTTTACTGACAAACATGAGAAAAATAGTAACTATACATGTATAAAAATAATGACACACCACAGAAAGAAACAATATCACAGGTTATAATATATAAGCACACAGTTTACTGTAAAAGTCATATATAGGCAAGAGAAAACTGCTTAAAACAACTGGTTAAAAGGCAAATTGTTGTGAAGTTCCACTGAGAGTATTCTGAATAAGAACTTGAATGTATTAGTTGTTTACATATATAGAATGACTATCTTTACAGACTACCTAGGGCAAAATACCAAAGGGGATGGGATTAAAGTATCTCCTATGGCATACATGTGCAACATAACGAGAGCATGGTACAATAATTTGAAAAAAAAAAGTAAGGTAGCATTAAAAGACAAACATAATAAGCAAACAATACAAATTTATGTGTGTGCAGTTGATCTGCAAAGACTGCTAGTACAAGATGAGCCACCCCATTTGCAGACCAGTCACTTGAAATCATTGAACTTGGAAACCTGTCCATGTGTGTTGTAGTCAGCACTGATACTTGGTTCTCGGCGCTTGTGAATCTTTTAAAATTGGGATATTAGACATTTCTCAGAATGTATTGATTTCTTTACTACCTGTATGTCACCTGGCCGTCAATATTCAGACTTAAGTTATTGCAAGTCCTAGATGATTTTGACACTACTCTTTACATAAATTAGAGAACTTGCTTCTAGGTTAAGTAAACAGTATGTCATAGGGATGAATCAAACAAAGCACTAAATATACTCAGACTACTCTTGTAATGGTCAGATTTCCTTTTTAAGTATGTTGGTAAAGAATTGGACACTATGTTATTTCTTATAAATAGAAAATGATGTATTTCTGATATTAAATATAGCTAGGTAGGGGAGAGTATAAAAGCTGAGTGCTTGCTATTGCGGAAAGTAGTAGTAGTATGAGTCTGAGACTTGAGTACCAGATTTGACTTGAGAGTTGTTGTGTCTTGGTTTCGTTCTTGTTATGTACCTGTGTTTATCTTAGTGCTTGGACTGGATGCTTGCAGCTGGCGAACACTAGAACGAAGGGGACTCCTGCAAAGAATGTTAACAGAAAAAATGATGTAGAAACTTACACCTGATTTGACGTTTAAGTTAGAAACTGGGGGCAACTCTGGCATTGGTTAAGTGTAGGACATTACGTCACACCAGGTTTGATCTCCGGTAGGGAAAATGATGATTGGCATTAGTGTGAATTGCATTTTGATCTGCCGTAATATTAATCATGTACCTTGTTAATCAGGACACTGGAGTCATAACTCAGAAGATGGCTGTCTTTTGAAGTATCCAGAGATCCACTTTTTGTAACTGTAGTTGTCATGTTTGATCAGGGTCTATACTCTTTGCAATTCCACTAAGTATTTTAAGAAACAACTGCATAAATAGCAAATATTAGGCAAAAGAGTGTTCAAAATTTTAGAACATTTACTGTAGACTTCATAGCTGCAGATAAGAGGGAGTATCCACATAATATTTTTCTTATTTCTCCACGAAAACATGTTGTGGGTACTCATTAGAAGCGCCTCAGCAAGGCGCTTCTAATGAGTTCCCACAACATATGTTTTTGTGGAGAAATAAGAAATATATCAGCATTTTTTTGAAGAAAAAAGCACTCGATCTGTTGCTATGGACCTTCTGTTTACTACATGATTGGGCTCCATAGCACATTGGGAAGTGTGTTGATTGCATATCCAGGATTGCAAGGTCAAACCCAAGCTCAGCCACACAACTTTCATGGAGATTGCAGTCTTCGCGAAACCTTTTGACGTGCTGCAGGACAGCTGTCAGACAAACTGAAATCTTCTGCAGGACAAATTGCAAATCTTCAGGACAGACAAATCATGTGGTTTAATTTATTACAACTTTAAAAAAGAACAGCAGGACAGCTGTCAGACAGACTGAAATTTTTTGCAGGACAAATTGAAAATTTGCCAGTTTTGTCTTACAGTCCTGCAGTTTTCACGGACAGATTGATCCTGAAATAATTTCTATGTCCGTTGTCCTCCTTTCCCTGGTTCAAGAAGAGTAGTTGACAGTTATTGGCAAAAGTATGTACACAAGTACCAGTTAGGACTTAGGAACATAACTTCTAAAGGTTAAAATTTTGAGAAGATTTATAACTTGGTAAAGTTAAAATTCAACTGTAAAGTAGCCTCCCTTCAAAAGTGTAAGAGTTAACTTTCCCTTGGCTGAAGGTTTTAACTTATTTAGGTTCTTTCTCAAATTTGTAAATATTTTGAAAATAACCTAAATAAGTTAAAAAGTATATTTTTTTCATTAACTTCAAAGGGCTTGCATACACATTTCTAGACGATGCGTACAAAACTTTATTGCTAATGATCATAAAATTATGAAACAGCTCTTTCATATAAAATTAACCACTTGCCCATGAAAATTGCTGTAAGTCAACAATTCGAAGGTGAAAAAATGGCACAAATTAAAAAAATAACTGAAACAAGTTAAATCCAAAAACTGTAGCAAAATTGTTAACTCTTTTGAGTTAAAGAAAAAATAACATGTAGAAGTTTATCTCCTGACTGAGTACTGGGACTGTCTGTCCAGGAAGAGTGTGAGTAGGTTAACTGACCAGGCATGACGTAAATCAAATGGGTTGACTGGGCCATAAAACCTCAACTTCAACTAACAAAAACTGTTTACTACATGTGTAATGATCAGCATTTTTGTTACAGTTATAAGGAAAGAAAAACGAGAGAAGATAATCAGCTCCAAAAGATTTCGTTTTGAAGAGGGAGAGAATGAAGAAAATGACATCACCACTGATCAGGTACATGTCGTGAAACAGCATGAAATAATGTGAAATAACCTGTTATAATCCTGTTTTTATTGGCTGTTTGGGTCAGTTCTGTATTAACTCCTGTCATACTGAATTAATTAAGATGCTACACCTACTTCTAATTGTCAGCCAGTCAGACTCTTGATCCAGATTATTACTATAAATTCACATACTGAATGGCAAGCAGTGCAGATCCAGATCAGTTGGCTTCTGAAGAAGCCAACTGATCTAGATCTGCACTGTTTGCAAAGACAGGGTATATTCGAGTTCAACAGGACAAGGATTAAGTATTTGCAATACATGTTGAAATTGACGTCAATTGCCAAGTCATCATCAACTTTATTACCTAGGGTCATCTAAACTGGCATACATTTCCTCCTTAACAGTGCCTGAAACACTTAAGTCTCAGAGCTTACATTTCACACTGTGGTTACTTTATTCTTTGCATGAATACATGTAATAGTGTTAACTCTTGACAAGCTGAATAAATAAAGATGCTACAGCCATTTCTAATTTTCAAACAGTCAGATAATTCAATCTAGATTATTGATATAAATTCACATACTTGATGGCAAATAGTGCAGTTGGCTTCATCAGAAGCCAACTGATCTGGATCTACACTGTTTGCAAAGGTAGAGTATATACGGGTTCAGCAGGACAAGAGTTAAGCTTGTTTATAATGCTGACAGGCACCAGCAGGTGCAACACTCGGTGCTCACCTTCCACAGAATTCTTGTTCTTAATTCTCTCTGAAAACATTTACTGTAGGTACTCAGTGTAAACCTCTTGCCTGATATAAAAATTCTAATGAGTACCAACGACTTATGTTTTCATCAAGAAATAAGAAAAAAAATATAAATCTGATTGCCCGTCTTACTTCAGCTGTAGTAAGGTACTTTTTTAACAACCAAAATGTATTGACATTTTTATTTCTCTATAAAAAATATGTAGTGAGTACTCATTAAGTGCACCTTATCAAAGCACTTCTAATGAGTACCCACAACCTGTTTTCATGGTATATAAGAAAAATATGGACTTGGATACCCCACATCAGATATAGCTCTATGTAACTTTTTTCAACCAAAAGGTATTGATACTTTTCTTTTTTTCTGCACAAAAAATAAATTGTGAGTGCTCATAAGAATTGCCTTCCCAAAGACTTCTGAGTAAGAACCCCACAATAGTATGATACATGGAGAAATAAGTAAAATAATCAGATTACTCGTTAAGAAGTAGTATTACTATTGGATGATTTTTCTGAAATAATTTTCCTCAGTTTCTCCATGAAAATCATATGTTGTGGGTACTCATTAGAAGTGCCTCACTGAGGCACTTCTAATGAGTACCCACAACATTTATTTTATGGAGAATTAAGAAAGCTTATCCCAGAATTATTATCAAATACTCTTCCTTAACAAGTCCTCTATATAATCTGGATGCCAATCTTATCTAGAGCTATTTATCTGGAGAAGCAAATTTTGAAATTTTTATTGTAGACTACAGAAGTGACAAAGAAGCTGTTACATCATAGCACAAACAGACTGGAAGACTTGCAGCTGATACGGAAAGCATGTTCTCAGGGAACTCTCTACATTGATGCCGTACTTAAGTAAGTGGAAAACAATGACAGAGGACTTTTCAATCCTTGTCCTGCTGAATAAATTAAGATGCCACACCCATTTCTAATTTTCAGCCAATCAGATTACTTGATCCAGATTGTTGATATAAATTTGCATACTTAATGGCAAACAGTGCAGATCCAGATCAGTTGGCTTCTTCAGACATTTTTACAGGGGAGACAATTTTTGTGACTTCCTATGTGCTTTCTTAGGGAGACAATTTTTTGTGACTTTTTGTTCATTTTTCTAGACATCAGTTCCCCATGAGAGCAAATTCTTTCCTTTTAGGGCAGACCTCTTTTCACACAGTAAGGAAACCATTTTGAGAGAGTTACCTACCCCTGAAAGTGTATCCATTCCCCTTAAGAAATATAGTTGACTCACGTTATCTTGAAGTCAAAGGGACACTCTGAAATACTTTGAGATATCAGTACCTCCACGTATCAGTTTTGCAGAATTGAGGAGAAAAATAAAACAAACAACCACATTTCACAAATGAATATGTAACTTGGCTCCTGAAAAAGATATATTGAAAATATTGTGAAAAAGAGGAGAATTTCTCCTCTTTTCCACAATATTTTTGTTATGTATTGTTAGATTTCCATGTAGAAAACAGGGACCACATTTTCACTTCGATAAGCGGTTATTCGAGATAAGCAAAGTTGAGAAATCGAGAGTCAACTGTAGTATTTGGTGATTATTTGTATGATATGTAATTGTATCTGGTTCTTCAAAAAAATGTATGTTGTGGGTACTTGATAGAATTGTCTTGATGAGGCTTTTGTAGAAAATACCCACAGCATATGTTTTGAAGGGAGAAATTTTTGAAAGATTATCTCAAAATTACCACCAAGTACCCTTCCAGAACAAGTCCTCTGGGAAGATACTTTTGATTTAGATTCCAGCAGCAGTATTTCATACTTGTCTAATAATAGAAACTGATTCTAGACAAAGCTGTTAGAGTGATTACCGGGTAAAATACAGAGATAAAAAGTAAGGATTACAACTGAACAAATGTATCCATAAAGAAAAAGTAAGTGCATCAAGGAATGAACAGAATAACACAAAACACACATATTGAAACATGAAAGAGTATTTTGAATGACAAAGTACTGAAGAGATATTCCTTTGATTATATAGAAAGTAGGTATTTTAGATGAAGCAAGCAAAAATAATAAAGAAAATTAAACAAATAGACTTTTATTCAATTTCAGGGCCCAGTCATTCAAAACTATAAAAGTTGTGAGTTAACATGATGTTAAAATTTCTATCTTGAAATATGGCAAATACATTATTTTTTTGGCTGAAAAAAATGTGAGAAGCTTTTGCAAAAGCTTCTCTCATTTTTGTAGCAAAAATATCGGTATATTTGAAAATACCTTAGCTACAACAATTAACTGAGTTTATCATTAACAAGCTTGTTCAGCTAACGATGCTTTGAACAACTGGACCCAAGTATTCTATATACTTACCTTTTTCTTAGTCTGATTTTTAACGTAGCAGGGCACCAGAGTCACATAGGGGCTACACCATTTTACTAATCTTTCTAAATTGCAGAGTTGATAACAGTATGCAGTGCATTGTGGGATTGTTGACAGGAAGTGATGTCGAGCTTGAACAGGAAGCTGCCTGGTGTCTCACTAATATAGCTGCAGGAACACATGATCATGCCTTACTGGTTGCAAAGGCAGCTGCTCCCTACCTTGTAACATTCCTTACAGGGAGTAATTATTTGTTACAGGTAATCTTCATTTAATAGGGTCTTGTTTACTCCATGCTTTTTTGAGAAAAAAGGAGGATATTGTAATTGTAGCTTGCTTTTAGACTATTACCTTCTACAACAAACTTATGTATACCTTTCTCCTATGTGACATGCATGCAACTTTATGTCAATTTTTTATCACATTCCAGAGGCCAAAACTGTGAGATTCAGATTTTACAGTAACCCATCATAGACTACACATGAATGTATGTTGTTTTTTTTTATCTAGTATTTTTAAATGTTTAGATCCCCATTACCAATTCAAAATGGTGGCATCTTTAACAAAATGTTTGAACTCTTTAAACATCATTAACATTTTCATTTTTATCAGATTTTGAAGAAATCGTTCATTTTAGATGTATTTTTCATTTTTGCCAATGTTGCATTTCCCTTTAAACTGCCAATCACAACTGCGCCATGTGAATTTTTTTTTCAAATTCTATTTTAACCTTTAAAATGCCAAGAAAACCTGCATTCGAAAAGGTTGTCTGTTTATGTCGTCTGCTGAATATTCTTGCAAACTTTTCAAACCTATTTTTGCATACAGGCAAACATAGAGGAGCAGTCTGATCTGGGTCCAGACTGTTTGCAAAAATGACTTTCAAAATCACAAGCAGATGACAAAGCAGACAACAATTATTTTGATTGGCAGTTTAAGGTTTAATGGAGAAAATAAAGCTTGACATTTCTTGTAAATTCTTTGTTAGACAGACAATTCACAACAAATGTCAAAACTTATTTTCACTGAAAAATAATCAGAAAAAAATTGTAATGTTATCTGCTACAATTTTTCTGTAAGAGTTAAAATATAAACTTGTAAAAATCTTTACACAGCTCTAGATAAGAAGAATCTAGAAACATTTATTTGTTCTTAGTTCACAATAGAAACATGTTGTGAATACTCATTACAAGACCCTCATCAAGGCACTTCTAATAAGTACCCTTGTCATACATTGTTGTGGAGAAGTAGAAAAATAACAATGCCTTCCTACATGTACATTCCTTGAAATGTGTATTCTATGTGTATATTCCTTGAATGTGTAAAACAAATGTTGCAAAGTTTCATGGAATATCTGTGCAACCCGGCCAGCATTCTTTATAAATCTACAGCGGGCCGTTATCAGCCCGTCAGCTACTCTGAAGTGCCGATAATGGCCCGCTATAGATTTATATAGAATGCTGACTTGGAAGAGGCTATCCAGACAAAATTAATTTTTCTTTTTTTTTCCTCTATGACAACACAAGTTGTTGATGCTCATTAGTATAACATGTTTTGTGGCAAAATAAGTAAAATCATAGCCCTTGATAAGAGAGGGTATTCAGTTAATATTTTTCTTATTTCTGCAGGAAAATATATGTTGTGGGTACTCATTAGAAGCACCTCGGCAAGGCGCTTCTAATGAGTACCCTCAACATATGTTTTCATGGAAAAATAAGAAAAATAGCAGTACTTTTCGGTTGAAAAAAGCAGCTTATCAAGAGCTATTTAAAATATCAACTTATTTGATTGGACAAAGCACCTTATCTGCAGCAGAACACTTTTCAGCCTATGTCTTACTTTGCAGGACCAGTGTGCCTGGGCTGTAGGTAACCTGGCAGGTGACAGTCCTGAATGTAGATCCTTGTTACATGCACAAGGAGCTGTGGAGCCGTTGGTTAAACTATTACAGGTTAGAGCACGTGATGACTTTTGTTTTGTACTGAAAATGTCATGCCTGCTTATATAGCATGGTGCGATATAGGGATTTGGTTTTCCGTTTGTCTGTCCGTTCGTTTGCCCATTTGTCTTTCAGTCCGTCTACATTTGCATCAACCCTAACTTCGATCCTAATGTTCAAGTTCATTTCTAAAGAACTACGAAGACTACAGTGATGATACCCTTACGGATGACAACTCAGCAGTATCTGACCTCGACCTATATGTCACAGTTCACCTACTTTGTAAATTTGTGTGGCGCGACATAGCCTTCGACAGAATTCTTGTTATCATATTGAACATCATTAAAAATTTTAATGATGTTCAATATGATAACAAGAATTCTGTCGAAGGCTACGTCGCGCCATACAAATTGTTTTCTTTGCCACATAAAATATGGCATAGCCTCTTTAACAAATAATTTGCATGCACATAGTGTCAAGTCTTTTATTACAGAAAGTGTGATGAAGAAGGATTGTCACATTGTTTATGATGTGTGTGTTACTCAGTGTTAAATTATATGTATATGTGTTAAAGTTTGCATTTACATGAACAAATTTTCTTGGTTCAATACATTTTACCACATAAATATGACAAAGAAAATATTTGATAGTTTTATGTTTACATGGGAATTGTTTTCTTTACCGAATCTACTTCAGCAAAGAAAAAAAAAAAAAAAAAAAAAAAAATTTTTTTTTTTTTTTTTTTTTTTTTTTTCATTAGGGGTAAATAACTCATCAATAAATAGCAGTTTGAGTTTTGAAATCAGTACGGACAACCCTCTTCATACTGGCACTCGATACAATGACAAAATTCGTTATAATGACAATTTGATTTTCACGAAACCTTCGCTTAAGAGGTAACAGTTAGTCACAAATTATGCAAGAATATTGTATTCAATACTTTAAAGAAACATATGTTTTGGATATTTGTTAGAATTGCCTCACTGAGGCAATTCTAACAAGTATCCAAAACATGATTATGAGGAAATAAGAACAAAACGATGTTTCTTATAATTGATCTGCTCATTAAGTATTCTGTACAACAGCAAATTCATTTTAATGGCAACGTCTTTGGGAACAAATGATGTCGTTGTAACGAGGGTTCACTGTACCATCAGTGAATTTTAAGGTACCATTCCAAAGTGAAGCTGATGTTAAAGCTGACATTATTCTAAAATAATTTTTTTTTTTTATGTTTTTTTTTTTTCTCTGAGAAAACATACATATATGTTGGGGATTCTCATTAGAAGTGCCTCAACAAGGGTTTCTGATGAGTACTCACAACATATGTTTTTATGTAGAAATAAGGAAAATTATCCAAGAATTATTGCCGAATACTCCTCCCTAACAAGTCTTCTGATGCATAGCCCTTGATAAGAGTGGGTTTTCAGATAATATTTCTCTTATTTCTCCAGGAAAATATATGTTGTGGGTACTCATTGATAAGAGTGGGTTTTCAGATAATATTTTTCTTATTTCTCCAGGAAAATATATGTTGTGGGTACTCATTAGAAGCGCCTCGGCAAGGCGCTCCTAATGAGTACCCATAAGATGTTTTAGTGGAGAAATAAGAAAAATATCAAAATTTTTTGGTTGAAAACAACTTATCAAGAGCTATGTAAATGAAATGTTGTTTTATGTTGTAGTCTCCTGTTCCAGCTGTAGTTCAGTCTTCCGCCTTCGCTTTGTCAAACATTGCAAGAGCTTCAACCGAAATTACAAGGTAAATACAAGCATCCAGTCATGGCTCCTGATAAGGCACTTTTTTCAGCAGAAAAAAAACAAACAAACTGGACCCAGTTGTTCAAAGCATAGTTAGCGTAACTAGCTAGTTAGTGGTCAGAATATTAACTGTTCTAGTAAGTACAATATCTAATTCACAGTTATTTTTGCTGAAAAAATGTGAGTAGCTTTTGCAAATGCAAAAGCTACTCACATTTTTTCAGCAAAAATATTAGCATATATACCATATTTAATGATGAAAGTTTTAACGATACATTAACAGCATCGTTAGTTTTGAACAACTGGGTCCTGATACTTTTCTTATTTCTCCACAAAAACATATGTTGTTGGTACTTGTTAGATGTACCTTGGCAAGGCCCTTTTAAGGAGTACCATAACATATGTTTTTGTGGAGAAATAAGAAAAAATATTATGTGGATATCCCTTGTATCGGAAGCTATGTCTGTTGCAAGCATTCAAATTGAGATGAGAGTTTTCTAAGTTTATTTTAAAAACTATTAGCTATACAGTCAACTCTCGTTATCTGGCTTAACCACTCATCTCGAAGAGAAAATCTGGTCCCTGTGTTAACATGGAAGTCTAACAATAGGTAACAAAATATTGTGGAAGAGAGGAGAAATTGCTCCTAAGGAGCATTTATCCTCTTTTCCACAATGTTTTCAATATACGCTAACTTCAGGAGTCAAATTACATTTTCATGAGTGAAATGTGGTTGCTTGATTTATTTTTCTATAATTCTGCAAATCTGATATGTTAAGGTATGGATATCTCTGAGTATTTCAGAGAGGTCCTTGAATTTCAAGATAACGAGAGTCGACTGTAATTTAAGCTCAAGGCCAATAAAAATAACTTTGTTTACTATTTCTTAGCAGAATAGAGGCTCATTTGGATAGGTCATGTCTTCAAAAAGATTTCTTCAAGTGTATGGAATGTGCCGAGTTGGATCATTTTACACTACTTCAAAATCTTATCAGGATCTTTGCTGTCTGTTAGGTATGAAGATACTCAGAAAAGGCCACAATCACGGAACAGAATCTACTCTTGAAACAGACTAGATAACAGTTTAAGTACATGAAATGATAACAAATTACCCTATTCAATCTGATTACTGCACATACCCCTATAAGCACACAGTCAAGCAATTCCAAAGTCTTCAGATTACAGCCAGTGTACTTTTTTCCTAATTTATGAAGGCATATGTTGTGCGTACCCATTTGAATTGCATCAACTTGTCGATACCTTTCAAATGAGTATCCACAACCTAGGCCTTTATAAAGAAAATAGAAATAAATAAAACAACAGAGAAACATCACATAAGCATCATTTGATAAGTGCTTTGCTGATCTTTTTTTTAGGCAGGTACATATTTTACCACATTTTCCCTGTATTTTTGAAAAACCTGAGCACACATTAATAGATAATTAGGTCAAATATGGTAGCACTTCATCAAAAACAGAACAAATAAAAATGAAAATAGAACAAAAAGATATTGAGGAGCTACAACAAATGGTCAACAGTAAAACTGTTGGGAGACGTAAAGTTGGTTTTATGAGTAGCAAACTTATCAGGCTCATAGCTCAGTCAGGTGCGATCTGACCGCAGATCCAGGGTTTGCAAGTTCAACTTCAAGCTCTGCCACATAGCTACCATGGAGATTGACCATGGAAAAATTTCTACAGTCAGTCTACCCCTTCTGCTGATTCAGGAAGATGGTGTCAGTTACTGGCAAAAGTATTTGCTGTCGAACTACTCTTGGGCCCAGTTGTTCAAAACTAACGATGTCGTTAGTTAACGATTCGTTAAAATTTACATTGAGTGATACGCAAATATGTTGAAATTTTTTGCTGAAAAAATGTGAGTAGCTTTGCAAAAGCTACTCACATTTTTTCAGCAAAAAATATCAGAATATTGTATATTGAATCCGCTAAAACAGTTAACGAAATGACCCTTAACGAGCTTGTTAAGCTAACAACACTTTGAACAACTGGGCCCTAGTTGTTATCTTTTATCAAAGCTCTAGATAAGAGGGAGTAAAGCGTATTTCAGCATTGATTTTTGAAAATCAGCATTGAAATTGAAGTTGAGGGGGTAAAAAATACTCAATAAAATTTTGTGTTTCAGCATTGAAATCAAATTTAGGGGGTACTATTGTCAGCGAACTTTTCAGCTTCTAATCAAAAGAAATTTCCCTCACATTGATTCTTTTGTGAGTAGTAGCACTACAATAGATCAGAAAGGTTTAACCCTTAAAGCATTAATGACAAATACTTTCTAGGTATTTTTTTTTTCTCAGAGAAAATAAAGCTTGGCATTTGATGTGAATTGTCTGCATAGCACACAATTGAAAAAGTTAGGATTTTGTATGCTACACTTATGCTTGTTGCTTTAAGAGTTCAGCATTGCAAATGGGCATTTAAGCCTTGAAAGCAGGGGGTAAAATACTCTTTGCATCAAATCCTTATCTAGAGCACTGTTTATGTTATTATTTTTTTTTTCAGAGACATTGTTAAAGCAGGAGTGATAGACCTCCTGCCCCAGTATTTAGTAGCAAAGTCAGAGGGTCGTAACATTTTATCAGAAGTGTCCTGGATCTTGACCTATCTCACAACAACGTAAGTTTTCACTTAGTATTTATTAAAATGCTCCTCTTTGGTTGCTAAATTTCATAGATCAATCATAGACATTCTGAAAATGTTCTAACTCTGCAAAAAAAAAAAAAAGAAAAAAAATGAAAAAAGCAAATAAAAAAAAAAATTGTGTAAGGTGAGGGAGTGTGTGTGTGTGTGTGTGAGTGTGTTTGTGGTGTGTGTGTTTGTTTGTTTTTGTTGAGGTTTTACGGCCCAGTCAACCCAATGGGGTCATGTCCAGCACGGTCAGTTTACATAACCACACATTCACTGAGCAGGCTTAGTCTTCTAAGGGGTTAACCAGTATTGTGCACATTCTTTCACCAGAAAGTGTGTGTGTGTGTGTGTGCGTGCGTGTGTGAGTGTGTGTGTGACCTTGACTCGCTTTTCACAATGTCTTCTTCTATTTCATATCAGTCTTAGTGTTTAGCTCCATTAGTTTAACTATATGTTTCACAGCCATGAAACCTGGCATATACTTCCTACCAAACATGGTGATTTTGTGAGTTTGACAATGAATTTTTCATTTTTGGACGGGTTTTTAAAGAATCAGTCCTTTAAAATGGCGATGTCCAGGCGGGCGGGCGTCGGATGTCGGGCATCGTTCATTTCCGGATGATAACTTGAGTAAACATAATTGATTTTTCACATGGTGTGTGCATTGATATTGTGAAGATATGGTTTGGGATTGCTAATGAGCAATTTCGCCAAACTTTGACGGTTATCTGCCCGAGACCTGCCTATATTTTCGTTTCCGGTCAGTAACTTGAATACATTTCAAAGGATTTTAACCAAACTTGGTACATGCATTGATGGTCAAGAGATCTAGTTTGGGATTGCTAATAGACAAATTGTCGTCAGTTTTTGACAGAGGTCTCTGCCTTCGACACAATAATGGTGGGGTATTATTGATGTTTTTATTTCTGGTAGCTCTAGGTTAAGCTTATTCTTTGAGTAACTATAATACCTAGAGTCATCAAACCTAGTTTACTTTTTTGCTCGCTTGTAGGAAAGTACAGGTAGCTCTGTAGTAGTCACCAGGGCCCAGTTGTTCAAAACTAATGAAGTCGTTAGTTGACGTATTGTTTAAACTATGATCATCAAATATGGCAGATATGCTAATATTTTTGCTGAAAAAATGTGAGCATCTCACAATGCTTTGAACAGCTGGGTCCAGGGCATCGGTACTGGTGATGGCATTGGTTAAAGTTTTTAAAAGGCTTTATCTCCTGAACCTCTGGACGGAAGTAGTTCGTACTTGTCTTGATCATACTTGTCCTGATGTTAGATACTGGTCTGAAGTGCTGTACCATCCTGACCATTAGTGTCAGGTTAGGGACTTCAAAAAATTACGTTGAAGTTTTTAGTTAAAGTTTTTAGAGGCAAAGTGTGATTCAAGTGAGCTATGTTGTCCTGGGACAGTGTGACAGCTCTTATTATAGTGAATTGTAGAAAATTATCCTAGAATTATCATCAAATACTCCTCCTTAACAACTCTGATATGTCCATTTTTCTATGTCTCTAGTGGGGAACATGCGGCAGCGATGGTGGAGGCAGGTATTCTCACTACAATTGTAACATTGCTTGTCAGACTGGCAGGAGAGAATCCTCTAGATGGACAGGTAAGAATACTTGGTACTGGAGATATTCTGATTTTTTTTTACTGTTTTTAGTGCACCTGAGCCAAAGGGCTCAGGTTGAGCTATTGTGATCACTTGCCGTCAGTCGTCGTCTGTCCGTCCATCGGTCCGTCCAACCATCATCTGTCCACACCTTTGAACGACTTATTCCTCTGAAACCCCTATGTCACTTTTCTTCAAACTTCATGTGGAACCTGTTGTTAAAAAGGGATTGAAAATTTGTTCGAATGGTCAAGGTCCATCAATCAAAATGGCCTCCTTGCCGATATATGGTAAAAACACTTAAAAATCTTCTTCCCCAGAACCAAGAAAGCTTTGGGGCTGAATCTTGGTATATCGAGAACTCAAGGTCTACCAAGATTGTTCAAATAATGACTGTAGGTTGACCTTTGACTTTTTAGCAATGTCAAATTTACATCCCTATACATTTATATGGGGAAAATGTTGAAAAGTCATTTTCTCAAAATGTATGATTAAAGCAGTAAAACTTTATAGTTACAATCAAAATTTTGTCCCCTTAGGGGTTATCTGCCTTTGCCCCTGGGCTCTCTCTTTCTCTCTCTCTCTCTCTCTCTCTCTCTATATATATATATATATATATATATATATATATATATATATATATATATACAGTTGACTCTCGTTATCTCGACCTCGCTTATCTCGAATAACCGCTTATCTCGAAGTGAAAATCTGGTCCCTGCCTATACATGAAAACCTAACAACAGATGGAAAATATTGTAGAAAAGAGGAGAAATTGCTCCTAAGGAGCAATTTCTCCTCTTTTCCACAATATTTTCAATATATCTCTAACTTCAAAAGTCCAATTACCTATTAGTTTGTTAAATGTGGTTAATCAAATTATTTTTTTCCTCAATTCTGCAAACCTGATATGTCGAACTACGGATATCTTTAAGTATTTCAGAGAGTCCCTTGGAATTCGAGATAACGAGACTCGACTGTATATATATATATATATATATATATACATGTCTGTGTGTGTGTGTGTGTGTGTAAAATTGTCTAATATTTAACTTAACTTGCCTGGACAAAGAGCTATTGCACAACCCCCAACATCGGTGTCCACATTTGCATTAAAGATTTTAAGAGCTTATATTTTCCTGGGCCCAGTTGTTCAAAGCTAACGATGTCGTTAGTTAACGATTCGTTAAAATTTAGATCAAGTGATACGCGTATATGCTGAAATTTTTTGCTGAAAAAATGTGAGTAGCTTTTGCAGTGCAAAAGCTACTCACATTTTTTCAGCAAAAAATTTCATAATATTGTATATTGAATCTGCTAAAACAGTTAACAAAATGACCCTTAACGAGCTCGTTAAGCTAACGACGCCTTGAACAACTGGGCCCAGATCATTTGATAGATTGGTTTATATTTGGTATGATGATAGATATAGTTCCAAAGTTTTATTCAGCAGTAACCCAGCCCATTACCTCAAGGTCAAGGTCGGGTAAAGGTCATGGACTTAGAAATTTTTAACGTTAAAGAGCTCATAGATACAGTTCCATAGTTTAATTCAGCAATCAAGGTCACAGGCTTAAAAATTTTATATTAAATGTTTTTAAGAGCTCATATTTTCCAAACCACATGATGTTGTTTTGTTTTTTTTTCGTATTTGGTGATGTAAAATTCATTACAACAAATGACCAAACTATAGCAGAAGAAATCCTATCAAGAGCTAAAATGCTGTAACATTTCCTCTTACCATAATGATCCTAAGTATTGGGACAGATAGGCCTAAGCAAACAGTGCACCGGCATCGGTGGCTCAGTTAGACGCCCCATCCGACTGGAGACCAGGAGGTCGTGGGTTCAACCCCCGCCGAGGTCGGCAACATTCTTTCATGGAGATTGATCATGAAATATTTTCTACGGTCATTCTCTCCCATCCGCAGATTCAAGAAGGGCAGTTGTCAGTTTCTGGCGAAAGAATGTGCACAATTAACCGCTTAGAGGACTAAGCCTGCCCAGTAAACGAGTGGTTAGGTAAACTAATGCGCTCGACATGACCCCATTGGGCTGACTGGGCCATAAAACCTCAACATAAACAAAGCAAATAGTGCAGACCCAGATCAGACTGGTCCAAAAGAGCACTCTGACACTCCAGTATCTCCCCAATTCCAGACTAATGGCTGAAAATTACAATGTGTGATTAAAGTAGTAAAACTTTTTAGTTACAATTAAAATTTTGTACCCTGGGGGTTGTCTGCCCTTGCCCCTGGGCTATATACATGTATAAAATTGTGTAATTTTTTAATTTCTTCTTCTCTGAAACTGTGAGAGCAATTTTCACCATGTTTCTGGGGCCTTCCGTCAAAAGATTATTGACAGTTTATTTGAATGTTCCTCACCATTGAACAAGATGGCCACTGTGCCAATATATGGTAAAAACACTTCTCAAGAACCAAGAAAGCTTTGAGGCTGACTCCTAGTATAAAGCATCACATGGGGCCTTCTGTCGATAGGATATTGACAATTTGGTCAAATGGTTTTGCACCATTGAACAAGATGGTTGCCATGCCCATATATGGTAAAATACTTCTCCAGAACTAAGAAAGCTTTGAGGGTGAATCTTGGTATACAGCATTGGGGACTCAAAGTCTACTAAGTTTGTTCAAATGATGATACTAGGATGACCATTGACCATTTTATGGTATGGTTAAATTTTGTGTCCTACTGTCCTTTCGACATCTCTTGGAAAGACGTTTTTTGCTTGGCGTTTTATTTTAAATGAAAATCTTTTGTTCTGACTGACCATATCTTATCAGAAACCATTTGTCTTTTCTATTTCTGTGTTTTGTTCTCAAATTTTTACACTAAAATTAAATTTACAGCTAAAAGTTTGTCTGACCTATGCAATTTCTATAGTAAAGTGATTTTTTGGAATTTTTGTTTAAGAAAATATTTTTTACTTTCCTTTGCTGAATTTGAATTATTGATGTTTCATAACAATAATGCGAAAATTTCAGAAAAATTTAATAAGTGGAACTAGTTGAAAATCTGGCTCCAAGTTACCTACCCTACAGATTTCTCATGATTTGGCTTCATTTTTACTACGGGAAAAAGTGAAAATATTTGATTTTTTAAAAACCAATGACTATAATGAAACTTTTCGTACACAGGAAGTTATGACAAATGGTTTTGTATTAAATCGTGACAAAAGTTTGCAAATTTACTTCTGTGTAAAGCGTCAAGCAAAAAACGACTTTCTGAAAGATGTCGAAAGCACAGTAGGTGCTGTGACAATACTGAAAGAAGTTGTGTGGTATTTGCAGATATGCAATAGCTGTTTTTATCAGGTGAGCGAATCTTGGCCTATGGGCCTCTTGTTTAAAAAACAATAAGACTTGACATTTCATGTGAATCGTCTTCCTAGCATATGAATTACATGAAAGGTCCAGTTTTATTTTCTCTGAAAATACAAAAAAAATATCGCAGTGTCATATGCTGCAGTGATGCTTGGCATTTTATGGTTAGTAAACAGCAAAAAGTTAATTGTCTCATCATAACAGTAACTTATTTTTAATAATTATATTTATACATCACGAGAACAAGTCTATATAATTTTGACCCCCTTAAACCCCACTTTTATACAGTAAACTGGGGTTTACCGGGTATACTTTATTTTCCTTATTTCTGCCCATATAGATTGTGGATACTTGTTAGAACCGCCTCGTCGAGGTGGTTCTAACGAGTACCCACGATCTATGTTTTTGAGCAGAAATATGAAAAATATCAGAATTTTTATCTGAAATTTTTCATTTTTTGGTGGTAAAATTTTCAGTATATTTGAATAGGCACGTTTTCGTAATGTATATATATATATATATATCATATCTCCTGCTGTTTTTTTCGTCAGATATATGAAAGATAAATGGTGAGATTATGTGACTAAATGTAAGGATTTTATATACCCCACCATAAAATAATGATAGGTTAATATGTTTTCAAGTTGGAAGTTGGTGTGTCCTTCCAATATATGTCTGTATATTTGTCTATACCATTTCCATGCAAGTAATGGTAGAGTAATTATACAGGGTGGCCACTAGTCAGGGAAAAGTCAGGGAAATTTTATTTTTCTTCAAGGTCAGGGAATTTTGCAAAATGGTCAGGGACATTTCCAAGAAAGTCAGGGAAAAGTCAGGGAATTTCCTAATTTTGGCCCAAAACTGTTTGATTTTTGCAGGTATTTTATCCATTTGCAGTTATTGAAAACATTGTAATTTTTTTCTCACTCACTTCGCTTGCACGGCATTTTTACCAGTTAATGTTTGTTTTAGAGAATGTATGCCCAAAACTTTAAAATATTTTATTTTTTAATTGAACAATTAGGGTTGTATATTTTAATGTGTTAAAAATGGAATAAATCTTTTATCAACTTCAAGATGAGGAAAAGTCTGTTAAATTTTCAGCGCTTTGGTCAGGGAAAAATAGAATTTAATCAAGAAAAGTCAGTGAAAAGTCAGGGAATTTTGTTTAAGGATGGCCACCCTGTAATATGTTTTCATGCTAGATGTTGGTATATCCGTTTGTCTTATGACATTGTCTGTCCATCTGTCTGTATTTCTTTTCCATGCAATAACTTCATTTCTGTTATGTAAACATTTCCATATTTATATGCAAACAAGCATACGTTAATTATATTCACATAGGCCATCATTTTGGTTATGCCAAAAACAGCTCAAGGAATAGTTTGTGAATACTTGCTTCAATCTGCCAAAAACTGTCACAAGTGAACCAAAAGTTTGCAATAGTTTGTTGGTGTCCGCAAACATTCTGCTTTATTGAATGCAACCTATGAGTGTAGGCAATCTGGGCCCAGTTGTTCAAAGTTAATGATGTCATTAGTTAACGATTCGTTAAAATTTACATCAAGACATCAAGTGATACGCAAATATGCTGAAATTTTTTTGCTGAAAAAATGTGAGTAGCTTTTGCAGTGCAGTGCAAAAGCTACTCACATTTTTTTAGCAAAAAATATCGGAATATTGTATAGTAAATCCACTAAAATAGTTAACAAAATTACCCTTAACAAGCTTGTTAAGCTAACGACGCTTTGAACAACTGGGCCCAGAATGTTTGCCATTGCACAGGAAGCACTTTATGAAAGGTCATGGACTGGTCCAATGCTTTTTTCTATGGACTGCTCAATTTTATATTTTATAACCAAGTATTAGTTTCAAAAAAAGCTTGGCTGCCTTTAGCACACATTGTAAAAGCTAACACCTGATTTAAGTAATCATCATAGATTGCTTCAAACTTTGGCCTTGTCTCACAGTTTTGTTTTTTTCTTTTGTTTCAGGCTGTGACTCCATTATTGCGATGTTTAGGAAACCTTTGTAGTGGACAAGATGAATACATTGTACAAGCCTGTGATAACCCTAGATTACTACACACATTAGGCACATTTTTAGATTCCACAGTTCGACATATTGTGAAAGAATGTCTCTGGGTTTTGTCCAATATGGCAGGTAAAATATTTCCTAATGAGTTTTATTTTATTTTTTTTTTTCAATCAAAAAGATGGATATTTCACCACAGGCTTTCATCTTGTACATCAAACCCTTCTGAGAGGGATCTACTCTGGGGAACAAGTGTATGTTCCCGATAACAGCAAGCTCTTCTCTTTTAGAGTAGACTCCTATTCGGGGAGAGGCAAAAGATAGCATTGCCCTTAAGATTTTATGGTATCCACTTGCACAGAGCATTTGTCATTTTATCGTCTCAGAATGATTGAAATACTCATCACTGTTAACAGAAAAACAAAATTCAAGCAAAAAATGTAGGAGGAGGACGACATTGCTTTTGGTGTGAATCCCATTGATGTTGGGGTAGGTGTCACACTTTCTTGTCTGCACTATGTCTTGTGAACAAATGGTTGAATTCTTACTCAATTTTCATGGATATATACTTGGGACATAAAAAAGAACTGATTAAATTTTGATGACTTTGACCTTATTTTCAAGGTCACAATAGTAGAAAAACTGAAAATTCATGGTAAGGGGACATCTGTTTTCTCTGAAAACACTGTTACTAGTTATTTATATTTTATTTATTGCTCCACAAAAACATATGTTGTGGGTACCAATTAGTAGCACCTGACCAAGGCACTTCTAATAGGTACCCATGGCAAAGGTTTTTTTAAAGAAGAAACAAGAATTTCTGGACACCAGTCTTATCTGGAGCTGTGATTTAACCCTTAAAGCGCCAAGCAAAATTTGTAGCAGACGACATTCTAAAATTTTCATTTTTTTTATTTTTCAGAGAAAACAAGTCTTGATATTTCATGTGAATCTTCTGCTTGGCAGATGATTCATATTAAATGTCTAAATGTCTAGACTGGTTTTCTTCTGAAAAAAAAAAAAAAATTCAAAATTGTCGTCTGCTTTAGTTGTGATTGGCGCTTTAAGGATTAATTCATTGTGCAGCTTGAGAAACACGTAATTTGATAGAACATAAATTGTTGAAGTAGTTTTTTTAAGCTTGCAATATTTAGAATTTACTTGATATGACCACAAATGTAGTGCATTATGGATTTTTTTAAGGTTGCAAAACATAAAACTTACTCAGGTTTTCTTGAAATTAACACAAATTTTGATGCAGTATGGATTTTTTCTGTCACATCTTATCTGTAATTACAGGAGAAACCAGTGTGGCAACATCAATAGCTTATGGTCCAATTTTAACCAAAGTCATTGAAAAGTTGTCTGCAGCTTTTGACATCAAAAAAGAGGTAAGCCATGAATTCATCCAGGAATTCTTAATACATGTAGGAGTTTAGGCAACTTCAAGTCAGTCTTATTCCCATGGGTAGGTTTCCATTTGTTTTGGATGGGGTTTTTCAAAAATCTGTCCTTAAAAATAGCACTGTCTGGGCTGGTGGGTGTCGGGCGTTGGGCGTCATTAGAGGTTTACTTTCTGGTTAACCTTTTTGAAAAACCCATCCGTAATAGGCGTTTTTTTTTTTTTTTTTTTTGTTTTTTTCCAGATTTATATTCCTGTTGTGTTTCCATTTTAACACTAAGCGTGTCAGGTACAAATTTTAACAGGCAACATTTTGAACTGGTTTTCTTATTTTTCTCAGGAATTAGGCTTTGGCAATTTATGCAAATTGTCTCCTTAGGAGACAAACTCCATGACATGTCAAAGCCTGTTTTCTGGGAAAAATAAGAAAAATATCATCAATGTCATCTGCTGAATCTGCCTAGAGAATTGTAAAGGTTAATTTTATGTAGAAATTAATTAGTAATAGCCTAGTATGAAAGAACTTTGCAAACTAGGTTTTGTAGCCAAGTTGAGTCAGAGGACAGCTATGTTAACAGTTAAGTACTGATTATTTGTGGTATATTTATAGTTTCTTATACTTTTTTAAACTATGATCTTACTATGATTCAGTGAATAAGGTCATGTCATAAAAATTGTATGACCACACGTTACATAACACTTCGGCGGGAACAAGTAACATCATGATGAAAATTTCATATGAAAGACCACTCATGTAAGATCCTCTATATATTTAAAGCATGTATAATTCTTCACAACGAGTGTGCACATTCTGCAGCTTGATTATTTTTAAGTGCCAGAACACTTTTCTAATTTATTTTACAGACAAAAATTATCAAAACAACAGTTTTGGAAATTGACTTCCGAGCAAAAGTAAAGCTCCTGTGATTTATCTTACATCTAAAGTATGTAACTCATCAGGTAACAAACTTTAATTGGCATGCATCTCTTTTCCAGGCAATTTTTGTTGTGGGAAATATAGCCTGGCATGGGCCTGAGGCTTGTGATTACTTAGTACAACACAATGTCTTACAAAACATTGTGCCAATTCTCAAGTCTTCAGATGTTGAGCTACTAAATTTGGGTCTTGAATTCTGTGAGATGACACTGAGAATGACAGAAATGGTAAGGGTTATTCATAGCTCAGATTAAGAGGGGTTATGGAGTAAATATTTTTCTTATTCCTCCTTGAAAAACGTATGTTGTGGGTACTCATTAGAAGCACCTAAATGAGGCACTTCTAATACATACCACAACATATTTTTAAGAACAAATAAGAAAATTATCAATACTCTTTGGTTTCAGAAGCACCTTACCTGGAGCATTGATAATTTTAAGCACAGTATGAGAAAACCTTAATTTTTTCCACATTGCAAATAGGAAAGATCTAAAATGGACTATGTAGCTGCATTAGGCCAAATAAAAAATTATGTGTGTTTAAGGTAACATGTTAGAAAAAAAAAATAGGTAGGGTAGGGATTCTTTAAATTTTTTTTTTTTTTTTTACATTTTTTTTTTTTAAAGAATAATACCATAATTGCCAAATATATTTGGACTTTTCACATAATTCACAGACAATTTTACTTAGTCTGTTTGATTATCCTTAAATGTTTCTAAAAGTACTGATAGAATGGCAAACAGTGTAGACCCTGACCAAACTGCTCCTTTAGGAGCAGTTTGATCTGGGTCTACACTGTTTGCTCAGACCTCCTTGTCTTAATGTTAAGCATAAATATTTTTTTTTTGAGAAAACATGAAAAAAGTTGCTAGGTTTCACCAGGAATATTAGGTAGAGTAGGGTTACCCTAAAAACACATATTTTTTTATTTGGCCTTATCTGTCCTAGGTCTGCGCAGTTTGCCTTATAATTAAAATGGAAATCATAGCTCCAGATAAGGTGCTTATTTTTCAGCCCAAAAATACTTCTCCACAAAAAAAATATGGTCTGGGTACTCATTAGACATGCCTTGCCAAGGTGCTTCTAATAAGTACCCATTTTTGGATGGGTTTTTCAAAAAAATTGTCCTTTAAAATAGCAATGTCCAGGTGGGCAGGTGTTGTCCCAGGTTAATAACCTGTTTTCAAAGTTATATATTACCTTTATTTAGTGGATTGCTTTCATATTTGGTAGGGATGAGCGGAGGACCAGTAGGTATTTCATGTGCAAGAGACAACTCTCACTTTTTTACTTATTTAAAAAAAAAAAAAAAAATCAAAAAAAAATCCATAATGCCAATAGGCATTTTTCTTATTCTATAGAGAAATGAAACATTTATGTACATACTCCCACTTATCTGGAGCTATGAATGATTTTCTTTTCTTTCTTTTTTGCTGAAAAGAAAAATACTGTAAATTTTATGGAAATTGTTTCCAACAAAGACACTGTGAATGAAATGTCAGGTTTGATTTTCTGGAGAAAATATTAAGAATAAAAATTTGAAATGGTAATGCTATTAAGTTTTGATATGGTCATAATGCTAGATAAGGGGTTGATGTGATCATTTGGGTTTGTTTTGTTATTTTTCAAGCAAAACATTTCTTTTTGATATTCATAAGAATTGCTTTTATGAGATCATTCAGTTGAGTACCAGAAAGATACATTTTGCTGCCATAAGAACGAAAATAATATAAAAATATAAAAAATGTAGCAAAAACATCTTAGGAATACTCAATACTCCCATATCTTGACCTATATGATTATGCCTCCAACTTCAAAGAAGTTGGGAGGGCATATTGTTTTGGGCTTGGCATCCATTTCGAGGGTTGAGCGCAAGACTATAGTAACTCAAACATATTTTTGAAACCCTTGTTTAGGGGCAACTTGGACCCCTTTGTAAACAATGCAAATTTAGGTGCCATTGCTCATACGAGCAATGGCACCTAAATTTTCATTGTTTACAGAAATAAATGTTGTAATCTTCATAATGCCTTCATGGTGAGGAGATTAAGTTTGGGGATAGAGGATATTCAAATGTTTGGAGTGAATATGACTTTTATTTCATCGAGTGAAGTGAAAACGTATATTTCATGAGTGCCGTAGGCACGAATGAAATATACATTTTTTCACTTCAAGAGATGAAATAAAAGTCATATTCACGACAAACATTTGAATTTTCTTTTTATTATATACATTTCGATAGAAGAGATGCAAATCTTGCATTTGCAAGGGAAAGTCTGACACGCAGTTTTATCCCTTGGCGCCATGACGTTTATGTTTTGTTTTGTTTGGTGACGTTAGATATGACGTCAGAAACGCGCATTGGCATGTAAAAATAAAATAAAAAGAAAATTTACTCTTTTTCAGTGAGTACCATAAAAATTTTCATCTCGTGTAATGAAAACATTAATGTAAATAAGAAAAAAGTAGATCCAGATCTTATATTTTTCACTGCTCAGAGGAGTGAAAATATAAGTTTTATATTTTCACTAGTGAAAATATAAAACTTATATTTCACTATTGAAAATATGCATTTTATTTCATTAATAATTCTCTATATTTCATTACTTTGTATATAATAAAAAAATATCAAAAATGTAGCAAAAACATCTTAGGAATACTCAATACTCCCATATCTTGACCTATATGATTATGCCTCCAACTTCAAAGAAGTTGGGAGGGCATATTGTTTTGGGCTTGGCATCCATTTCGAGGGTTGAGCGCAAGACTATAGTAACTCAAACATATTTTTGAAACCCTTGCTTAGGGGCAACTTGGACCCCTTTGTAAACAATGCAAATTTAGGTGCCATTGCTCATACGAGCAATGGCACCTAAATTTTCATTGTTTACAGAAAGAAATGTTGTAATCTTCATAATGCCTTCATGGTGAGGAGATTAAGTTTGGGGATAGAGGATATTCAAATGTTTGGAGTGAATATGACTTTTATTTCATCGAGTGAAGTGAAAACATGTATATTTCATGAGTGCCGTAGGCACGAATGAAATATACATTTTTTCACTTCAAGAGATGAAATAAAAGTCATATTCACGACAAACATTTGAATTTTCTTTTTATTATATACATTTCGATAGAAGAGATGCAAATCTTGCATTTGCAAGGGAAAGTCTGACACGCAGTTTTGTCCCTTGGCGCCATGACGTTCATGTTTTGTTTTGTTTGGTGACGTTAGATATGACGTCAGAAACGCGCACTGATGTGTAAAAATAAAATAAAAAGAAAATTTACTCTTTTTCAGTGAATACCATAAAAATTTTCATCTCGTGTAATGAAAACATTAATGTAAATAAGAAAAAAGTAGATCCAGATCTTATATTTTTCACTGCTCAGAGGAGTGAAAATATAAGTTTTATATTTTCACTAGTGAAAATATAAAACTTATATTTCACTATTGAAAATATGCATTTTATTTCATTAATAATTCTCTATATTTCATTACTTTGTATATAATAAAAAAATATCAAAAATGTAGCAAAAACATCTTAGGAATACTCAATACTTCCATATCTTGACCTATATGATTATGCCTCCAACTTCAAAGAAGTTGGGAGGGCATATTGTTTTGGGCTTGGCATCCATTTGTCCATTGGATTTTGTAAGCAAAATAACTAAGGAACTTCTTGAGTTAGGCACATGGAATTTTGGAACCAATGTGTAGAGGACCTGATTAAATTATGGTGAACTTTTATAAATATTTGATCAACTTATGCCCCCTTTTCAGAGGTATTTTAACATAGGAAAATATTGTAAGTAAAACATCTCAAGAACCCCTAGAGTTAGGTTCATGAAATTTTAGAATTAGGTTCATAAAATTTTGCAGGCAACCAGTATCATTGTATAGAGGACCTGATTAACTTTTGGATTAATTTTGTCAGAGTTATACCCTTTTCTAACTTTTGCATTTTGTATTGACATGCTTATAGTTGGGGGCATAGTGTTTTACAAACACCCGTTTTATTGTCATAACCCTAAATATTGGAATAGCTCAACTCTTTCGCTGCCATATTTCAGATGACATTTGTTGTTTGCTTTTTTTTTTATTTTAACAAACTATCGTTTGGAAAGACGTTTGTATGTAAAGTTGAAAGACTGAATGTCAAACAGCGTAGATCCAGATGAGACGGCTCATTTTACTACCTCTAAATGAAACTAAAACTGCTAGATGAGTGGCAAACAATAAAACCCTGATCAGACACTGCATTCTGTAGCATCTCATCTGGGTCTACACTGTTTGCTCAGGCCTGTCTGTCCCAATATTTAGGGTTATTATGGTATTTTGCTATTAGGGCTGTGGAATATTTGAGCATTGTGGAGGTGTAGAGAGACTAGAAGGACTAGAATATCACAGTAATGAAACGATAGCAACCAAAGCTAATGAACTACTGGAGACCTACTTTAGTGTGAATCAGGAAGAGGTAAGGTCAAGGATATCTTGCTAATCAAAATTACTATGTGTAGAATGTTGAAAGCATTGAAAAACAAAGGCTTGAGACATACAGTGGTTTGACTCGGGTTCACTTTGAAGACTTCAAGGTCATTGGGTTAAAAATGTGAAGTAATGTAATTGTAGCTCATGTATAGCAAGTGCTAATGTACTTCTTGAGACAAATCAGTTGGGATTTGGAAAAAGTCCGTTTCAAGATAGCGTTATGGGGTTATTTGGTCTAGAATGCAGAAGTTAAACCATAGCAACCAAAAACTAATGAACTGTGTAAGTGTAGGAAATTTCCTGTTATATAACTCGGGAATAGGGAAAATCCAGATCAGTTATAGTTCTTACGACCATTGAGTCTATAGAGTGTGACGATGAAATCATATCTGCAAAAGTTGATGATCACCTTTAAATGTGTAAAGTCTAGGTCATTGTTAAAGATCATTAGGTTTTGAAAATTTTATCCTTTGTGTCTTAAATAGCCTTGATGGTTGTACAATACTAGTATGCTATGGATATACCCCAGGTATATGAATTATACCAGGGGGTTGTATGTTTTCATAAAACAGTCCTGCTGTTTATTTTTTTTTCGCTTTGGTTATCTTTTTAAGTCATCACTAGAAGTTGAATTTGGTTACTATTGTTATCTTATGAATACATCTTCCTACAGCTGCTGACCCAATGTCAAAGTCAGCCTTAAAACTTTTGTTAATGTATACCTCAAAGTTTTAAGCGGCCTCAGTGGCTCAGTTGGATGCGCCGTCCGACTGGAGACCAGGAGGCCGCGGGTTCAACCCCCACCGAGGTCGGCAGCATTCTTTCGTGGAGATTGATCATGAAATATTTTCTACTGTCATTCTCTCCCTTCCGCTGATTCAAGAAGGGCAGTTGTCAGTTTCTGGCGAAAGAATGTGCACAATACTGGTTAACCGCTTAGAGGACTAAGCCTGCCCAGTAAACGTGTGGTTAGGTAAACTGACCGCGCTCGACATGACCCCATTGGGTTGACTGGGCCGTAAAGCCTCAACACAAACAAATAAGCCTTTGTCTTTGTTTACATTTCTTAAAAACTTTGAAATTGTTATACATGTTTAGTATTATTAATAGAGGGATGCAGACCAGTTGACATGATTTTTCTACTGTATCTGATCCAAAGTGAAGGTCATGTTTATAACTTGTTAACATTAGTGTCATTGTTGCATCCTATTTTTGCTTTGGTTATATTTCTGAAAGCCTTATTAAACTTGAAATTAGTGATATGTAGTTTATAAATGTTAGTTCCTGATGGAACAGATCAGTCGTCATTATCCAGCTGAAAATGCTGACCAAAGATCAAGGTCACATGCTTAATTTTTATTTAACTTTGTGCGTGTATATGCATTTATGTTGCAATTTTCTTTTGCATCAATTTCTCAGTCTTCAATTGCAGTTGTTGATAGGTGATTAATATTAGCTTATGCATATGGATCAGTTGAAATCATCTTGCTACTGCTGCTGACCAAAGAAGGTTCATGGCCACAGATGAAACTTCATTAACGTCATCATCATCAATGGATTTTTTATTAATGTGCAGGTACAGGGGCAACATCCTCATCAGTGGGTCCTCTTCTGGGTAGCTGGCTTGCTGCATGCATGGCAGATCTCACACCATATCTCTAGGTGTGTCTATCATGAGGGTCGATAGCTGACAGCTTCCACTCTCTGCGATCCCTTTCTGTCAGCTGCTTCCATGTCCTCTTGGGCCTCCCAGGCCCATCCACCTGTATGTCACAGGCTGACTTAACAAACAGTTGTGTTTAAACTGTACATTAAATATTCCTTTTTTTTTTTTTTTTTTGTTTTGCTTATATTTCTGATAGTCTCATAAGTCTTCTCTTATGGACATATAACTGTTAGATGGATATAGATCAGTTGACTTTGCAGAAACTGAAGGTCAAGGTCACAAAGAATTCTACATTGTAAAAGATGCTTCCGATGAGTACCTACAACACGTTTTTGTAGCTAATAAACAAATTTATCACGTGACTGTCAAGTTATTCAGTGAAATAATCCATGTCATAAATATCATATAACCACAGGTGTTATAACACCTGCAAGGCTTCCCATTGGTTAGCCTAATTACCCTCATTAATATTCGTATTACTTCGCTTATTGATAGCAACCAAGATTGTGTTCGCCGATACAACTTTCACATTTGAAACACACCCTGCCTTCAATTTTGAGATGATTTTGAGATGAACGATAAATGTCAGACCGATGGAGGGGAAGACACAAAACAATCACGTGAATAACACAGCTACCAGAAATATTCATGTTGGTTAAAATTCAGTGTTTTCCAGCAACATATTTGGAGGCACTTTCAACATCAATATTGTCAAACCGTCAGTGAAAAAAAAAAATCACCTCAAAAAAGCATTGGAGGATGACATGACTCAGACAGTCAATAAATGTGTCAAATTAAAATCCAAACTACAGTTAAAATGTTTAATAGTATTGAAAGCTGTCATTTACTTGAGTGTGTCAACCACCGTATAAACTGTATTGATTTAGGTCAATGACCAATAAATACGATAACTGACTGTGGGGGATTTCCCTACTGATTCTCAGTGACGTATTGACTCGCTGAATGACATTGTTCAATGGAATATTTAGTTTTGAATTGATTTATTCAAATGAAATATTTATTAGCTCAAATAAAAATCATCATTATTTCCTACAGTTTAACGAAGTAATAAATGGCATATTTATCTTGTTTCTAGTTATTTTCGGTACTTATCAAATAATATGCAAACTATTTTTGTTGCGTAGTACTATTGAATCCTTGGTAGTGAGTTGTTCTGCTTAGGTATGAAAAGCCGTTATCTTTGAAAATATATTTTGTGCATTTTTTGTCATCAGAAGAGCCATGTGATAAACAGAATCTTACATGAGTAGTCATTTAGTCTGAAATTTATGAAACTCGTTGGGTAATTTCGGTATTTTGCTCGCCAAGGCTCGCAAATACCGAAATTACCCAAACTCGTTTCATAAATTTCCTATTAAATGACCACTCAAGTAAGATCCTCTATATCTACTTTTTGGTTGAAAAAGAACTTAACCTGGAGCTGTGGATCTTATGTATATGTTGTTCTGATGTTCTACCTGTTTTTGGTTGTACAGTGTGCTTATGTTGGCATTTAACTTTACTTACAGGGAGATGGTGGTAATGACACGTGAATATATGTCTACATGCATAACTACTAGACAGTGTTGGGAAGTAAAAGGGCAGGCTGGGCCAGCCTAGAATTTTAATGAAGGATAACAAGTGATTGAATATTACCATCCTTTGTAAAAATGTATTAAAGAGAAAAAACAGAAAATCTTTTTCTTTCTCTGCAGTGATTACTAAGGCTGGCACAATTAATCGGATAATCCATTAATTGATTGATAAATTCCACAAAAATGATTATCCTTACAGATTTGCTAATAATTGATCATTTAATTTCTGTGTCTCTAACTTTACCGTATTTACCCTTAGTATTCAGACACCTCAACTCCTTACCTTAATTAATCTAAAATTTGAACAAGTACAACTTACTAACCAATGTTGTGTCTAAAAATAGCTGGATGAGTGGCAAACAGTGTAGACCCTGATGAGGCGCCGCTTTTTTGAGACGTCTCGTCTGGTCTATACTGTTTGCTCAGGCCTGTCAGATCGAATACATACAGTAAAGTACAACATATGGTAGGAGTCACGGTCAGACAGACAGTTAAAATTATGAACAAATCTTCAGTGATTACTAATCGCTCATCGATTGCAATGGCAGGACTGATAATCGATTATCTTTTCAGCTCCGATTAGCCAGCCTTAGTGATTACATAGCTCCAGTCTAGAACCATAACTAAATTTGACAGGGTCACAGAGGGGACAAATGTTTAATCTTTGTACATTGGTATCTGTAGTGGGATAGATGTCCCCAAATTTCAATTTCTGTGGGAAAAAAGGGAAACCCCTGCAGCTTGCTCAAAAGGGGGCACATAATACCACAATAATAAGGGGATATACTTAGTAGATTTTTTACCATTTTTACAAGGGATGACATAACTTCCTGTTTCAGATATTTTTTTCCTTTTAGATCCTTTCAGAGTGGAGGAAAAACAGTTTTCACATATTTGCTTCCCCTGAAACCAGGCCATGATCAGAAAGGAATATCACTGGAAGTGCTTAAAAATAATTGTCTTTGTGTTAACTGACAAATATTTTTTTGATTTTGTCTTCTACAGTATTAAACAGCATAAATGGTGTGTTTAAAATGTCCCATCAACAGTTTTTAGCTCACCTGAGCTGTGATCAGGATGAGCTATAGTGATCACCCTTTGTCTGCCATCAGTCTGTCGGTGTGTGCGTCTGTCTGTAATTGTGTACAAATGTGGCTTGGGTAGGGGATTAAAAAAAAGATAAAATTAAGGTGATCTGTACCTTGGTTTGGTTGCCATGGCAACAAAAAGCTCCCATAGACTTATAATGGGAAAATGATTAGATTGCATTTTCTCCACAACCAGTAAAGTGATGTGAACCTTGGCAGCTATATGTTTTATGACCAGTGGCCATTTTCTTTGGTTGCCAAGGCAACATTAAATTTTAAAAAAGAGATTCTTTAAATGACAACTCCTCCAAAACCACTGAAGCAGTAAGACTCAAATTTAGTACAAATAATGCTTGGGTAAGTTATTCAAAATAGATATCAGGAGATGACATTTATAAGCCAAATGGCTTAGTGTCAGATCCTTATGCCAGATCTTATTTATATGTTGTAAATGTATACTAGCTCTGAATAAAATATTGTTTAAACCAAAATTGATAAAATTATGGTGATCCACATCTTGGTTTGGTTGCCATGGCAACAGAAAGCTCACATAGACTTAAAATGTGAAAATGGTTAAAATGCAATTTATCCATAACCAGTAAAGTGATGTGAACCATATTTGGCAGTTATGATCATCTGATGATTTTCAACCCCATTTGTCAGTTTTATCTTTGATGGTCGGAGGTGGCAAAGGTGTCATGTAACTTATGTCACTGGGGCGTCCAGCTGATATTGGCTTACACTTGGGCAAGGCCTATTATCCTTGTAGTAGGTAAGGGTAGAGGAGGAATGTTTTTTATTTTTTTCTGTTTCTTCACTTTCATTCATTTTCCTCTTTCTTCCCTGTCCCTCTATTTCATCTCCTCTACCATCTCTTTTCTCCCTTTCTCTGGGAGATGACACAAAATGACCCACAAGGGTTGACCTGTCGTTAAACCCCAACACAATCAGTCAGTTGTCAGTTTTATGACCAGTGGCCATTTTGTTAGGTTGCCAAGGACGTTTTTTATCCACTGTGGACTGTATATGTCCATGCAGTCCTCTCTCCCCTTGTAACTGGCAGATTTGAATGGTTTCTGTGTCAAACTTTAGCACCACCGCCTGTGCATTTGTGTCCATTGCATTCAACCTTCTGGGTTCTTGGGGTAGGAGCCTATTGGCTTAAGTCCAAAATTTCTTATTCGGCTATCTGCCATGGACAATATACTTCCAGAGGCTTGTTGCTCTCATTGTACCGTTCAAATCTAAAATGCTTGGGTATTAAACAGAACTCCTGCTGGCTACACCTTTGCACAAGTTGGTATAGGTGTGTCAGGGGTCAGTTATAGTGCCCATGCGAGCCCAGGCTGAAGAGCAAAAGTCAAGCACATAAATGGACAATATATGTCCACGCTGTCCTGGTGGATTGGAACAACTTACATGACAACTTTAAGCCCCACTACCTGCACATTCGAGCCGGTTACTTTAGACCTTCTAGGACTTTGGGCTAGGAGCCCATGGGCTTATAAAAGCCCAAAATTTCATATTCGGCTGTCTGCCATAGACAATATATGTCCAGAGGCTCTTAGGTCTCATTGAACCATTCAGATCTAAACGTTTGGGCATTAAACATGATTTGTCCCATCTAGGCATTTGCATGAACAGAAACAACTCTGCAAATTGTAGACCATGATCAGCAGTGCTTATTAGATATTCCTTCTCTCTCTCCCCCCTATTGACCATGAAATATTTTCTATGGTCATTCTCTCCCTTCTGCTCATTCAAGAAGGACAGTTGTCAGTTTCTGGTGAAAGAATGTGCACAATACTGGTTGAGAGGACCAAGCATGTCCAGTAAACATGTAGTCAGATAAACTGACCGCGCTCGACATGACCCCACTGGGTTGACTTGGCCGTAAAACTTTAACACAAACAAACAATCTCAATAAAGAGACTGGATATACTTGGCAGATTTTCTGCCAGGTTTACAAGGGATAAAACTTTCTGTTTGCCTTTGTGCAAACCAAACCCTTTCATAGGGTTGCAAATTCTTCACTTTTAGATTAGACCCTTTCAGAATGAAAGAAGAACAGTTTTCACTTATTTGCTTGGCCTGAAAGCGTATCAGTGTCCGTTAAACCCTTAAAGACTAAATAAACACTCCCACAATATATATTAGAAGAGTCCATTTTCAATTTTAGGTATATCAGGCTATATGATACAGATATTTCTACAGAAAAACGGTTAAACTATTTGCAAACAGTGGAGACCCTGATCAGATGCCGCATTCTGCAGCGTCTGTACTGTCTGCACTGTTTGCCAGTTACCCGTTTAGGTTCTCCGGTCAGGTCACGATGTGGAAGGAGTATCTCTCAAATAAAGTGCTTAAAAATAATTGTCTTTGTGTGTTTACAAGTAGTTTTGGATGTTGTCTGCTAGTTTTAAATGGCATGAATGGTGCCTTAAGAGTTCGTAAATGTCCCACTAACAGTTTTTATATTTTTGGACAGTATAGAAGGTAACTGACTTCTTTGGAAGTCAATCTTCCAAACTCTTCATGGAACTTGGGTTAGGTGCATAAATATAAGTAAATCAGTTTTATATTTTTATTATCTCCCCATAAAATAACAGATCTCATTGAACAAGAAAATCTCGCTTTTATGTTTATCATCAGTTAACAACATGCATATTATATAGTAACCTTTGTCATTCTATGGGCAAATTCAGCAGATGACCAACGAATAGTTTTCTTGTTTTTCTCAGAAAATAGGGTTTGACAGGAAATAATTTGCATCAAAAGTCAGACTATTTTTTTGAAAATAAGAAAAAAATACTTCTAAGAGTCCTCTGCTGAAAATTTTACCCAGCAAGCTAAGCATATAAGAAACTGGGGAATGGTTTTCATTCCAAAGTACTACTATTTAAGTATTGTGGCTCTAGACAGGTTAGGCATGATATTAACTCTATATTTATTTTGAGTATTTGAACAGAAAGGACTGAACAAACTGTAGACTTTGATCAGGCTCCATAAAATATGGGATCTGATGATGGTCTACACTGTTTGCCACTCAAGTATAGGCTTTTAGAAACATTAAGAAGTACATTTGCAGTAAAATGGACTAACTGAAATTTTAGGACAAGTATGGTAAGGAGTTAAGGTGTCCAAATAATTGGTAAATACAGATTGTGAAAAAACTGCCAAGGTTCTTTCTGGGCATTGCAGCTTAGTCGCCATTCAAACTGGTGTACTGTATACATACAAGCTAAGCCTTGGGAAAAACTCTCCAATACACATTGTAAATCCCAGGGCCAAGTTGTTCAAAGCGTCGTTAGCTTAACGAGCTCGTTAAGGGTCATTTTCTTAACTGTTTTAGCAGATTCAATATACAATATTCTGATAATTTTTGCTGAAAAAATGTGAGTAGCTTTTGCACTGCAAAAGCTACTCACATTTTTTCAGCAAAAAATTTCAGCATATTTGCGTATCACTCAATGTAAATTTTAACGAATCGTTAACTAACGATATTGTTAGCATTGAACAACTGGGCCCTGAACAGTTTGTACAGGAAAGGTCCTTAACCCTTGTCCTGCTGAACGTGGATTTGTCTTGCCTTTGCAAACAGTGTAGATCCAGATCAGTTGGCTTCTAAAGAAGCCAACTGATCTGGATCCACACTGTTTGTCATTAGGTATATGAATTTGTATCAACAATCTAGTTCAAGTAATCCGATTGGCTGAAAATTAGAAGTGGGGGTGGCATCTTAATTTATTCATCACATACTGTGCAGCTTTATTAAGGTATATGCAGGCAGTGAAGTCTGATCAAAGGCTTTGCTGTCTTTTTACAGAATTACTGGCTACTGAAGAATATATTGATGTACTGTGTATAGGACAGTCACTGATTAGACTGCATACCTTCCCCAGCTGATCCAGATCTTTACTGTTTACAGCATATGCCCCAAAAATACATTTTCTCACTTGCATGGCACCTGTATAGAAAGAACATACTGAAAGAAGTGTTACCCCATTAAAGACTGAATAAACTCTCCCACACTATATGTTGGATGAGTCCATTGTTGATTTTAGGTATGTCAGGCTATAAGATGTAGATATTCCAAAAGAAAAGAAGAAAAAGGATGAACTATATGCAAACAGTGAAGGCCCTGATCAGACACCACATTCTGTCGCATCTGATCTGGGTCTGCACTATTTGCCAGTTACCATTTAGGAGTCTCAAGTCTTCAATGGGTTTAACTCCAAAATCCTTTCCTCCATTTGTGACAGGTGAGAAAGAATTACCATATTTACCCAAAGTATTCAGACATTAACTCCTTACCATACTTGTCCTAAAACAGCAACAGGTCCATGTGCACTACCTGCTGATGTGTCTGGATGAGTGCCAAATTGTAGATCCTGTAAACTGTTTGCTTAGGCCTTTCTGTATCAAAACTTGGGTAAAAAGATACTGGTCAACACACTCACACCTAGGTTTCCAAAGTGGACTCTTCCATCTTTGAATGTAGACAAGTACATTATTTAAATAGGGGCATCAGTTACAAAATCAAAAACAGAATGGTAAACAGTATAGATCCTGATGAGACAGTCATGAGCCATCTCATTTGCATCTAAACTCTTGATGTATCTATTTTAGTTTATAGAGCTTAAACGGTTAAAAATGAAGTAAAGAGAAAAACATAGTGAAACAGGGAGACAGATGTGTTAATGACTGTAGGGAGGATAAAGAAATGATGTAATGAATTCAGCAATCTGTAAAATAAAAATAAGGAAATGGTGAAATATAATTAATTGATGCAAGGAACCTCAGAAGAATAAATGAAGCAAAGAAAGGTAAATCTAATGACTAAATGAAGTAAGGAGAATAATGATTGATGTAAGGTGGTTGAATAAGTGAAGTTATTTGATGAGGAAACAGAATTTAATGAATGGAATACTGGAGACAGAGAACTGAAGGAGACAAAAAAATGCAATGAGTGAGGCAAGATGGAGAATTTAATGAAGACAGAAAAGAAGTCATATTGAGATAATGGAGGGTTGATAATGAAAGCCATGAAGTACCATAGAGTCATGAATTGAACTTTGCCTCCAGCAGGACTGGAACCTGGGAGCTGGTGATTGACATCAGGAGCACTAACTACTAGGACACACAGACACTTCAATGAAGTAAGGAAGACTCTACCTAGTTGGAAAATGTAATGAAGTAATAACTGACATAGAAGTAAACAAGTGAATTAACCCTTAAAATGCCAAGAAAAAAAGCATCTGAAAATGTTCTCTGTTTATCTTGTCTGCCGAATATTCTTGCAAACTTTTCAAACCTATTTCTGCATACAGTCAAAATGTGTGGACCCTGATCAGATTGCTCCTAGAGGAGCAGTCTGATCTGGGTCCACACTGTCTGCAAAAATGACTTAAAATCACAAGCAGATGACAAAGCAGACGACAATTGTTGTGATTGGCAGTTTAAGGGTTAAGAAGAAAAGAAATTCAATGGGTATGGAAGTAAACAAGTGAAGTAGGAAGAAAAGAAATTCAACTGATAAAGAAAATGGACAAAGAATGCCGTAGAATAAGGGGAATGGCTATACTTTCAGGGGAGGGGAGGGGAGGCAACTGTCAAAATTCTTGTGCTTCCCTTCTGAAAAGGGGTCTACTCAAAGAGGAAAGAATGTGCTCTCAACCTTAAGAGTAGATAGATCCCTTTTAGAAGAGGCCTGGCATGCAGGAAAGCCAACAGGAGGTCACAAAAGCTGTCTCCCATCTAAAACAACGCAGAAATTCTACCAACTTTATCCAGCCCCCTTAAAGAGGTACAAGAATGATAAATGGTTATTATTCGAAAGAGAAACCGGGGACCAGTTTATTACTGATCATGAACAGACTCAACAAACGAAACCGGGGACCAGTTTATTACTGATCATCACCCTGAGTCTGTCTGCTATTTTCAATTATCTTATGTGTTTCTTACTTCCAAGGGATCAATCTTTTCAGACCTTGAAGCAAGTTTTATTTCTACTGTTTTAAGCTACTCTTACTTTTTTTTTTTTTTTTTTTTTTTTTTTTTGTTAGGTTTGGTTTTAAGTTCTACAAAGCTCTATCATTATGTACTGTAAATATGAAGATACAATTGACTCTCGTTATCTCGAATTCCAAGGGATTCTCTGAAATACTTTGAGATATCTGTACCTTGACATATCAGATTTGTAGAATTGAGGAAAAAATAATTTGAACAACCACATTTAAGAAATATATATGTAATTGGACTCTTGAAGTTAGAGATATATTGAAAATATTGTGGAAAAGAGGAGAGGAGCAATTTCTCCTCTTTTCCACATTATTTTTTTACCTGTTGTTAGATTTTCATGTTATGCAGGGACCAGATTTTCGCTTTGAGTTAAGCGGTTATTCGACATAAGTGAGACTGAGATAACAAGAGTCAACTGTATTTTAAAAGTTTCTCAATAGCCATTTATATCTGACACTGACAGAATTATGGAACATATATCATATTTACCCTAAATATTTGGATGCCTCATGAACGGTCCTAACATAGGACCAAGCTTGTTACACACCTAATGGTGTATCTGAAAACCCAGCAATGTAGACACTGATCAGGCACAATATTCTGTGATCTCTGATCTAGATCTTCACTGCTTGCTGAAGCCTGATTGTTCCAGTACTTAGGATTAACAGGGTAAATGCCAAATTCTGACTTCCAAATCAACTTCAGCATGACTTGGCATACTGCTCATAAAAAAATAAATAAAAACAAAACAGGGCCCAGTTGTTCAAAGCGTCGTTAGCTTAACCAGCTCATTAAGGGTCATTTCGTTAACTGTTTTTAGCGGATTAAATACACAATATTCTGATATTTTTTGCTGAAAAATGTGAGTAGCTTTTAAGCAGTCACATTTTTTCAGCAAAAAATTTCAGAATATTTGGGTATCACTCGATGTAAATTTTAACGAATCGTTAACTAACGACTTTGTTAGCTTTGAACAACTGGGCCCAGGTAAATAATTACAAAAATAATAAAACAATGGCTATGGTTAAGCCAGCAGTAATGCAGTATAATAAATCTCTGAATAAATTGCAGTACAGTTGTATATTGATATACAAAAAAATATTACAACAGTTAAATTCCATTTATAAGTTCTACAACTGTTTACATTCTGTAGCCTGAGAAAATCCACAGAAGTTACTGCCCTTTGGATTCCTCTATCATTTTTATTCAAAATACTTAGGAGGAATGGGTACATCTATACTGGGAGGTAACTGTCAAAAATGGTCTGTCCCTTTTTAAAGGGGTCTATTCTAAAAGGAAAGAAGCAAATGGATCATGAAAGTTGTCTTCCTTGTTAGAAAATGCCAGAAAAGTATCCAGTGCCCTTAAATCTGTAAAATGTACAAGACCATGTACTGTATTTATCCGTCTAACATTGGTTGTGTTACAGATATTTGATTTTCCCCATTGTCAAAATGGGTTTTGATTATGCAGTTGGAGAGAGATTTTCAACAACTTCCACTTGTTTAAAATTCATGTAATGATCACATTTTTATTATGAAATTATTAAAATTCAGCAGACAGGCATTTTTTTTTTTTTTTTAAAGAAAAAGCTTTTAAGAATAAAAGAAAAAGCTTTTAAGAAAATCAGTTTGCTGTAGAAAATCTGTGTTTGGTCACTTTGTGGTCATAAATTCCATTTTGAGCAAAAATATGCAAACAGTGAAGTCCCGGACCAGCCTGACCATGTTTAGTTTGATCAGAACTATTTTCATTGAGATAATCTATAGTGTTAATTGAATATGGGCAACCAACAGTGGTCAGGCTGCCCAAATGCAGTCTGATCAACGTTTTCATTACCAGCATAGATAAGGGCCTATCTTCATGTTGCCCTACAGATTTCTGCAGACCAAGATCTGACTGCACAGGTGCCCAGATTGACCTGGATGTCTACATTTCCCACAGATTTCTTTCAGCTTCTTGTGGCTCTGGTATTACAGAATAAAAAAATATAAATGGAATTTTAATGAAAAAAGAGTTTATAAATGGTCTTCAAAAATCACAGAATACCAAGACTAGAGGTTATGTAACTAAACAAAAGCAAATAAAATGGTATAACAGCTATATTGATGAAATGCTAATAAATAGTAAGTCAATACATGAAAAAATAAAACTAGAATCAAGTGTTTGTAACGATGTGCTTGTCCCTAAAGAAAACACATAAACATGAGGCAAATTATTACACTTCTTTAGTGTCAGAAATATAATCCTTTTCATGCTGAATAAATTAAGATGCCATGCCCACTTCTAATTTCCACCCAATCAGATTACTTGATCCGAGTTTTTGGTAGAAATTCACATATTAAATGACAAAACAGTGCAGATTCATAAGCCAACTGATCTGGATCTACACTGTTAGCTAAGACAGGGCATGTTGTGTTCAGCAAGAGAAGGGTAGTGTACTCTAAAGATGTGAGTTCTATTTCATAAACAGAGTTACTGTATCATTAACAAATGCAGTATAACCTAATTAGACATCAAATACCGTATACTCTTAAGATGAATGGGCCCTTTCAAGGAAGGCAAGGCAACTGTCCAGACTGTTTTGCCTCCCGTCCAAAAAGGGGTCTCTTCTAAAAAGAATCTGTTCACCTTGGTGAACAAATTCTTTCTTTTAGAGGAGATCCCTTTTCAGAAGGAGTCTGGAGTACAGAAAAGCAAAAACAGGAAGCCAAAGAAGTTGTCATTGTTGTTAAAAAAAAAAAAAAAAAACTGCAGAAAATCTATCGAGTGTATCTATTTCTCTTAAAATTAGCTTTCTGTGTCAAGAGATTCAAAGGCTGGAAAAAAAGCCAAGTACAGAAAAGGGCCACTGCACCATAAAAATTGATGCATTCCACCCAAAAGCAAATCAGGTGATTTTTAAATCATACCCAACTAGTAAATCATATAAATACTTTTTGAGATATCTTGCTCACAAACCAGTGTTGAAGAAGGAGCATACATTATGAAAACACGCCTATTCAAATATATAGAAAATTTCACCTTCAAAAACTGAAAAGTTTTTAGATAAAAAACTCTGATATTTTTTCTTATTTCTGATCAAAACATAGATTGTGGGTACTCGTTAAAACTGCCTCGGCGAGGCCGTTCTAACGAGTACCCACACTCTATGTTTTGATCAGAAATAAGAAAAATAATGTATACCCCTGTAAACCCCAGTTTTACTATATAAAAGTGGGGTTTGAGGGGGTCAAAATTATATAGCTATGTTTTCGTGATGACTCCACAAAGCAATATGCCATACGTCAATTTCTACTGAATCCCATTGTATAATATTGTAATGTAGATAACACGTGTCTTGTATATTTTTGATATATGTTTTTTTTTCAGGCTGGCTAATCAGAGCTGAAAAGATAATCGATTATCGGTCCTGCCATTGCTATCGATAATCGATTAGTAATCACTGAAGATTAGTAATCAGTGAAGATTTGGTTATAATTTTACCTGTCTGTCTGACCATGATCCTTACAATATGTTGTACTTTACTGTATGTATTAGATCTGACAGGCCTGAGCAAACAGTGTCGACCTAGATGAGACGCCACAGATGCAGCATCTCATCTGGGTCTACACTGTTTGCCACTCATCCAGCTATTTTAGACACAACATTGGGTAGTACGTTGTACTTGTTCAAATTTTAGATTAAGTATGGTAAGGAGTGGAGGTGTCTGAATACTAAGGGTAAAGTAAGAGACAGAAATTAAATGATCGATTATCAGTAAATCTGTAACGATAATCATTTCTGTGGAATTCATCGATCAATTAATCAATTATCCGATTAATTGTGCCAGCCTTATTAATATTATACAAGAAATAAACGTCCAAGCTAATATGCCCTTCCAACTTTTTCAAAACCTGGGGTAAACCGATATATGCAGCTAAAAAGATCAACTTCTCCAGAACTTCGTTTGCATACTTTTCAGATCTGATTTATATATATACAATCATTCTCTAATGAAGTCAAAAAATTTAATTTCTGTTATTTTGGTGTCAAAACTTATCTTGTGAGTACCCACAGTGATCTCTGATTAGGTGATTCCAATGAGGACTCACTATGTACATTTAGTGCAAAAGTAAAAAATAATCTAAATTATCACCTACAGTAAATGTCCTAAAATTTCGTACACCAAGGTTGTTGACAAAAAGGCATATGCAAACAGTGACGGCCCAGATCGAGCAGTCTGATCAGGGTCTTCACTGTTTGCCATTTCACTAAGTATTTTAAGAAACAGCTGCATAAAAAGCAAAATTCAGGCAAAAAAAAGTATGGAATAAAGTGTTCAAATTTTTAGGACATTTACCGTAATTATCACCTCATCTGGAGCTACGATTCATGTATTTATACGTTTGCCCTTTGCATTGTCCCTGTAAGAAAATGACAAAAGCCAACATTGCAGGAAGACTCAGATCATCACATAAACATACCTATATAATTTTGACCCCGTAAACCCCACTTTTATAGTAAAACTGGGGTTTACAGGGGTATACAATATTTTTCTTATTTCTCCTAAAAAACATATATTGTGGGTACTCGTTAGAACTGCCTCATTGAGGCGGTTCTAACAAGTACCCACAATCTATGTTTTGAGCTGAAATATGAAAAATTTCAGAGTTTTTTATCTGAAAATTTTCAGTTTTTGGAGGTGAGATTTTTCTATATATTTGAATAGGCATGTTTTCTTAATGTCTTTACTGTTTGCTGGAGCAAAAAAAGAACCCTCTGCTCCATGAATATACACAACATTCTGCCAATCTTATCAGACCAGAAACATGGTAAAGTCTTTTTACCTCGTCTTTTTTTTTTTTTTTTTTTTTTCACCTCAACAAAATTCCTAATATGCATGTATTTATTCATTTAAATTGTATAGTATTATAGTATATGATATAGAGGTTTACCATCATGATCTGAGTAATACATTACTTGGGTGTATTAATGAACATCTCAGATATCTGTAATGTATAATAAATCAAGGACACGGCTTTGAAATTTAAAGTTAATTTCAGACTAGCAGTTCTGAAAAAAAAAACAATAAGAATTCACTGATGACTGACAGCTTTCACAGAAATTAAGAATGAAAAAAACTAGGAGGCTGAACGCTAAGGATACAATCATGAATGCGCTTCTGCAAACAAAGTATTCTCAATATCTTATGCTAACACTAGATTATTACATCTTGTATACAAAACTACATATTTATTGGTATATAGGAATCAAGATTAGAACTTTCACAGCCTGCACTGCAAATAAGAACAAAAATAATCTCAATATCCAAAAGTTGCATATTCCTCAAAATTAGATATTTTTTATCCAAGAAAGGTTTAATAAACAGATATGTAGTATTAATATGATCCTTAAATGTGGCATCTGACAGCCAGTAAATTTCAGTTGGTCTCTGGTTTTTCAACTGGATCAAAAAGGTAAATGATTTTTTATTATATCTGAATTAATGTTGGCAACATTAATTCAGAGATATGATAAAAACTCATTTCATTTCAAGAATGAGAGACTAATTGAAATTTTACAGGCTGTCAGGTGCCACATTTAATGATTGTATTAATACATGTACCATATATCAATTGATTAAACCTTTCTTGGATAATAAAATGTCTAATTTTGAGGAATATGGAGCCTTTAAGCAGTGAAAACTTGCACATCTAATAGCATATACACTACAACTTCTTTATAATATGGTTAGTTATAACATGGTTCAAAAATGGATCCCAAACATATATAGATTATATTGAAAAATGAACATAAATGGTCATTTTTCAATATAATCTATACATTTTTGTTTGGATATAACATGGTTGTTTAACTAACACGGTTTAGGCTATGGACCCCAACAATAGTGTTATGAAGAGGTTGTGGTGTAAATGAAAAATTGCACTATTCACTGTGTTTATCATTGCAACAAATACCAGATCTGTCCTAAAAATTCTGACAGATAAACCTTGGCAAACTGTACAAACCCAGACTGAACTGCTCCTAGAGCAATAAGAATGCAGGAAACAGATCAAACATCCAACAATAGTAATTTTTTGTTTATCTAGATTTAGCTAAGATAAGAAAATTACTGTTCTTGTCCATTGAAACTGTAGAAAATGGTTGTCTAAAGTGAAGTGGTCTCGTTGTAAATAGAGTTACAAGGTCCTTACTTAGAAACACAGGAATTGTTACATGCTATTAAAGACAATTTGAATATGAAAAAAGTTTATTAGCTAGTCAATTCAAAATTATGTCAACTTGTGAAAAGCATTTTACACTTTGTTTGCTGTGGTATTCATCTTGGATAAGCTTATCATAATGATAACAGGTGCAAAGAATCTATACATTCCCTGAACATTTAAGGCCTCCCAGGCAGAGTACAATTCCCTATGTTCTCCCACAGCTATTTGTACTGAATTCGCACATTTTGCTCTCTTCAGCACATTTTAGGATACATCTGCTGGTAGTAATACAGACATCCTGTTATGTTATAGCGCTGGGCCCAGTAGTTCAAAGCATCCTTAGCTTAATGAGCTCTTAATGGCAAACTCATTAACTGTTGTGGCTAAGGTATTTTCAAATACATTGATATTTTTGCTGCAAAAATGCGAGTAGTTTTTGCAATGCAAAAGCTACTCACATTTTTTCAGTAAAAAAAAATATCGATGTATTTGCCATATTTCAAGACAGAAATTTTAACCTCACATCAGCTAACAATTTTGTTAGGCTTTCAACAACTGGGCCCAGAAGTGTCTAAATATTTAGGATAATAACATTATGCACATTACCCAAAATGAAGGTTTTAAATCCTGTGAACCCCAGCTTTTCATCTACAGTGAACCCTCATTACAACGATATCATTTGTTCCCAAAGATATTGCCATTAAAATGAATTTGTTGTAAAGAATTCTTAATGAGCAGAATGATATGCAACGAATTCCATATTTTATTCTTATTTCTTCACAGAATGTATGTTTTGGATATTTGTTAGTATTGCCTCAGTCTAACAAATATCCGAAACATACGTTGCTTGAAGTATTGAATAATAATGTCCCTGTATAATTTCTGATTAATTGTCACCTCTTGAGAGAGGGTTTCTGTGCTAGTCAAATTATCAGTATAACAAATTTTGTCGTTGTATTGAGTGTCAGTATAAAGAGGGTTGACCGTACTTCATTTAACCTTTAAAGTGTCAAGCTAAATTGTAGCAGACAAAAGTATTTATTTTTTTATTATTTTCAGTAAAAATTAGATTGGACATTTGATGCACTTTGTTTGCCTGTCTAGCCTTATTTTCTAAGAAAAATAAAAACGTATGTATATATTTCACAATGTCTGCTGCAGTAGCACCTATGTAACTGTTGCCCGGCTACATTAAAAATCTGACTGATCGACTGACTGCAGTTATGGCTGACTCATTAAGGTTAAAATGTGTTTCTACAGGTGAACAGTGAAGGCCCAGATTAAACTACAGATATACAGGCTAATCTAGGCCTTTATATTGGGGCTCTAAATAAAACATTTTTTTAACCTAAATATTCTGGGCCCAGTTGTTCAAAACTAACGATGTGGTTAGTTAATGTATCGTTAAAACTTTGGTCATTAAATATGGATTAGACACTAATTTTTTTGCTGAAAAAAATGTGAGTAGCTACTCACATTTTTTTCAGCAAAAAATACCTGTGAATTAGATATTGTACTTACTAGAACAGTTAACATTTTGACCACTAACGAGCTAGTTAAGCTAACGATGCTTTGAACAACTGGACCCTGGTAATTTTTTTATTTTGGAAAAAAAAAACTCCAAAACCTCGCTGAGGCACTTCTAATGGGTATCCACAACATATGTTTTTATGCAGAAATAAGTTGCAAGAAACAACTTGTTCAGAACCTACAATAAACAAACACAATGATCATAAAGCATAAAGCTAGGAGAATGACAGGAAAAAAAAAAAACATATAAAAATGGCCATAACTTGATGGCAAAATAAACAGACTATATTATTTAAAAAATTGAGAATAATATCTGTATTATGACTGGTCTTGACATGAGGTGCAGCATAAAAGTACACAAAACGGTATAAGCTGACGACAAAAATAAGGAGACATGCAAGTCAAGAAATGTACATGTAATGGAATATGCTAAAGACAAAAATAACCATAACGAGACATTTCAAAATTTACAACCCAGAATAATGCACTAAAAAATGGTTGGATTTCACATTTATACTGATTTTGTGTCTGTATACTGTCAAAAATTAAATGAATACTTTCTAGTAGATTTAGCACATTTACAAACCATAAATGCTTTACAATAAGAGCCATAACTTGAGAAAACATACTTTCTGATGTGCGCCCAACAAACTCAATCAGGCTGCGCATCCGTAGAGTCTGATCATAGTCTTTGTTGTCCACAAGAAGAAACTTTGTATCCATTGCTATCCAAAATGTGTCCAGTGAAGATTCTGATCAGACTGCGCAAATGCGCAGGCTGATATGAATCTTCGCTGGGCGCACATGTCCGAAGGTACATTTTCTGACACTGGGGCTTAACCCTTGTCCTGCTGAATAAATTAAGATGCCACGCCTACTTCTAATTTTCAGCCAATCAGATTACTTGATCCAGATTGTTGATACAAATTCACATACTTAATGACAAACAGTGCAGATCCAGATCAGTTGGCTTCTACAGAAGCCAAATGATCTGGATCTAGACTGTTTGCAAAGGCAGGGCATATCCGGGTTCAGCAGGACAAAGATTAATGTAACTGTAAGGTAGGTGGTCTTAGAAAAATGAACATGTTTTTACAGAGGAGAAAAACAACGTACAGAGCACATATTTATGAAGAACAAGTTTTGAAACACTTCTGTATTTTTTTGTTGTACACCAACAATACGAATCCACTAAACTAAGAAAAATTATAAAAAGTATCAACTTGCAAAATACAAAGCTTGACTAAAATAGACAACCTGTTGTACATTAAATAAATGCACATTAAATCAGACTACATATGGCATATGAATGACAGTTACATTTGGGCCACCCCATGCGAAAGCGTGTCTTCGGGCATAGGTGGACAGTAAAGTGCTGGATCAGCCTGCGCATCCATGCAGTCTGATTAGGACCTTCACTGTCTGCTTACAGAATTATTTGATACTACATTGCAGAATGTATGAAATGAGAGCAAAGGCCAGGGCCCACTTGTTCAAAGCGTCGTTAGCTTAACAAGCTCGTTAAGAGTCATTTATTAACTGTTTTAGCAGATGCAATATACAATATTCCAATATTTTTTGCTGAAAAAAATGTGAGTAGCTTTTGCACTGCAAAAGCTACTCACATTTTTTCAGCAAAAAATTTCAGCATATTTGCGTATCAATCGATGTAAATTTTAACAAATCGTTAACTAATGACGTCGTTAGCTTTGAACAACTGGACCCAGGCTGATACTCTGCCCATGCATAGGATAATCTGAATCTGCATATTTTGCTCACGTTCCAAGGCACCTTTTTGCTTGATGCGGCCCATTTAAGGATATCTTTAAAGGACACATATACATAGCTTCAATTAACACAGTAGTGTAAAATGTATTTGAAATCAGTTGGGCCATGAGAGAAAGGGGCCAGTGTGCAGTGAAGGCCCAAATCACCATTCTAATAGACAGGCCATCCAGTTGCAGAACCCTCAGATACTGCAGAAAATAATGACAACAGTGGCCCAGATCAGAATGCACACATGAATAGACTGAACTAGACTATTGTCCCAAAGACCACTTTTTTTCATAGCACAAGTGAAATATTACAGCACCAATAAAAATGCACAATACAGAAGTGAATCACAGCTTGGGCACAGTAAAATCTGTTTTAGACCATATGCATCACGAAAACATGCCTATATAATTTTGACCCCCTTAAACCCCACTTTTATATAGTAAAACTGGGGTTTACAGGGGTATACATTATTTTTCTTATTTCTGCTAAAAACATAGATTGTGGGTACACATTAGAACCGCCTCACCGAGGCAGTTCTAACGAGTACCCACAATCTATGTTTTGAGCAGAAATATGAAAAATAGAGTTTTTACCTCAAAATTTTCAGTTTTTGGAGGTGAAATTTTCTTTATATTTGAATAGGCTTGTTTTCGTAATGACAAGGCTCTAGATCAGGTGCTTTTTTACCAAACCAAAAAGTATTGATGCTTTCCTTATCTATCCATGAAAACTTTTGTTGTTGGTACTCATTAGAAGTGCCTCAGTGGGGTGCTTCTTAAAGTATCCACAACACGTTTTGGTGGAGAAATAAGAAAAATATTCACCTGACACCCCTCTTATCTGGCACTATGAAATGTATTATAAGCCACATTCAGTGAAAACATAACGATCATTCTATGTATCCATCAGTCCGCACAAGGCCTTTGCTCTCTTTTGATAACTATATTCTGTCGAATGTGCCTGGAGAGTACTAATGATTAAAGGAGAACAGATACTGCATTTACTTAAAATACTGGAACACCTTAACTCATACCCCATTTAACTACCTGTTGATGTGTCTAAAGACTGCTGGAAGAGTGGCAAACAATGTAGACCCTGACCAGATGCCACATTTTGCAGAAAATCAATCCCAAAATCATCATCAACTACTCTTCCTTAATTTCTTGGTGAACACTAAAAATTGAGATCAGCCAGTGAAGATGCATAGTTTGATCAGGACCTTTGCCATATGACAATATATTCTACTGTACCATGACTTTGTAAGCAGAACAAAGGCCCTGATCAGTGTGCCTGAAGCCACCATTCACATGGTATGGCTCATTTCATCTATAAACTGCATCTGCTCAGAACTGATCTAACCAGCTCAACAACCTTTCACCTAATTTGACCTTATGAGGAACACTACAATAAAGATGTTATTAGCTTCATCTTTAACCCTTAAAGTGCCAAGTAAAATTTGTAGCAGACTGTATTCTATTTTTTCTGCTCCTCCAAATTTTTTCTTTGAAAAAAAAAAAAAATTCAAAATGCAGTCTGCTGCAGTTCTGAATGGCACTTTAAAGGTTAACAATAAACACAACTTCGGTCAAGACTGTCAAATTGACCTTGCAATCTTTGCGTAGATGAGTTTGAACACTTTTCCAGTGTTTGTTGGTAACAATGCTAACAGAAATCATAAGGCCCTACTACAGCTGTAGATAAAGGGTACCCAGGTAAATATTGTTTCACCAGGAAAGCATAAGAGACAATTCTAATGAATCTGCAATGAATGTTTCCATGAAAAAATGAAAAAAATATCAGATCTTTTTTTGGCAGAAAAAAAGCATCCTATATAGACCCCTTCAGCCTAAGGCTACTTTCAGGATCTTTCCTCTACACCTCTAATACACCGAAGCTATTTTTAGAACAAACAGATGCTGTAAACCTTAGGCACATTTGTCTCTACACTTTTTATGCACCAAGACTATCTGTAGCACAATAAAACAGATCAAGGGTTGAGCGCAAGACTGTAGCAACTCAAACATATTTTTGAAACCCTTGTTTAGGGGCAACTTTGACCCCTTTGTAAACAATGCAAATTTAGGTGCCATTGCTCGTATTATTTACAGAAATAAATGTAATATTCATAACGCCTTCATGGTGAGGAGATTAAGTATTGGGAAAAACAACCATCTGACTTGCTTCAGTATTGCAATCAACCCTCGATTCTGATGTACACTTTTGGCATAGTTACCTTCATATCTTCTAACTTGGTTATTTGATTTGCAACTTCAGAAAATGTACCTTCTGACATATCCAGGTCCAGATCAGCCTGCAAGCTGATCAGCATCTTCAACAGATACAGTCGACTCTCGTTATCTCGAATTCCAACGGACTCACTGAAGCACTTCGAGACATCCGTACCTCGATATATCAGAGTTGAGAGAGTGAGGAAAACAATAAATTGAACAACCACATTTAACAAATGAATATGTAATTTGACTCCTGAAGTTAGAAATATATATATATATAAAATAATGTGGAAAAGAGGAGAAATTGCTCCTTAGGAGCAATTTCTCCTCTTTTCCACATTATTTTGTTACCTGTTGTCATAGTTTCATGTTAAAACAGGGACCAGATTTTCATTTCGAGATAAGCAGTAATTTGAAATAAGTGAGTTCGAGATAACGAGGTTCGACTGTACTGGATAGACAAGTATGCAAAGTTTCATTATGCGGACAATGGCGACTGATCAGACTATTAAGCAGATAAGCAGGCTGATCTGTGTGTTGGGCCCAAATCATAAGGTATGTTTTCCCACATTAAAGCTCATTTAAAGAATAACACAGATTCTGTAAGCCTTGGGCATCCTTTCCCTTAAACTTCAAATATACCAAGGCTATTTGCAGCATTTGGACATCCTATCCCTTAAACCTCAAATATACCAAGGCTATTTGCAGCATTTGGACATCCTTCCCCTTAAACCTCAAATATACCAAGGCTATTTGCAGCATTTGGATATTCTTTCCCTTAAACCTCAAATACACCAAGGCTATTTGCAGCATCAACAGCTGCAGCAGCAATGGACGTTGTTGTTGCTGTGGCCATGGTAGTGTTGCTGATGGTCTGTACAACATGCCTTAATTCTTCAACCTGCTTTTCTATTGTACTGAAAACAAGAAAGAAAAAAAATGATTTATTGATTCAAATAATATTTCTGGGAAGGAAATTAAATGACAGTCTACACAACATCCAAAGAACTGCCAGACAAGTCAGACAAAATTTTGTTTGGTCAAGTAAATTTCTAAGAATTTCAAGTACTTTTTAATCATTTGTCTGTCCAGTGTCAGGCAGACTTTGAAAGTTTTTGTATACTATGAAAAGGGGCCTAGAAGCCTGTGGTCCCTAAAATTTAGGCTGGGCCCTTTAGTTTTGAAAGAAAATGCAATTGCAATCTGGCCCCATGGACAAGAATTGTTAAGGTTCATCTCTGATATTTTCAGCATCCTTTTGTGAATTCCTAATTGCTTTCTTTCACACCAAGGCCCTTCTCAGAAGGGGTCTACTATAAAAGAAAAAAATGCTGGCAAGGGGAGCATATTATTTCCTTTCATAGTAGACCTCTTTCAGAATGGAAGCAGAACAGTTTTGACAGACTTGTGTTCCATTACTCCTTTTAAAAAGAACAGATATGCTTTCTGTGGGGGCAATTCTGTCAAAATAGTTTCTACCTCCCTTCTGAAAAAGAGTAAAGTTTTTCCTTTTAGAGTAGACTGCTTTGAGATGTAGCTTGGTGTTTAGGCAAGCAAACAGGAATCATAAAAGTTGTTTCTTTTGTTGAAAAACTGGTAGAAAATCACCCAAGTGTATCCAGTCCCCTTAAATTTAAAAGTTAACACTTAACTCCTTTTTTTCTTTGTCTTAGTATATATATATTACCTTGAAAACTTGTAACACAGCTCAATAATTCATAGGAGTCATCTGTGGACATGATTCACATTAAATGCCATATTTGCAGGAGGAAAATATCATTTTTCTACTTCTAATATTATCAGCATATAAAAGCTAATATGACAAGTTTGAAAGGGCCAGTCCTCAGTGGCTCAGTCGGATGCCCGTCCGACTGGAGACCAGGAGGTCGCGGGTTCGAACCCCGCTGAGGGCGGCAACATTCTTTCGTGGAGACTGATCTGGCGAAAGAATGTGCATAATACTGGTTAACCGCTTAGAGGACTAAGCATGCCCAGTAAACGTGTGGTTAGGTAAACTGACCAAGCTCAACATGACCCCATTGGGTTGAATGGGCCGTAACACCTCAACAAAAACAATAAAGGGCCAGTCACAATTATTAAAAAAATATATGTATATTTTAGTTTTCTGAGAAAATAAGGCTCAATATTTCATGTGAAGCATCTCCAGCAGATAATTGGCATAAAATGTCGAGCTTATTGTCTCTGAAAGATAAAAATAAATTAGAAAGTGATCTGCTACAATTTTGAATGGTACTTCAAGTGTTAAAAGATATTTTAGTTTATCATAAATAAGATATGACAGGCCAAAGGCATATATGTGAAGAGCAAATCACAGTTTGGATACAAACTGCCACAAATGGGATCTGACACTTCATGCAAAATAGGATTTGACACTTCATGCATGTTCTCTCCAAAGATAAATCCTATTTTCTCGAAAAAATGAGAAAATATTTCAAAATATCATCTGCAGAAATTTTTACCTAGCATGCAAAGTGTAACTATTGATATCTGATTTCAAAACCTACCTCCAAGTGTTTGTTGATGTCTCAATGGTGTTAGAATGTGTGTCCATCTGTTGTTGAAGACCCGAGATCTCTGACCTTAGTGTGCTCAAACAGTTCTGAAGATTGTCTAAAGGCCTACAACCAAGAAATAAATCTTCCTGTATTTAGCCTAAATGTTCAGACAGACATGCCTGAGCAAATAGTGTAGACCCAGATCAGGTTCTAAGATATAAATAGATGCCATATTTTGTGGAGTCTGGTCTGGGTCTACACTGTTTGCTAAGGTCAAATGGTAAGCAGTGCAGACTCTGATCACTGCTCATTTTGGTCTGAATCTACAATATTTAACAAATAGAAGAAAAACATCATTTTCACAGAAAAAAAAAAACAGCTTATGGACAACTGAAACACATCCCAGGAGAGTAACTCTATAAAGGAAATATTTGCTTTCTTTCTCATTCTATTCCTATTAAGCAGAGCAGCATCTACTTTTGAAAGGATAGGTGTCTGTTATAACAAAAAACATAAATCTATCAACCTGCCAACTTACTTGCTCTCTAAAGCTCGTACAGCCGAATCCTGAACCAGTTTATCCATCTCGTCAAGGTCAAATGGTAGGGAAGGTAATTCATTTTCAGCATCTGAACCCCCATTTATTCTCTGGAGTGTGCTAAACTTCTGGGTCAGCTGCAATATGCATAGAGCATTAAGTTAATTAAATTCAGATGCCATGCCCAATTCTAACTGTCAGCCAACTGGATTGCTTGATCCAGGTGGCTGATACAAATTCACATACTGAATGACAAACAGTGCAGATCCAGATCAGTTGGCTTCTTCACCAGATCAGTTGGCTTCTGAAGAAGCCAACTGATCTGGATCTACACTGTTTGCAAAGGCACAGCATATCCGGGTTTAGCAGGACAAGAGTTAAGACAACTGGATACATCTTGTAATTTATGCCATGCTTTACAAGGGAGTCAACATTTGTGATCTGTTTGCTTTCCTTAGCATCAATCACCTACTGAAAAGGGGTCTACTCGAAAAGGAAAGACTGAGGGAGCAAGTGTTTTCCCTCTCACTTTCAGGAAGAATGCAAAAATGATTTTGAATGTTGGATCCCATAAAGTATCCATCCCCGTAATTTTTGCTGAAGGAAAGTTTAGCAGACATTGCAAGATATTTTTCTAATTCGACCTCGAAAAAAGAGCTTTGCATTTCATCAGAAATGGCTGCATTCTCTGGAATTATGGTGCATAATATTGAGACAATTCGCTTACCAGGGATCATATGAAACAGATAAATGAGTCCTTGAACCCTTCTGAACTTACATGTAACTATAAGTGATCAGTGATTGTCCAGATGATCCCTGCATCTATGTCCAGATGATCCATGCATCTATGTACATATAATGCAGTCTAAAGACAGCCTTTGCTATTAACTGACAGACTCTATAGTGGCCAAAAATTCAGTAATGAATTCAGAGTGATGATGATGGTTAGATGTTTAACATCCTTTTCAACATTATTTAAGTCATACTGAGATGATGGAAGGGTGACAATAAAAGGCTCTGAAGCTATTAAGTCATTAACTGAATTCCACCCCTAGTGGGAAATGAACCTACGAGCTCATGGTCCCAAGTCGAGAGCACTAACTACTCGGCCACCAAGGTACTTCCCAAACCTGTGTGATCAGACTGAAAGGTCCTAAACCTTATCTGTCTAAAAATTCATCAAAGCCCCTTGTTAACACTTCTGCTAGGATCCAAACCAAAAAAAAAAAACATGTTTGCTAAACAACAGTGTTATAGCCAAACAAAAATGTATAGATTATATTAAAAAAAATGACCATTAATGGTCATTTTTCTATAAAATCTATACATTTCTGTTTGGTTACAACATTTCTGGGATCCATCTTTAAACCCTGTCATACCTACAACCATGCTATAATAAACCTTGTGATAAAATGTTTGAACCAAATTTTAAAGAAAAAAGAATGGATTTTGAGATATCTCAAAATCCATTCTTTTTTCTTTAAAATTTGGTTAAAACATTATTCCAAATTCAAAAGACTATAACTAAATAGTAATTACCCGATGATGTTGAATAGATGATTTAAGAGCACTCCTCAGCTCAGATATTCTAGCCTGTTGTGCTTGTTTCTCGTGTTTGGTTGCTACCATCTCTAGTTTCAATGCTTCAATCTCACCATTCTTCTCCTGAAAATGTCAAAACCATGCATAGATCCATCACGAAAACATACCTATATAATTTTTACCCCCTTAAACCCCACTTTTATATAGTAAAACTGGGGTTTAAAGAGGTATACATTATTTTTCTTATTTCTGATCAGAAACATAGATTGTGGGTACTCGTTAGAACTGCCTCGTCGAGGCAGTTCTAACGAGTACCCACAATCTATGTTTTGAGCAGAAATAGGAAAAATATCAGAATTTTTTTATCAGAAAATTTTCATTTTTGGTGGTAAAATTTTCTGTACATTTATATAGGCATGTTTTCATAATGTCTGTTAGATTGATGAGGAGTTTTATGACTCAGTCAACACTATTAAGGTCATGTTGAGCTGGTCAGTTAACCTACTCCCTGTGAAGATTTAGTCCTCTAAGCAACTTGTGCACTAGTAAGGTACTTTTTTTTACAAAAAAAAAGTACTAAGGTAAAGTACTTTTTACACAAAAGTACAGATATTTTTCTTCTTTCAAAAACAAATGTTGTGGGTACTCATTAGAAGCACCTAACCAATTCTAATGAGTATCCACAACATTTGTTTTTGTGGAAAAAATATGAAATATATTTACCAGTAGCTCCCTCTGATCTGGAAGTATGACCACGAAAGTGTTTGGTCATTTAAAACAATGCTGTCTTGTCAGTACTCAAAATATCAGTGATATCCTGATGTACATTTGTATTGTTTGTTTGTTTCAATCATATTGTAATAGAGTATTTTATCGTATATGCTGCCTCATTGAAATACCATGATATGATTTTCTAGCTAGTCAAACTAGAGCTGTCAGAGAATCTGACTACAGCCCTACTGCAGCTCTATCAGAGGAGAAGTACATATATAGTGTCGAAATATTCTGAAGTCATCCTTACCAGACAACACTACTGTAGGACATGGTAACATGGCATCATAAAACCTATCAAGGGATTTTAATCCATGAGTTATGGGCCCTTGGCCCTGATTCCAGAATACATGATACATCAACCCACTGTCAATGCATGTACTCTTTTTTCAAAGCCCCTGTGTGTTATAAATTTCATCGAAGTACGACCACAAACATAAAAGTTATTGAGCAAAATGCATTTAATTTTTTTGAAAACCTACCAAGGGACATAACTCCAAGAGTTATGGACCCATGGCCCCTATTCTGGTACTATACATCCAGTCATTGTCCATGTTTGTACGAACTTTCAGCTTTCTAGCTTTCATAGTTCCTGAGAAATCTGTTACGAAAATTTTCAAGACTGGCAAAATTTGAAAACCTATCAAGAGGCATAACTCCAAGAGTTATGGGCCTTTGGCCACCATTCTGCCACAACACCTTCCTTATCTTAGAGACCAAGTGTGGTATAAGTTTCATCGCAGTAGGACCATAAACACAAAAATTATTGAGCAAAATGCATTTTAATTTTTTGAAAACCTACAAAGGTACAGAACTCCAAGAGTTATGGGCCCTTGGCCCCTATTCTGGTATACACGATACATCAAGTCATTTTCCATGTTCATACCAACTTTCAGCTTTCTAGCTTTCATAGTTCCTGAGAAATCTGTTACAAAACTTTTCAAAAACGGCAAAATTTGAAAACCTATCAAGGGACATAAAGCCAAGAGTTTTGGGCCTTTGGTCACCATTCTGCCACTACACTTTTCTTACCTTAGACACTAAGTGCAATATAAGTTTCATCGAAGTAGGACTACAAACAAAAATTACTGAGCAAAATGCATTTTATTTTTTTTTTTTAAAACCTACCAAGGGACATAACTCCAAGAGTTATGGACCCTTGGCCCCTCTTCCAATATATACAATGCATCCAGTGATTGTCCATGTTTATACGAACTTTCAGCTTTCTAGCTTTCATAGTTCCTGAAAAATCTGATACTAAAATTTTCAAGAATGGCAAAATTTGAAAAACTATCTAGGGACAGAACTCCAAGAGCTATGGGCCCTTGGCCACCATTCTGCCACTACACCTTCTTTACCTTAGAGACCAAGTGTGATATAAGGTTCATTGAAGTAGGACCACAAACATAAAAGTTACTAAGCAAAATGCATTTTAAATTTTTGTAAACCTACCAAGGGACATAACTCCAAGAGTTATGGGCCCTTGGCCACTATTCTGCGAATACACCTTACTTACATTAATCACCAAGTGTAGTATAAGTTTCATTGAAGTAGGACCACAAACATAAAAGTTACTAAGCAAAATAAATTTTAATTTTGCAGTCACAGAATCAATGAATCACAGTCACAGAATCACAGAATGATGGAAGAACATGGCAAATCCAGTATAGCCTGTGTCAGTATTTATTATAGCCCCACTTTTTCAAAGTGGGGCTATAATAAATACTGACACAGGCTGACCAGTTCTGATTCCTAGCCCCACTTTCTTCATGCTGAGTACCAAGCAAAAGAGCAATTAGTGCCATTTTTAAAGTCTTTGGTATGATTCCACCAGGGATTGAACCCACAACCTCCCAGACACAAAGGGGATGCTACCAACTGAAGGGGGCGGGCTGTAACTAATGTTGTTAGAACTTGTAGCCCAACCCCATTGCTTTTTGAGGCAATAAAATATGTTTAAACTAAACCAACTGAACCAATGTGATAGTTCATGTATCTGGGCTGTGCTGTGCGAAAATGTGTCTTTGACCATATGTGGACAGTGAAGGCAGATCAGCCTACACATCTGTGCAGTCTGATCAGGATCTTTGCTGTCTGCTAAAAGAATCATTGGATACTAAAAAAATGTATGAATGGAGTGCAAAGGCCCAGATGTCACAGGAATTAGGACCATATTTTAAACAAAGGTGAGAACCAGAATAAAATGTCAAACCATAAATTTTGTGAAAAAATCATAGAGATCACTCATTTGTCATTTGCTGATATTTAAATTGAGCAGGTCGAATGTAAATTTGCATTATGCCTTACATTTCCAACACAGACATGGACTGATTAGATATAGTATTGATGTATGTAATCCTGCATAACTCCTCTGAAGGTGACTGAACAGAAAATCTGATAACTTTCAGACAATGTGTAATTTGTCTTCTCTCTGTAGATATTAGCATTTTTTCACAAGAAATAAATCTACAGGCAGACAGGCAAAAACAGAAAACTCTGGTTTTGCCTGGCACTTTAACAGTTAATTGCTACTTCTTCATGGTGTTGTTCAATCACAGATGTGACTTTTAACCCTTAAAGGGCCAATCACATGTGCAGCAGATAAGCTTTGGAAGTTTTTTTTTTTTTTTTTTTTTGGTCAGAGACTAGGACAGCCAGTTCTCATGAACTGTCAAGCACTATTTTCTACAATAAATAAAAATAACTTTGACTGTCATCTGCTACAATTTTGCTTGGCACAGTAACGATTACCTTTGATGATTTTACATCTCTCAACATTAATTAAGTCATACTGAGACAATGTAGGGATGATAACCAAAGGCTCTGTGCATTGAAGCACTGTAGTCATGAGATGAATTCCACCTACAGTGCAATTTAATCCTAGTCCTACTGAACCCAAATATGCCCTGCCTTTGAAAACAGTGTAGATTCAGATCATTTGGCTTCTTCAGAAGCCAAATGATCTGGATCTGCACTGTTTGCCGCTAAGTATGTGAATTTGTATCAACAATCAGGATCAAGTAATCTGATTGGCTGACAGAAGTGGGCATGGCATCGTAATTTATTCAGCATGACAAGGGTTAAGGCTGAGAACTTATGATTGTACAGTAGCACTAACAACCCCTCAGCCACAAAAGTGCTACAGGTTAACCTTTATCATGGGAGTCCTAGTACCTGTAAGATTTGTTTGATATTTTCTATCTCATCTTGCTGTCTTTCTTCTGCCAACTTCATCTGCTGTTGGGATGCCTCAAGCTCTGAGCTTCTTAACTGTAATTGACACTGCAGGCTCTAGAAAAAACAAATATGGACATTAAATCATTAGTTTTACCCCTTAAAGCACTAAGCAAATTGTAGCAAATGACAGTCTATTTTTTTTTCTATTTTTCAGAGAAAATAAGAATTGGGATTTCATGTGAATCATCTGCTAGGCAGATGATTCACATGAAATGCCAATTCTTATTTTCTCTGAAAAAAAAAATCAAATGTCATCTGCTGCAGTTGTGACATGTGCTTAAACCATTAATACAGACTGGCCTTAGGGAGCAAAGAAAACATGGACTATCAGCGTATCTGACTTAGACCATGCCACACCGTAACATTGGTATTAGTATTTTCAAGTAAAATGGAATCACACAGAATAACTGACAGGGAAAATCCACTATAACCCTTATTTTTTTTTCAAAAGGGGAGAGGGATCTATAAACATATACTATTAACTATATACTATATATAAATTAAAATAAGCATAAATTTACACTTAGATAATTTAACTCCTTACACAGAGTCGGAACTTGGCCTCGGTGGCTCAGTTGGATGCGCCGTCCGACTGGAGACCAGGAGGTCGCGGGTTCAACCCCCGCCGTGGTCGGCAACATTCTTTCGTGGAGATTGATCATGAAATATTTTCTACGGTTATTCTCTCCCTTCCGCTGATTCAAGAAGGGCAGTTGTCAGTTTCTGGCGAAAGAATGTGCACAGTACTGGTTAACCGCTTAGAGGACTAAGCCTGCCCAGTAAACGTGTGGTTAGGTAAACTGACCGCGCTCAACATGACCCCATTGGGTTGACTGGGCCGTAAAACCTCAACACAAACAAAGAGTCAGAACTTTTGATATTGTAACCCCTGTCAAGGCCCTAATGACTGATTTCACTGATCACAATAGCACTGTATGGCACTCTGGCCTGGGTCTCACATATGAAGAAGATGTACACCTGGCTTGCAACCCAGGGATCTGGGACAAAATCCATTGTGGTGTTGCATGACCCAAACCCATGAGGGAATTATAAATAAATCAAATTTGAATGAAATCTGTTCAATGGCATGGTAGGAGATAGAGTATGGTAGGAGAAATTAGTAACATGATTTGACCTTTCGACCCTAGCCTGGGACCCAGGGGCTGGGTACCAAACCCACTGTGATCTTGCTTAAACCAGACACATCAGGGAGGTATATGACAAATTCAGTTTAAATCCATCCAACAGTGTAGGAGCAGAGAAAGCAATGGGTAAAAAATCAGTGCCAAGATTTGGCCTGTGACTCAGGGGTTGGGGACAGAAAAAATTGTGGTATTGCATAAACCAGGTACATGAGAAAGGTATACAGCAAATTTAGATTAAATCCATCCATGTAGTAGCAGACAGAGTAATGAGCAAAAATTAGTACTCAGATTGAACCTTTTGATGCCAGGTCAAGGCTCCAGGGACAAAAATTGTCATGGTGTTGCACAACCCTAGTACATGAGCATGTTACCCAGCAAACTGGGTTAAAAATTGTCCAATAATGCAGTAGGAAATGGAGTAACAGAATTTTTAAAATCTTTATTATTCAGCTGAGTTTGTTCCTGAGTGACTGGTTCCCAGGATAATTTATCTCCTAGCTTCTTAGTATTATAAGGACTTTATTATTTACCTGAATTTGTTCCTGTATGATTGGTTCCCTGGCTGTACTGTCACCTAGCTGCTGCTGAACTCTCTCCAGCTCTCGGGCAACAGATTTATTTTCTGCCTCCAGATTCTTCATCTCAGCTTGCTGACTCAGTAAGTTCTGTTTGCTTGTGTCAAGCTCGGCATTCAGCAGTGAGACTTCACGTGTCCGTAACTCTAGATCTTGACGAAGCTGATCCTGATCCTGCTTGAAGTTATCATTCTGTCGCTTCAGTTTCTTGTTCTCAGTTATCTTCAGTCCCACCTACACAGTAAATTATATTTACCTTTAATACTTAGCACACTATAAGAAAATTCAGCAGATGACAAATTGATGATGATATTTTCCCCAGAAAATAGGATTTAACATTTCATGCAAGTTGTCTCCTTTATTTCAATAGTCAAGTTCTATTTCCTGTGAAAAATAAAAAAAAAATATATTTCAAACAAAAAGTGTCAATAAGCACTGCTTATTAGATAGGTAATGACTGCCTTAACCAAAACATAATGAATGGATGGACAACGCGAAAAAAGTATACACCCTACCCCATAAGCATAGTTTGCAGGTGGGTAGGGTGTATAAATATCATCTGCTGAAATTCTTACCCAGCATGCTAAGCATTAAACCAAAAGAATATAAATATCAACAGAAGACATTCTGATATATCATTTTTGCTTTTCTTGACAAGAAGGCTGGACATTTCACTCGGTAGCTAACCACTAAATAGTTTTCCATAGGTGACAATAGTAACCTTTTACATGCTACACATACAAAACTTTTCAAACCTTACTTGTTTATAGAACCACCCTAGCTCAACAAGTTTCTGAGAAAAAATCCACATGTTGTCCTGCTCCTTTTCAAGTTATGGTCCACCATGATTGTTTACCTGCAGCTTCGCAGCGAATAACAAGCGGACTTTTTTAATGTGGGGGTGACCATATAAAATCAGCAACAATTTCCTTGAGCTTGCAGATATAATTATAAAACACACATCATTTTATTTCCTTATAACTATCCTTTTCTCACATTGAAATAAAACCTGGGATATATATCCAGTGGAAGCATGTCTGGTATTTAGACTGCAACTGAAACCTCGGTCCAAAAGTTATAAAACCCGGCACTTCCAGTATTTAGTGTAAAGCTACCACTCAAACTCTCCTTCGGACTTCTTCTAGGGAGAAGGTATAAACACAATATGAATGTCTGGTCATTTGCTCTAGTGGTAAAATCCTAAGACTTATGGAGAAATTAAATTAAATCAAATTAAAATACAGCAAGCTACACAGTGACATTTTTTTGATGTTTGCTAAATTTTAAATTTAGCTACTTGCGCACCACAGGTCATGATGAGAATTGATTGGTTCAGTGTCAAGAGGTAAATAGATTGGTCAAATATCTGTTTCGCAATATGCCTAAAAAGTGTGGTTGAATGGCAAACCATGACAATGAAGATTTGGTGTTCTACATCCCTTAAATAGTCATACTGAGATGATGGAAAGGTGATAATGAAAAGCTCTGAGCAATGAAGGACTGTGCAGTCATGAGCTGGTCATCCTCTTCGGGATTCAAACCCTTGACCATAGCTCCTGATAAGGTAGTTTTTACAGTTAAAAAGTATTGATATTTTTCTTATTTCTCCATGAAAATACATATTGTAGGCACTCATTAGAAGTGTCTCAGTGAGGCACTTCTCATTAATACTCACAATTTATGTTTTGATATAGAAATACTGGTAAGAAAAATGTTATCTAAATATCTCCTCTTATCTGGAGTTATGCAGGACCTTGAGATCTGAAGTTATCACTCAGACGACCTGATTGGCTGACAATTAGAAATGGGTGTGGCGGCACCTTAATTTATTCAGCATGACAAGGGTTAAGACATTTCTTTCAGAATATTTAGGGCAAATACTGTACCTGTTTTCTCGACTCTCTCTGTCCCTCTTTCTCCTTCTGTAAACTATCCTCTAGTGTCTGTACTCTTTTAATGTACTGATGAGATTCAAGTTCCTTGTCTTTCAGGGCTTGCTGCATCTGGGTCTGCATGTCAACCAGTGTCGATTCACGGCCTGCCAGGGCTTCCTCCAGCTGGGACACATGTTGTTTCAAGGTTGTGTTGCTTTGCATTAAACCTTTATTTATAACACAAGAAAACATGCATTATCAAAAGATCACAAAGCATGCCTCATAACAGTTCGCTTTAAGTGGGCATACAAACACTGTCATACGTCAAAGTAAATTACAAGTACAGTCGAACCTCGTTATCTCGAACTCGCTTATTTCGAATCACCGCTTATCTCGAAGTGAAAATCTGGTCCCTGTTTTAACATGAAACTATGACAACAGGTAACAAAATAATGTGGAAAAGAGGAGAAATTGTTCAGGAGCAATTTCTTCTCTTTTCCACATTATTTTATATATATATTTCTAACTTCAGGAGTCAAATTACATATTCATTTGTTAAATGTGGTTGTTCAGTTCACGGTTTTCCTCACTCCCTCAACTCTGATATGTCGAGGTACGGATATCTTGAAGTATTTCAGTGTCCCTTGGAATTCGAGATAACGAGAGTCAACTGTAAATGTCATAAGTCAAAGTGATTACATTGCTTGCTGACTTTGCTTAATTATATACAATGTATGTCCAAAAGTTCATTATAAATACAGTATGGCAGCTCTGCCTACTTGTACATCCCTTCAACATTATTTTAAGTGATATCAAGGCAATGAAGGTGTGATAATGAAAGGCTCTGTATGATGAAGCTCAATACAGCAGAATTTGAACCCAGCACTTCAAGACCAGGATTCAGAAGCTTTAACCCATTGTAGTCGGGACACCCGTAAAAGGGTAATTGGCAAATAGTGCAGACCCAAATCAGACACCGCAGAACGTGGTGTCTGATCAGGGTCTTCACTGTTTGCAAATAGTTTAGCCATTTTTCTCGGGGAATATGTAAATCTCATAGCCGTATGTACCTAAAATTGAAATTGGACTCTTCCAATATATTGTGTAGGAGAGTCTATTCAGTATACAATGGGTTAACTGCTTGCCTACCCAGGCACTTTACTTTTAAGATAGGTATGGAAAGGAATTGAAGTATTCAAGTATTTAGGGTATCCCTGTAATTAAGACATTTTTTCCTACCAAACACACTGCTGCTTGTTGTTGTTGTTTTATTTTATTTCCCTGAAAACAAATAATCTGTACTTGTTAAAAATGCTTGCCAAGGCAATGCTAATAAGTAAAAACATTCATTTTTCATGGACAAATGACAAAAATTTTATTTGGATGCTTCTATTATCTAGAGCATACAGCTGAACTGATCTCTGGACAACAATTTGCTTCTTATGTGACAAACACAACTTCAACACAAGCAATCATATCTTACCTGCCAATCTCCCCTTTTCTTTCTCCAGTTCAATCGACAAACTCTGATTGTGCTCTCCTAATTCTTTGATCTCATTTCTCTCTTCTAGAACTCTGGCTAGTTCTTGTTCAAGGGCAGATAACTGCTGTTGGTACTGGTGTAAATCAGATTCTCTCAAATGCTGTACTTCTGTTAGCTGAACCTCTAGACTCTGTTTCTGCAGTTTCAGCTGCTCTAATTCTGTTGCTAGAACCTGAGAAAACATGTCTTTCCATCAGACAGAATTCATTTAAATATTAGCTAATTTAAAACATTAACAAATTCTGAGAAATCCAAGTTATCTTCTTCTTAGAGCAGTGACTATTTTAAAGAGTGCTAGACTTGTGAGTTCTGATGTAAAATTATTGAGACAAGAGCAGTATTTTCCATTATCCCTCTGTAATTTTATTGAGTCCTTGGTCTTGCTCAGATGAATATTATGAGTCCTATGAAAAAAATATATATATGGAAAAATTGCAGGACTCGCAAGTAAATGAATCACTGATAGAGACATTTAATACAAATCATGTGACACATAGCTCCATATAAGAAGCTTTCATCACAAAGAGTATTGATATTGTTCTGTTATGTTGTGGGCGAGGTACTTCTAATTAGTAGCCACAACATGTTTTTGTGGAGCTCTAAGAAAAATATTTGCATGACACTCTCTCTTATTTGAAGCTATGTGACAGTTTGCAAAACATCAACTCCTGGGCCCAGTTGTTCAAAACTAATGCATTAAAACTTTGACCATTAAATATTGCATATATACTAATATTTTTGCTGAAAAAATGTGAAATGCTAAAAGCTACTCACATTTTTTCAACAAAAATACCTGTGAATTAGATCTTGTACTTACTGGAACAGTTAACATTTAGACCACTAATGAGCTGATTAAGCTAACAATGTTTTAAACAACTAGGCCCTAGTTTTCTTGAAAAATAATTTCAAATGTCATCTCTTAATATGTTTGTACATTTGGTGTGAAGAGTGTCACATACTAACATCAATTTTGGTGTGCAGACTCAGGTATATATTTAGAGTGACTGCTATACCTGCCTTAAGATAAACTGATACATCTTAAAGATTCTGTCACCATTTTACAAGGGGAGATGACTTCTGTGGACAAAATGATGCCCACCTGGTATTTGAAACCCTTAAAATAGAGAATATTCTTACAGTTAAGAATTTGCTCCCAGTGAGCCAATTGCCCCCTCCCCAACACCCAATGAGAAGGGAGGTAAGTATTTCCAAGTTAGTGTTATTTCCCTTGCAGGTGTATCAATTCTATGTGCAAAGAACAGGGCCCAGTTGTTCAAAGCTAACGACGTCGTTAGTTAACAATTCGTTAAAATTTACATCGAGTGATACGCAAATATGCTGAAATTTTTGCTGAAAAAATGTGAGTAGCTTTTGCACTGCAAAAGCTACTCACATTTTTTCAGCAAAAAATATCAGAATACTGTATATTGTATCTGCTAAAACAGTTAACGAAATGACCCTTAACGAGCTCGTTAAGCTAACAATGCTTTGAACAACTGGGCCCAGATCTTGTCCTTGTCCACTCAATTTAGTCTGGTAGGTGCAAAATTTCTTACAAGTACTTTTTTTATTTTTAATACTTATGCATACAAATAGACTAATATTTGAAAAACTATTAAATGCTATTATTGAAGAAATGTGACGATAATCTAGGAGTGAACACCTCATTCTGCAATCATTTACACCATTCACCAGAGCATTTTCTATCTTCAAAAAGATTGGAAGCTGAGCATCACATAAAAATTGTCTTTCTTTATATACCCACATGACTCTTTTTACCAAGGATATTAAATTCTAAAAATGTTTTGCAACATATTAAAGGCTTAAGAATGAATAGAGAACATTTTGAGTCGAAAATTTATTTTTTAATGTTTTGGAAAATTGCCAATTTCTGTTATTTATTTATTTATTTAATTTTTTTATTTGTTTATTTATTTATTTATTTTGTTATTTTGTTATTTCCCTTTTCTATCAGACACTGTTTTATCCTACAGACATTCAGTTGTCTCGTAAACTGATATTCACTGTAAATTGATGCTTCAAAATAGACAAATGTTTCAAATTCACCCAATCTATTTTAACCAGCAGTTTAAAGGGTATATGTATTCACTCTCCTAGTGAAAAACTGTGAAGAAGAATAACTATGAAACTTTATTATTTTCTTCAGTAGATATTAGAGAAAAATATATTCATAATAAAGATTTAAAGAAAATCCTACAAATAAGACATAGTAAATTTTGAATTTTGGATGTTTACTAGATTTGAGTAGTATATAATAGTTTTAATGCTTCTCTAAGTAAGATCTTATCTCTTTAATATAGCTAAGCAGACTTTGTCTGTCAAACCAACAAAAATGCTTTCAAGAAACAAATAACAAATATTATTGCATAAAAAAGCAGTGTTGCGCGCTATTAACAGCCTTGCATTAACCGGCAAAAAGCCGTGTATTAACAAGGCAATTCACGCGCTGTTAATGCACGGCTACGCAACTTTCAATATGCTCATACTGGGCCACAGAATTGCTGCCGTCACGAGATGTGTACTGCCCTGCCCTAGAACAAGCATAGTACGTGGATATAGCATTTGCGCGACATCGGTGAAAAGACGAAAAATAGTGCAAGAAAGAACGCAAAATGTAGCAAATGTTTTGAGTTTTTTTTGCAATAATAGCGATCGAACATGGTTTTTCAATGCATTAACATTAGCCAAGTCCCTTGGGAGGTGTTGAAAACCGGGGCCTTCTACCTCGGTTTTCAACACCTCCCACGGGACCTGGCGAATGTTAATGTATGAAAAACCATTTGATCCCTATATACTCTTACCTGTAGTTCATTTTCAACAAGGTCTTGTTTTTCAAGCATGCCCAGCTCATACTTTCTCTGTGCCAAATCTAGTTCAATTTCTACCTTTTCTTTCTCACCAGCAACTTCTCTTAACTTTGAACTTAAAAGCTCAATGTTGGAATCAAAAGTTGCTTGTCTGTCAGTCAGTTCCTTTTGAAGAGTTTTTAGATCATTATTTAATTTCACAGCTTTTGCTTTGTGTTTCATCATCTCTTTCTTCGAGTCTTTTTCAACCTGTGTTAATTTCTGTTTCAATTCAGAATTTTCTGCTTCTAACTTTGCATTATTTTCTGCATACACTGCATCAAGCTTCTGGGTCTGTTCTATTTCAACCTTTTCTGACTTTTCAACTTTAAGTTCAGTCAGTTTTTCCCTAGTATCACACAGTTCAGAATCTAGAATCTCTTTTTCTTTCAAAGATATTTCATGAGCATGTTCCACTGAAGCTAACTTTTCTTTCAACATAATTATTTCACTTTCAAGAGCAATTTTCTGTGACTGTAAAGAATTTATCTGTTCTGTCTTATCTGTAAAATCTTGCATTGCCAGTTCGTAATTTCTTTGCTCTGACTCTAGTTGAGCTTTCAGTCTTTCTACTTGCTCTGTTGAATAACTGCTCTCTGATCTTATCTGATTCATTTCATCTGACTTTGTATTTAACTCCTGTTTCATTAATTTAAAACTTTTTTCAACCTTTCCCATATCTAATTTCAAACTTTCTAAAACTTTATCCACGGAATTCTTCTCTTGCAGTGCAGATTTCAATGCTATTTCTGTGGTGGCCTTTTCTTCTTTTAGTCTTAGAATCTCAGTATCTTTGCTAGCTAAACTATTTTGAAAAGCTGTCAGTCTTGAATGCACTTCTATCAAACTCTGTTTCAATTCTTCTATAACTCCTTCTTTTTCCATAACAGATTCTTGTGACAGTGTCAGTTTTTTCATTAAGTCCATATTTTCATTTTCTAGAGTATAAATTTGATTCTGCTTCTTTTTTAAATCACTGTGGGTTTTATCTAACCTTGATTCTAAATCAGCAGTCATTTGCATTAGAAGAGATATCCTATTCTTTTCATCTTCAACAGTTTGTATTTTAGTATTGAATGTATCCTCAAGGAATGTTCTTTCTCTCTGAATTTCTTGGAAAGCTGCTTCTCTGTCCATCATATCACTCTCAATGGTTTCAAGATGTTTTGCAAGGAGCTCCTTTTCCTTCAAAGCTTTCTGTTGGATTTCTGTTAACTGCTGTTTCAGTCTTGTATTCTCTGTTTTCAGTCTTTCAATTATACTACTTTGTGAAACAGCTTGAGCCTGAAGTGTTGTAAGCTCCCTCTGAAGTTCTGAACGAGCTTTTGTGGCTATTTCTAACTGCTGTTGATACCACTGCTTAGCACTTTGCAGTGAAATCAGATCACTTTTAGCAGATCTAGCATCATTATCAGATTCCATTTTAGCTTGTAAAGATGTCTGAACTTCCACATACAGTTCTGCTACTTTATTTTTTAATGCCTGTATGGTCATTTCTTTTGATTTAAGATCATCCCTAACTTCTTTCATTTTTAAATTTAATTTATCTCCATTTTCTTGTGACTGATTCAATTCCTCTTGCAGATTTCTAACCTCCTCAGATCTTTCATCTACCTGTGTTTGTAGATCTCTTATTGACTGTTCAAGAGAAACCCTAAGCTGTTTGAAACTGTCAAGGTCTGCTCTGAGAATATCTTTTTCTGAATCAGTATCTTGGGCTTTCTGACTCATTAATTTCAGTTTTAAAGATGCCACCTGAGCTTGCAATTCAGCTCTTTCTTGTAAAGTAGCTTGTGCTTCAATAGACAACATTTCTAACTGTCCTTCAAGTTTTGCTTTTTCACGCAGAAGTTCATCTATTTGAGCAGTCTGTTGCCCTGTTGCAGTAATAGAATTGGATCTTGTGTAATCTGGTGAAAGAAAGTTTGTGTGCATGGCATTTGTAGCACTTTGTAATGGAGAACTTTTAAACAATGGTCCTGGTTTTGGAATTACAAACTGAGGGCTCTGCTGAGGTGATGATGGAGATATAACATTTGCTTCAGGGAACAAGACTCCACTGTCAGTAACAAATGACTGATAGCCTGATGTTTGTGTGGTATCATGTGGGGAAACTGGTGACTTAATCTGCCCTAGAACTGGTCGGAAAGATGTCTCCTTGACAGGTGGTGAATATCTCACTGGGGGATGTGTTATTTTAGGAAGTAATTCACCAAGATTCAGAGGTTTGAAAGGTGGCAAATTCTTCAGAAAGTTTTCAGTGTCCTTCTCAGAGAGAAGTTCAAGTTCACTATTAGAACTGGCAATGCTCTGACTGTCCTCTGGAACCTGATCTTTATCCCTCTGCATGTTCTCTTCGGTTAACTGTTTTGTGGGATCAAAACCCATATGTTGCATTTGGGGACCCTCCTTATTTTCCATAACTGGTTTTTCATATAGTGTGTTTGGCACTTCTGCAGACTGAGTTAGATTTGAAGGTAACTGGCTGGAATTTATGGAACTTGCTTCAATCATTTCTGATGAGACCTGAACCTAGAAACAAAATAATCTATAAATATTTTGTATGGATTCAAATTTTCTTTGAACACATTTTGCAGTATGTTCATGTGGGTACATCATTCACCTATACACAATATACAAACAATATTTATGTGTGCCAAATTGTTAGTGCTTAAATCACACCTCCAGATAAGGCATTTTTTCAACCAAAAAGTATTGATATTTTTCTTATTTTTTTCTCCACCATAATATGGGTACTCAGTGAGGCGCTTCTAATGAGTACACAAAAACATTTTCATGGAGCAATAAGAAAAATATTTACTTGATACCCACTCCTTTCTAGAGCTAAGTTTGTGTGTGTGTGTGTGTGTGCATATGTGCCTGTGTGTGTGTGGTTGGTGTGTGTGTGTGCGTGTGTGTAAATATGATCAGCTGATTCCTTAGACAAAATGTATATATTACAATACGAGACAATATATTACAATATCTGAGCTTTGTTGAAGGCTTGTTTAAGAAAAACCTTACAAAAAGCAACAAGAAAAATGCCTAACAAGGTAAACCTGTGATGCCCGCCCGCATAGACATCGCAATTTTAAAGGACAGATTTTTGAAAAACCAGTCCAAAAACTCAAGCAAGCCTCCAAAATCACTGAACCCTACCAGGGTCTTTGATTCAACTCTAGAACACAGGGGCTTTGCAGAATGATATCAGCAACATCAGCAAATAAAAGCATTGCAGACATTGCATGATATCCCATCACTTTGGGCAAAAAGTATGCTATCTCTATTCTGCTACATGTATTTATCTATGGAGTTTCAGCAGATACGGCAAAGAGTAAAGGAACTATAAGCTGCAATCACCTTTTCAGATACATCAGGGCCAAGTAACGTAAGAAATTGAACAGCCAGAGTAGCATCCCTTGGCCACAATATGTAGCCCCGTGTCTAAATTGTATCTAAAAGTTTCATCCAATGACATAATAAACATGATCGAAGCACTGGCAGAGACAGACAGACAGACAGACAGAAGGCCAAATTGCATTTCAGATATGACAAATATAGGTAACTGTAGAACAAACAGAATAATTGTCCTTGGCCAAAATATGTAGCCTATGGTCTTCTACATATTTCTGAAAACTTACCTGAGACAGTAATATATATGGAGGGTGCATCCTGGATGGTTGCAGAAAATACTCAATCCACTTTATAAACAAGCTTAAATAAAATTCAGCCCACAAAGCAGCATTTGATAGTCAAATCATCCAACAGTCAGGGCCCAGTTGTTCAAAACTAACAATGTCGTTAGTTAACGTACCGTTAAAACTTTGACCATTAAATATGGCATATACGCTAATATTTTTGCTGAAAAAATGTGAGTAGCTTTTGCATTTGCAAAGCTTCTCACATTTTTTCAGCAAAAATACCTGTGAATTAGATATTGTACTTACAGGAACAGTTAACATTTTGACCACTAACAAGCTCATTAAGCTAACGACGCTTTGAACAACTGGTCCCAGATCTTTATAGTAATTTGTGGTTGTAAAAAAAAAGGGTCTTATCTAGAGCTATATAAATATACTCACAGCAGGTGCCACCTGTATAGATACAGCAGGAGAACTCCCCATCTTCAACTTTCTCTCAGCCTCAGCAACAATCTGAGCCACAACTTCAGGTGGTGCTGGGGTCAACATCTTGTTTCCTGCGAACAAATTCGTAAGCCATATGAGGCAACACACACATACATTGTAACATAAGAAAAGTATGCAAATTGCAGACCAAGTTCAACTTATGGATGTACACAACCTGATCAAGTGCTTTGCTGCTTATATTGTACAAACAACAAGAAAATATAGGATTCTAAAAGGAATGAACCTTGAGAAGAATGAACACACACAAACGAAACTGAAACTAACTAGTTTTGGTCAATTAGGCCTCATCAGTGGCCCTCATATTATTGTTCAAATTTTAGGACAGGTACATGTATAGAAAAAATGTAGTTAAGGGCAGTGCTCCAGCTAGCCCTATACAGAGGGGTGGACTACCCCTCTTTCCCTTTCCTGCCTCCCCTCTGTCCTTTTAAAGCTGCCCTCTGCCATTGCAACTCCAGACATCAAACCCTACATGTTGGTGAAAATCTCATGAAAATTGGACCAACATTAAAAAAGTTATCAATATTTAACCTTTACCACTCTCAAGGTAATTCAGCGGATGACATTTCTTATTTTTCCCAGAAAACAGGATTTAATATTTCATGCAAATTGTCTCCATTGGAGACAATTTGCATGAAGTCAAAATCTGTTTTCTGTAAAAAAAGATGGAGACAATTTGCATGAAACATCAAATCCTGTTTTCTGGGGAAAATAAGAAAATATTTCAGTATGTCATCTGCTGAACAGTTCACCCAGCGTGCTAAGCATTAAAAGTCAGTTTTATGTGTATTCTAGTTTGAGGCATTTATTGAGGAATGGTATTATATTTTGTAACATGTCTTGATACTAAGCACATCACATGACAAATGGTGCCCTCATTCTTGTATGACTGTGCAAAAAGTTCCCTACCCAGCACCCCTCTGCCCTCAAATCCTAGCTGGAGCACTGTAAGGTGTCCTAATATTTGGGGTAAATATGGTAATAAATATATTACATAAAGTAACTTAAACATTTGGCCAGAAATCAATGTCACAAATGTGTCCAACCATTGGTTAAGGTGATGTCACTATCAAAAGAGTTGATCCATATGCAGAAGCCACAGATAACATTAGAATTAGGGGATAACTGCATTCAAATTTGGCATTTGGGGAGGTAAATCGGCGGTTTTACGGTCGGAAATTTTGTTTTACGGCGACGCGTCAGCGGAGCCGTAAAACGTAATTTGCGACCGTAAAACCGCCGATTTACCTCCCCAAATGACAAATTTGATGCAGTTATCCCCATTCTAATGCATTTATTCATTTTTTTCTATTGAAAAAATGTACTATTTGCACAAAATGACAAGTGCTGTGAGCCGCGTAAAACCAAATGCCAGCCAATGAGAAGCGACGTTACGTGATGACGTCGGATTTGCGTAAGTATATCGCAGAATATACCGTCGCAAATTTTTGACGTTATCCAATCAGACGTCGCGTTACATACGCGAGTGCATTAGAATGGCATTTGATTTTGTAATAACAACCCAAAGATTTGAGATAAGGTCTCTTTTCATTACCTTTTATTTTTTTTTCCTGTATGAGAGAAAATCATAATACACATGCCTTTGTTATTCATGAAAAAATCTAATGTACCAGTAAACAGTGAACATAGGAGATAATTTCCCAACAAGCTGCTACAACAACAACAATGAATAGCCCTGTTATCATGGTTGGCACTTATCCTGGTTTTATGAGTAAAGCCTAGCCTGGGTGGAAATACTGGGAAAACCTGGGTTTTCTAGTGTTTTACTGGGCAATATGGCTAATACTGGGTAATACTTAGACCTTACAATAATATAAACTAGAACCACAATGTTTTTATGTGCAATTTTGGGAAAGTACCTAAACCTTTACAATGGGAAATAAAAGCACCGCAAGCATAATACCCCGCCATAGCAATTATTTGTTTATGTATTAAAGTTATCGTTACGAAAATGTCTGGAAAGAAAATGACTGAGGAACAGATAACAATCCTAAACCAGATCTTGATAATATCAATGGAAAGATAACAATCCTAAAGCAGATCTTGATAATATCAATGCATATAGCAAGTTTGGTTAAAAGGTCTTGTTATTAACTCAAGTTATCATCCAGAAATGAAAATATGGACGTGTCTCGGGCAGGTCCGTAAAAATTTGACGAAATTTGCCCAAATCAGATCTCCTTAATGTCAATGCATATAGCAAGTTTGGTGAAAATCCCTTGTTACTTACTCAAGTTATAGTCTGGAAACGAAAATATGGGCGTGTCTTGGGCAGATAACTCCGTCAAAAATTGACAAAATTTGCCCATTAGCAATCCCAAACCAGATCTCCATAATATAATGCACACACCAAGTTTGGTGAAAATCCCTTGTTATTTACTCAAGTTATAGTCCGGAAACAAAAATATGGACGTGTCTCGGGCAGATAACTCCGTCAAAAATTGACAAAATTTGCCCATTAGCAATCCCAAACCAGATCTCCACAATATCAATGCACACACCAAGTTTGGTGAAAATCCCTTGTTATTTACTCAAGTTATAGTCCGGAAACGAAAATATGGGCGTGTCTCGGGCAGATAACTCCGTCAAAAATTGACGAAATTTGCCCATTAGCAATCCCAAACCAGATCTCCACAATATCAATGCACATACCAAGTTTGGTGAAAATCCATTGATGTTTACTCAAGTTATCACCTGGAAACGAAAAACGGACGGACCGACGACGGACGGACAGATGGACTCATGGACGACTAACGTGAAACCATAATGCCCCGCCACTATTGTGTGGCGGGGTATAAAAATGAGAACTTCTTCTTTTATTTGGGAAAAATAACCATAAAATTTGAAAGAATAAAGCCATTTTTGACTGGGAATACTAAGCAAAATATGAGATAAAAATCCCCCAGTAAAATCATTGGACTTGTACCAATTGCTAGATGTATTACTGTACCAAGTATTTTAACTTTTAATGGTTCTATGGTATTAAAGTTTGGTATTGTTTAATCATTGTCTTATTAATTTTAACACCAACTATTGAAGCAACAAGTGTCAATGCAATTAAAAACCAGAGATTATTTGTAAAGTTGCTTGTGATGCATGTACCTGAAGTAGAGGATTATTAATACTTGAAATTATACTATTCATAACTCAACACTGAATTTTAAGATGTACCTGTAGGCAGAACCTAGATCTTCATGAAAAATAGTTGATTATTCACTCTTTCTCAGTCTGTGTTTCTGTCAATATGAAACCACAGGAACCTATCTAAGTGTTTTTTGAGCAAATGAAGATGGGTCTAAGAAAACAGCTTGCTGTAATGGGTGCTAAAAGTGAGAGTAAATACTTTGGTGCACTAGATCAGCCAGCTATTCAGACAAGTACACTACAACCTCTTTATAACATGGTTTGTTATAACATGGCTTTGGATATAACACAGACCAAAGATGGATCCCAAAAATGTATAGATTATATTGAAAAATGACCATAAATGGTCATTTTTCAATATGATCTATACATTTTTGTTTGGATATAACTCGGTTGTTTAACTAACATGGTTTATGCCATGGACCCCAAAAATAGTGTTATAAAGAGGTAGTGTACATGTAATTCTGGTTTTCACTGAGTGACTTAGAAAATGCAGACCTCTGAATATAATTCTATTTTTATGACTTAGTGTGGTGCATCTGATTATGAACTGCTAGAGTAATTCAAAGTATTGTATGACATGTTGACAATTGTGCTACTGTTCATGATTTTATTTTTATGCCTCCTATGTATACTTGCATTTAAGTTACCATCACAACTTCAAAATGTTTATTTTAATCCTTGAATAAAATTTAAGAATTCCATATCATGCAAATATAAATTCTACTCGTATATCATTTTCTAATATAGGTCGCTCCTCATTATATACTCCTAGAATGCATTTAAGATTTTAAAACTAAATGAACTCTTAAATTAAGTGGAAGCTTTTTAAGTATTCCATGATTTAAAAAAGAGAAAAAAAAACAAAACATATTACTCTGTATTGCCCAGTATTACAATTTAAGGGGTATTGCGTAGCACAGGAAAACCCGGGATTTCCCAGGTGGGAAAATCTGAGAGGTAAATACTTAGCCAACCTTCTCTGTTATTAAAAATCTGACTGGAACAATGACAAACCTATAACAGATTGTTGTAGATGCAATGCCTCTGCCACCGACTCAAATGGCTCAGCGCTCTCAGAATGGCCATCCGCCATTCTCAATGTCTGCTTGCCTTGTGTCCGTGTATGCAGATGAGGTTTAGCAGCTGTGGTATTGGACGAGACCTACAAATTAGAAAACAATCACTGCAAGATAACACTTAGCATGCTGTGAAAACATTTTGAAATATTTATCATGTTATTCTGGGAAAAATATGAAAAAATCACCAATTTGTCATTTTCTGAATTTGCCTAGATACAGTTAAACACAATAACCTGCAACCAATGCAGAACCGGACATAGGCAACAGTGGTCTGGTAAGGGGCTACATTATTTGATAATACTGTAACTTCGCAGGAGCTTGAAGTTTGGTCCAAAATACATGTTAAAATGGTCTGAATCCACTATCCTGTAAGGTGAGCCGAAGGCGGCTTCACCATAGGCTCTCCTTATAGGAGTCACATGCATTTCTGACTGAATTTCAAGCTCCTATGTTTAACTTACACAAGAGCACAGCTGTACAACTAATAGCTCAAGATAAGGTGACAAGTTTGTTCATTATTTAAGGAGGTAGGAAAGACATGGTAGATTTTTCACCATTATTTTTCACAAGGGAGACAATTTTTTTGACTTCCTGTTTACTGTCCTAAACATCAAATCCCTTCTTAAAAGGAGTCTAATTAAAAAGGAAAGAATTTGCTCCAAAATGACATCACTGGTTCTTATAAATAATTTAAAAATGATTTTGAGTGCATAAAGTCTAGAACTGGTTGGAATTTTCAACTAAAATTTTTAACATTACTGTCATGAAAACAATTTCTCTTTTCTCAGAAATTCTGAAATAATCCAAAATCAATAAACTAACATTTTAAGAGCATATCTCTCTGTTTTGAGTTTCTAAAATCTAGTTTTTTTTTTTTTGTTTTTTTTTTTTTATAAAAGTACTGATTGTCCCATCAATTAGTTTTTCTGGATGGTACTCAAGAACAATGTGACCTGACTACTTATGGCCTGAGGGAATGCATAGCTCAAGATAGTGCATTTTTTTTTCAACCAAAGAATGTTGACGGTTTCATATTTCTCCAATAATATACAAAATGTATGATGGGGATACTCATTAGAAGCACCTCTGAGGTGCTTCTAATGAGTACCCACAATATATTTTTACATGGAAAAATAAGAAAAATATCTGGAGCTTTGGGAACAGTGACTTTGAACTTGCTTATTAACAAAGTAACCTTGAGCTTACTTTTTTAACAAAATGACTTTGAACTTACTTACTAACAAAGTGACCTTGAACTTACTTTTTAACAAAATGACTTTAAACTTACTTATTAACAAAGTGACCTTGAACTTACTTGTAATAATGTTCTAATATCACAATCTGTAACTGTTGTAGTGGAACTAAGACCAGTGTCCGCGTTGATCAAGAAATGTGTCACCTGGGTACCACTAGCAGGAACTTCTGACCAGACGGACTGGTTATAGACATGCGTGACCTTGACCTTACTGGGCTGGGCTATAATATGTTGTGGCTGGTTGGATACTCTGTAGTCTTTGAAGATAAAAACATAAATACATATTGCAAGATGATATAACAGGATACTTTCTGTTGTAACAAATTAAGGACACTTTTTGCTGAATCTTTGTTTATATAAAAGCCTTTAAAGAATTAAAAGACACATTTTTTTTTAAAAATTCTGTCATAAAACAATATGATTAGGAACCAAAGCACTAATAACTTGTATGAACTTTTTCTTTAATCTAGCTGTCCTAAAAAATATATTGGATTAAGAAAATAAAACTTTCAAAACACTAAAACAAAAACAGTATCTCAAAGATCAATATACATGATCCCAGTGCCTCATCACTTCTCTAACTCCTAATACATGTACCTCCCAAGTCACAACCAGCAGAAGGATAGAACTCAATATTTCAAATTTGAACTCATTTCTGCAATCACTCACCCTCAAAAAGAGTATTTGTTTATCATGCGATTTTTTTAAACTACCTTTATTGGAACAGAAAAAAACTAAAAATGTGTCCAAAGGACATGGATGCCCCTGCTGGAAAAACTTGAACACAAACTGCTAACGCCTCTCGGATGCAGATGGAGACTGTCGGACAGAGGAACAGGGGTAACACTATATGCCCTTTCCACCTGGTGGGACATTTTACATCAACCAAAATTATAACCCAAACCAAACAAGAGGCACACAAGCAAAAATTTTTTCACATTCGTGAAACAACCATAGCATATTTGCCGACAGAACTACAGTGGCACCTCCATAAACAGACATCACTCCACAACAGCCAATACCTCCCTACAGCAGCCATCTTTTTTATTTCCTGAAGTGCTGTTTTCCTGTACAATTAACCAACATAACAGCCACCTCTCTACGAAAGGCAGTTTTCCTAAAGCTATTGCAGGGAAGTTGTACTGAGTTTTGCAATGCTGTCATGAAAACTCAATAAAGGATGGATGACCTTAGACAAAATGAAAAATCATTATGACAAGTAGCCAAAAAAACTCTGTCCCAGCAAAGCCTGTATCCCTCTTTAAAAGCATTCATGTGTAGTTTTAAGAAAAAAAAACTTCAAGCCCCAAGGTGTCAGAATCTGATGCATTTTATTTTTTCTTCTTCTTCTGTGAACCAACATGCAAAGAATCTCAAGAAAATGGCTTCATGCCTCTATTTTCATGATTGTCCTCATAGTAAAGTTCCTGATTAACCCTTATCCTGCTGAACACGACAACCCCTACCTTTGCAAACAGTGTAGATCCTGATCAGACGGCTTCTGAAGAAGCCATCTGATCTAGATCTACACTGTTTGTCATGCAGTTTGTGAACTGAATGAATACAATATATTAAGTAATCCGATTAGCGGATAGTCAGAAATGGGTGTGGCTAAACTAATTTATTCAGCAGGATAAGGGTTAATTAAGCTGGTCTTTTGTTCTTGGTCTACAGTCTGACATTTTGATCAGAAGGGCTTACATGTACAGATTAGAATTTGTCTTTATCTCCACAGAAACATTTATATGGTAAATGTCCTAAAATTTTGAACACCAAAGTTTCTGATAAAATGTCATATGCAAATTTGTTTGTGTTTGTGTTGAGGTTTTAAGGCCCAGTCAACCCAATGGGGTCATGTCGAGCGCGGTAAGTTTGCCTAACCACAGTCTATTGGACAGGCTTAGTCCTCTAAACAGTAAACCAGTATTGTGCACATTCTTTTGCCAGAAACTGACATCTGCCCTTCTTGAATCAGCAGATGGGAGAGAATGACCATAAAAAGTATTTCATGATCAATCTCCGCAAAAGAATATTGCTGACCCGGCAGGGGCCGAACCCTCAACCTCCTGTTCACCAGTCAAACGCGCATCCAACTGATCCACTGTGGACGGCTGTCATATACAAACAGTGTAGACCCAGATCAGACTGCTCCTTCAGGAGCAGCCTGATCAGGGTCTACACTGTTTCCCATTCCACTAAGTATTTCAAGAAAAACCTGCACAAAAAGCAAAATTTAGGCCAAAAAAGTACAGAATAAAGTGTTTGAATTTTTAGGACATTTACTGTATTTTCAATGAACACATCAATAAGTTATGGTTGAAAACAGTATGTTACCAACAGCTATAACTGTTTACAAAATCATTCGTCTCTGTATTCATGGTTACTTCCATATTTACCCTGAACAATCAGATAGATGCTAAAGCAATCAGTGTAGATCGAGATCACATGCCGCAGAACATGGCATCTGATCAGGGTCTGGACTATTTACCACTCATCAAACATTTTAAGACACAGTACCAGGTAGCCAAATGGACCTCCAAATTTTTGGATAAGTATGGTAAAAAGTTAAAGTGTCTGAATACTTAGGTTAAATATGGTATGGTATTCACAAGGGCAAAATAAAAATACAACCAAAAGCGGGGAAAAAGCCATGCAATACTACAAATCAGAGGACTAGTTAAGGAGTATTTGGCGATAATTTTGGGACAACTTTCTCCAGTTCTCCATTCAAATACATGTTGTCTGTACTCATTAGAAGTGTCTCACTGAGGCACTTCTTTTGAAAACCCACAACATGTTTGTATTTAGTACCCACAACATATGTTTGTATGGAGAAGTAAAAATAATTATCTCAGAATTATCACCAAATACTCTTCCTAACAAATCCTCCATGTAACAAAAGCACCTAAAGCACATACCAATTCCAACAGGAACACAATGAGACTTTGTCTTCTTCGCATTAAATATTGGAGCAAAAGCTACTTCTTTCTCACTGTAAACATCTTTGACCATCTGACTTATCTCCCTTGCTAGATCATGGGTGATGTCTGTATTGTCGTGATGATCATGGTTCTGGTGCTCGGTATATATAGAACTTGCAGGGATTGGGGTAGAAAGCAGTGTGGATACTTGGGATAGATGTGCTAAGCTGTGATTGGCTGACCCTACACCAAGCAAAAATTCCCATCATGCAACATTCAAAACTACACATGCATATTTTATGGATAATAATAAAGCTCCAGATCATCACGAAAACATGCCTATATAATTTTGAACCCTGTAAACCCCACTTTTATTTAATAAAACTGGGGTTTACAGGGTGTACATTATTTTTCTTGTTTCTGCTCAAAAACATAGATTGTGGGTAATCGTTAGAACCGCCTCGGCGAGGCGGTTCTAACGAGTACCCACAATCTATGTTTTGAGCAGAAATATATAAAATATCTGAGTTTTTTAGCTGAAAAATTTTCAGTTTTTGGTGGTGAAATTTTCTATACATTTGAATAGGCGTGTTTTCGTAATGTAATGTGTTTATTTTGACTGAAAAGTAGATATTTTGCTTATTTCTCCACAAAAACATAGGTTGTGGATACCCATTAGAAGTGCCTCGGTGAGGCACTTCTAATGAGTATCCACAACATATGTTTCCATGGAAAAATAAGCAAAATATTCTGTGGATACTCCCTCATCTTCTGGCGCTATGTAGATAAACTTAAGCCACAAGGTAAGAAAATGTACTGTCTGACAGATGCCCCCAGCAAAGACTCAGATCAGCCTGCGCATTAGCGTCCTTTCAACAATCTTGCTTAGTGCTCTGTTAGATAGCCAGAGATCAAAATCAATATGTTTCATTAGGCAGACAGCAACTGCATAGATGCACAAGGTGATCTGAGTCTTTGCTAGGCATATTGCATAAGGTACATTTTCTCACATTAATCACATACATGAATCACCTTTATATAGCCAATAAAATAAGTCTTAGCCACAATGCTTATTCTCCCAAAACTGGACATTTACAAACAGTGTACACCCATTTCGGATGCTGCAGAATGTGACACCTGAAAAGGGCCTGCACTCTTTGCCAAAAAATTTGCTATGTACCACACCTTCATATCAGGACTTAGCTAAAACTTAATCTCACTGACACAACAAAAAATTATAAAAACCTGCATGCATGCTTAATACCATAATTACCCTAAATTTTCAGCCACCACAACCATACTTATCCTAAAATTCAGATATGAGCTAGCACACACAGAAAAAGGGACTTTATGTTTTTCCAATTTGTGGTTCTTCAAATGTACATGTGCAGTCCCCTATTTGAGCTACAACATGCATTTTTTGCATGAAGCTTCCTCAATTGTACTACCTGAGCCTTTACTGGTCGTCTATATGAAGTACCCTTTTCTCATGTGCTGGCACATATGACTATCTGGGTACAGTTGTTCAAAACTAACGATGTTGTTAGTTAATGCATCGTTAAAACTTTGATCATTAAATATGGCATATATGCTAATATTTTTGTTGAAAAAATACTAGAACAATTAACATTTTGACCACTAACGAGCTTGTTAAGCTAACAATGCTTTGAACTACTGGGCCCTGACTTCCCGGTAACAGGCTGAAATGAACTGGTTAAATGGTAAACTGTGTACCCAGTAAATGCTGGTCAAATTATCCTTAAATGGTAAACTGTATACCCAGTAAATGCTGGTCAAATTATCCTTCAGGTGAGGTTTCAATGGTGTATGGAAGGCAATAGTCTGTTACATTTTTTTTAACTTAAGGCCAGGGGGTAAATGATGTATGGAAGGCAACAGCCTGTAACAAATTTTTAACTTAAGGCCAGGGGGTAAATGGTGTATGGAAGGCAACAGTCTGTAACAAAATTTTTAACTTCAGGCCAGGGGGTAAATGATGTATGGAAGGCAACAGCCTGTTACAAATTTTTAACTTAAGGCCAGGGGGTAAATGATGTATGGAAGGCAACAGCCTGTAACAAATTTTTAACTTAAGGCCAGGGGGTAAATGGTGTATGGAAGGTAATAGTCTGTTACAATTTTTTAACTTAAGGCCAGGAGGTAAATGGTGTATGGAAGGCAATAGTCTGTTACAAGTTTTTCACTTAAGGCCAGGGGGTAATATGGTGTATGGAAGGAAATAGCCTGTAACAAATTTAAATTAAGGCCAGCGGGTAAATGGTGTATGGAAGGTAATATTGTTTTACAAATTTTTAATTTAAGGCCAGGGTGTACATGTAAATGGTGTATGGAAGGCAATAGTCTGTTACAAGTTTTTAACTTAAGGCCAGGGGGTAAATGGTGTATGGAAGGCACCAGCCAGTAACAAATTTTAAAATTTATGGCCAGGGGGTAAATGGTGTATGGAAGGTAATAGTCTGTTACAAATTTTTAACTTATGGCCAGGAGGGTAAATGGTGTATTGAAGGCAACAGTGTTACAAATTTTTAACTTAAGTTAAGGCCAGGGGGTAAATGGTGTATGGAAGGCAATAGTCTGTTACAAATTTTTAACTTAAGGCCAGGGGGGTAAATGGTGTATGGAGGGCAATGGTCTGTTACAAGTTTTTCACTTAAGGCCAGGGGGTAATATGGTGTATGGAAGGCAACACCCTGTAACATATTTTAACTTAAGGCCAGGGGGTGAATGGGTGTATGGTGTATGGAAGGCAATAGTCTGTAACAAATTTTTAACTTAAGGCCAGGGTGTAAATGGTGTATGGAAGGCAACAGCCTGCAACAAATTTTAAGATCAGTCTTAATGGCTACACAGGGTATGACATTTGGTTCAGGCAGGGAAGAACAAAGAAGGAACTATATGTATCTTTTTTATCGTAGTATTACTTTACAGGTTCTTGGTTCAAATTTTACAAAGTTACCTTTGATAAAAAGTTCTCTCTTTTTTCTTTTTTTTTTTCATATTACAAAACAAGGCATTTTTTTTTCTTCCATTTTTGGTGGCACAGCCTTTTTCAAGGATTACTGTAATAATCCTGAGGACTTATTAAGGATTATTTGGCAGCAATTCTAGCATAATTTTTCTTACTTCTCCACAGAGTTGTATGTTGTGGGTACCCAAAGCACTTCTTATGAAAGCTTACAACATACATAGTATGTTTATATGGAGGACAGAAGAAAATAATCTCAGAAATATCACCAAACTGTCCTTTTAACAAGCCCTAAGTACTGGGATGGACCAGTATGAGCAAACAGTGTAGACCCAGATCAGATGCCACAGAATGTGGTGTCTGACCAAGATTTACACTGTTTCCAACCATCCAGCAGTTTTAAGACACGTCAACAGGTAGTCAAATGGACTTCTGCAAAATATAGGACAAGTCTGGTAATAAATTGAGGTTTCCCAATATTTAGGGTTAATATGGTATCACCTATTTCATAAAAGTTCAGTGATTATTTTCTGCAATGATTTTAGAAACAAAAATACATTTTGGGAATACCAATCAAATACTGTACATGGAATTCCCACGAGAATACACACAGCTCCAGGTAAGGTGCTTTTTCCAACCAAAAATTGTTGATATTTGTCTTATTTGTCCACTTAAATATATGTTGTGGGTACTCATTAGAAGCACCTTGAAGAGATGCTTCTAATGAGTACCCACAATGTATGTTTTCATGGAAATATATCTTTTCTGATTCTCCCTCTTATCTGGAGCTATATGAATTATACATATCCCATACACCAGTTCATGCACATGCACAAAAAAGAGCAAAATAAATATTTCAGAGCTACAGATAAGGCACTTTTCTCCACCAAAAAGTACTGGTATTTTTTTTTTTTTTTTTTTTTTTTTTTTTAATTTCTCCATGAAAGCCTATGTTGAGATATGCATAAGAAGCACCTAACTAAAGAAAGTATTTATCTGGGCCCAGTTGTTCAAAGTGTTGTTAGCTTACCGAGCTCGTTAGTGGTCAAAATGTTAACTGTTCTAGTGTACAATATCTAATCCACAGCTATTTTTGCTGAAAAAAAAATGTCCGTAGCTTTTGCAAATGCAAAAGCTACTCACATTTTTTCAGCAAATATATTAGCATATATCCCATATTTAATGATCAAAGTTTTAATGATATGTTAACTAACGACACCGTTAGTTTTGAACAACTGGGCCCTGGATTCTTTCCTTATCTGAAGCTATGAAGTTGTGGGTACTCACTACAATGGACTTAAGGAGCATCCCATCTGATGAGTCTGGGATAATTTTCTCCAGTTCTCCATAACAACATGTTGCCAAGGCGCTTCTCACAAGTCTCCACAACATATATTTTTACAGTGAAATAATTATTATAAGAAAGCCATTACTAAAACGCACCTATAAACTGTATAATTTTGACCCCCTTAAACACCACTTTTATATAGTAAAACTGGAGTTTACAGGGGTATATATTATTTTCTTATTTCTTAAAACATAGATTGTGGATACTCGTTAGAACCGCCTCGTATGTTTTGAGCAGAAATATGAAAAATATCAGAATTTTTTATCTGAAAATTTTCATTTTTTGTTGGTAAAATTTTCAGTACATTTGAATAGGCATGTTTTCGTAATGACAACCCAGAATCAACAAATATTATTTCTTCACAACTCTTGCTCTTGTAAGCCAATCCTAATAAGTACCATAACAGTGAGTTAAAAATGTTTCATGCCAAAATAATAAATCACACTAAATATTATTGCCTCTATCATCGCCTTATCTACAGTTTCAATAAATAACCATATCTCCAGTAAAGGTGCTTTTTTTTCCTCCAAAAAGCATTGATATTTTTCTATTTTTTCACAAAAACATCCTTTGTGGACACCCATTAGAATGCCGCAGTGAAGCATTATTAATGAGTAACCACACATATGCTTTCATAGAGACTATACAGTGCTCCAGATGATCTAGGGAGTTAAGGGTATTTCAGCACTGATGTTTTGAAAATCAGAATTGAATTTCATTAGGAAAACATGCCTATCTAAATATACTGAAAATTTCACCACCAAAAACTGAAGGTTTTCAGATAAAAATTCTGATACTTTTCATATTTCTGCTCAAAACATAGATTGTGAGTACTCATTTGAATCACTTCACTGAGGCAGTTCTAATGAGTACTCACACTCTAAGTTTTTGAGCAGAAATAAGAAAAATGATGTATACCCCTGTTTAAGGGAGTCAAAATTATATAAGTATGTTTTCGTGATGGAAACTGAAGGGGGTAAAAATACTCAATGGAATCTTGTATTTCAGTATTGAAATCAAATTCAGCGGGTAAATATTTTGTAAGAAAATGATCATTGTCAGAGTAACTTAGTTTACTCGATGGTGCATTATGTTTATCCAAATTTCAGAGAAAACAAGGCTTGGTATTTCACATGAAATGCTAGGCTTGATTTTCTCTGTAAAATAAAAAAAAAAAAAATTGTATGCCACATTTTTGCTTGGTGCCTTAAATGTATTGCAAATTATTATTATTTCAACATTAAGCTCTAAAGTATCGAGTAAAATAATCATTGTACAAAACCTTATCTCGAGCACTGACATAAAATATAAATGGAAACCTCTGTTATCTGGAGCTATGACAATGTACTATTATTATTATTATTATTCTAGAATGATCCCTAAACTTACATGCAAATGTTGAAGAGTCAGAGACCTGTGGGGAATCTGTGTGCTTTCCTGTCGTCAAATCAATGAGAGCTGAGTCGTAGTGGATCACATTACTGAAGGAATCAAGATCTGCCTCTTGTATACGTTTATCATCAAACGTGACCTCATGGACTTTAAAATCAAATGGCTCCATTAGACAAACACCTGCTCAAACTGGAGCCATACTGAAATGTAATATTATTGAAATAATTGGACTTGGCATGAGTCGAAATGGTATCTTTCTCCCACGCTTGTTAAAATATAGATCACACATTGCAGGTAATTAGATATGCATGCCTCTTTGAGACTGGTGAGAGTTTCTTCAGTTTGGTTCTGAGCTTCATGTTGTATACTTGTAAATAAATATATGCATACACTTATAGTTCTGTTATTGAACCCACATTAATATAAATGACATAACATGGTGGCAGCGGTAGTTAAATTGTGAACTATAAAAGGACATTTAATTTTGGCAATTTTTTTTTTACAATAAAAATGGCAAGTTTTCAGTTTTCACATCCAGAGAAATTTGACTTTGCTAAACCACAAGGATGGGATAAATGGTTCCAGAGATTTGAAAGGTTCCGATCAGCTTCAGGACTTTCAGAAAAGCAAGAAGAAATTCAAGTAAACTCATTAATCTATTGTATGGGAAGTGAAGCCGATGACATTTTGGACACACTTAAGTTAACCGCAGAACAAAAGAAAAAGTATGAAACTGTGTCAAAAAAGTTAAAGGATTAGTTTATTCCAATGCGGAATGTAATATTTGAAAGGGTTCAGTTTCACCAGAGAGTTCAATTTGAAGGGGAAAATGTGGACTCCTTCGTGACAAGTTTGTATAAACTGGCGGAGTACTGTTCATTCGGTGAACTGCATGATGAAATGATCAGGGACAGACTAGTAGTCGGTTTGCGGGATCAAAGGGTCTCAGAAAAGCTCCAGCTCGACGCGGAGTTGACACTAGAAAAAGCCCTCACACAAGCAAGGCAGCATGAAGCAGTAAAAGCGCAACAGCCCGTTGTCAGGGGGCAAAAAGTCGAAACTTCTTCTTTGGACGCTGTGCAAGGGAAAAAAGGACAAACCAAACCAAAAAACTCTATGAACAGGGACAGTGCAGTGGTGAAAAACACTAGCCAGCAAAAATGTAAACGTTGTGGCGGTAACATTCACCCAAGGGACAAATGCCCAGCCAAAGATTCTAAATGCCACAAGTGCAAGGGCAAAGGGCACTGGGCAAGAGCTTGCTTATCGAAGCCAGCAGTAAATGAAGTCTACGAGGATTCTGATGACGACGATGGGTTTCTTGGCTCGGTAGAGGGTCACGAATCGACTGACGGTCCAGCGAACAGCCTCGATTCAGTGGATGCGAAGCCATGGATCACCGACGTCAAAGTTGACGGCGTCAACGTCAGGTTTAAGATAGACAGTGGTGCTGACGTCACAGTCATTTCAGACAAAGAATTTAAACGGTTTCCAGGGATACGGCTTGTGAAATCTAATAAGACTCTGTATGGGCCTGGAAAATCAAAACTTGATGTGCTTGGAAAGTTTCAGTGTACTTTGGAAACAAAACGTTGTTTTAGTGTTCAGGATATATATGTGGTACAGGGATTGTCTTTAGCACTTCTTGGGCGGCCTGCGATAGAATCACTTAGGATAATCGACCAGGTAAACCTTGATCTTTCGTCTGTACATGCGTCCGAACACTATAAAGATAAATTTCCGAAACTTTTTAAGGGCTTAGGTAAAACTGACAGGGAATACACTATCAAACTAAGAAGTGGTGCTCAACCCTATTCCCTCAATGTGCCCCGCAGAGTATCTTTCCCTTTGATGAATAAGGTGAAAGAAGAACTGCAAAGAATGCAAGAGATGGGGGTTATTTCAAAGGTAGACCAGCCGACAGAGTGGTGCTCTGGTATGGTCGCAGTACCTAAAGCCAACAGTGACAAGGTTCGAATCTGTGTAGACTTGATAAAACTAAATGAAAGCGTGATGCGGGAAAATTATCCCCTCCCCACTGTAGATGAATCCCTGTCTAAACTGGCAGGTGGGCGTTACTTTAGCAAAATTGATGCAAACTGCGGATTTTGGCAAATAAATTTGAAAAAAGAAACAAGGCTTCTTACTACATTCATCACACATTGGGGACGATTTTGTTTTAATCGTTTACCAATGGGAATTTCTAGCGCGAGCGATTATTTTCATAAGAGGATGTCCCAGCTACTTGAAGGCATCCCCGGGGTAGTATGTCAAATGGAAGATTGCCTAATTGCAGGGGAAACACTTGAACAACATGATGAAAGGCTGTTCGAAGTGCTGAAAAGGCTTGAATCAGTAGGGATCACATTAAATGAAAGTAAATGTGTATTTGCCCAGCGATCATTAACCTTTTTGGGGCATTTGATTGATGAAAACGGCGTAAGGCCATGTCCTGACAAAGTCCGCGCCATAGCAGAGATGGCGACTCCGCGTAACGTCTCGGATATTAGGAGATTTTTAGGCATGATCAATCAGTTGGCTAAATTCTCGCAAAATATTGCAGAGAAAAGCAAACCTCTGCGTGACTTGCTGAAAAAGCAGAATGCATGGTCATGGGGACCACCGCAGGAATCTGCTTTCAATGACATAAAGCAGGAAATTAGCTCCAGCTCCGTTCTCGCACATTATGACCCTAACAAAGAAATATTGCTTTCGGCAGATAGTTCTTCATATGGATTAGGAAGCTTGATTCGCCAGAAGCACGGGGACACATGGCGACCCGTGGCGTTTGCGTCGCGTTCACTCAGCGAGGCGGAATGCAGGTACGCTCAGGTGGAAAAGGAAGCATTAGCTTTGACTTGGGCATGTGAGAAATTTTCCAATTATTTGATAGGCACCAAATTTCATATTGAAACTGATCATAAACCCCTGGTACCCCTTCTCAGTACAAAGGATCTGTCCGATGTACCTCCAAGAACACTGCGATTTAGATAACGCTTGATGCGATTTCATTTCACAATTTCGCATATGGCTGGCAAAAACTTATTTTCTGCTGATGCCCTCGCTAGGGCCCCTTTGAGTAATTCGGAGGAATCCCATTCAGATTTATATGTATTTACAAACACAAGCATTTGTTGATTCAGTCATTGACGGTTTGCCGGCTTCTCGCTCAAGGTTAGATCAGATCAAATATCATTATACCTCAGATGCGGTATGCTCCAGTTTATTGACTTTTTGTAAAGAAGGGTGGCCAGAAAAATCGGCCTTAGATGAAACTTTGCAACCATATTGGTCAGAAAGGGGTGATTTTACTGTTCAGAACGGTCTCTTACTTAAAGGAGTAAGGTTAGTTATTCCAAAAATTTTACAGGGGGAAATCTTGGACAAAATCCATGTTGGTCATCAGGGCATTGTTAAATGCAGGGAAAGGGAGAAATCTTCCGTTTGGTGGTTAGGATTGAGCGCACAGCTTGAACAAATGATTAAAGCGTGCCAGAAATGCATAGAACAATCAAAAGATCATGCAGAACCACTTAAACCTATAGCATTTCCCACTAGACCGTGGCAAAGAATCGGCGCAGATTTGTTTCAGCTTAAGGATTCAGTTTATTTGCTAGTTGTAGACTATTTTTCAAGGTATGTAGAGATAGCAAAACTCTTTAGCCAAACATCATCATCAATCATAAATCATTTAAAATCGATCATGGCCCGACACGGCATATGTGAATATTTCCATTCAGACGGTGGCAAATATTTCACATCGAACCAGTTCAAAGAGTTCGCGGCTACTTACGGTTTCGAACTAGTTACCAGTTCCCCAAAAATGGCGCAGAGTAATGGAATGACTGAGCGTCATGTAGGATCAATAAAGGGTTTGCTTAAAAAAGCTGAAGATCCCTATCTTGCTTTATTAGCATACAGGACAACTCCGCTTAGCAACGGCTTTAGTCCTGCAGAGCTATTGATGGGCCGTAAATTGAGATCAAATTTACCGGTTCAGCCCAAATTACTAAATCCAAAATGGCCTAGCATGAAAAAACTCAACGCACGCGAAAAGAATATTAAACAAAAACAAAAATTCTATCATGATAAGCGACACCGCGCTCGTCTTTTAAAGCCTCTTTCTCACGACGATAAGGTATGGGTTAAAGACCAAAAGACAACTGGCATAGTACAATCTAACAGTGACTTTCCGCGTTCCTACCATGTACAGACAGACCAAGGCATCATACGGCGCAACAGGCGTTTTCTCGCGGCCTTGCCAAATAAAAATAATTCAGAGAATGAAGGCCAACCCCAGGAGCCTGTTGAGACAACCCACGAATCACATCAACCAATGAACAGTGAGCCTGAGATAAATAATAATAGTCATGGGAACTCTGAACTCACAGAAGGTCAGAATTACTACAAAACTAGATCAGGAAGATGTGTAAAACCTCCTGACAGACTGACTTATTAATGGGCTAGAACAGCTGTGCCCCATTCATCAGTGATTATATATTATCCTGTGAAAGTAACTAAACAAGGGTGTGGGAATATCTTAATTAACTGAGAAGTTACTTGCTTACAGAGCAAAAAGGGGGGTTGTAATATTATTGAAATAATTGGACTTGGCATGAGTCGAAATGGTATCTTTCTCCCACGCTTGTTAAAATATAGACCACACATTGCAGGTAATTAGATATGCATGCCTCTTTGAGACTGGTGAGAGTTTCTTCAGTTTGGTTCTGAGCTTCATGTTGTATACTTGTAAATAAATATATGCATACACTTATAGTTCTGTTATTGAACCCACATTAATATAAATGACATAACATGAAACAAACAAAAAAAAAACTGTAGAAAGAACATCTTACCATATTTGCATTAAAGATTTGGACAGAAATACAGTCAGTCCTCATTATAACCGACATTCGATACAATAACAAAATTCATTATATTGACAATTTGACCGGCACGGAAACCCTCTCTCTCAAGAGTTGACAGTTAATAAGAAATTATACAGGAACATTATTATTCAATATTTCAAGCAACATACGTTTTGGATATGTGTTAGAATTGCCTCATCTAACAGATATCCAAAACATACGTTCTATGAAGAAATAAGAATAAAACATGGCATTTGTTGGATTTCATTCTGCTCATTATGATTAAGAATTCTTAATGACAACAAATTCAGTTTATGGTAATGGCAATATCTTTGGGATAAAAATGCTGTCATTGTAATGAGGGTTCACTGTACCTTACTAAAGCAATCAGTACAGGCAACGAGGAGCAGTTTGATTACCGCTGCTATTCTGACAGACAGACCTAGATCAGACACTGCAGAATGTGGCACCTGATCTGGGTTCTGAGGCTGATGATAAAATTATTGCCCATCATCCAGTAGTTTTTTGAAACATCAACAGGTTGTAAAATAGAGTTGTTAAATTTTAAGAAATATGGCAAGGAGATAAAGTGTCTCAATATTAACCCTTGTCCTGCTGAACCTAGATATACCCTGTCTTTGCAAACTGTGTAGATCCAGATCAGTTGGCTTCTGAAGAAGCCAACTGATCTGGATCTGCACTGTTTGTCAATTAAAATGTGATTTTGCATCACCAACCTGGATCCAGTTATGTGATTGGCTGAAAAGTAGAAGCCGGCATGCATCATAATTTTTTCAGCATGACTAAATATGGTATGTCTGCAATGCCCTGCACCATCTATTAATCCTCCAGCATTTTCGAGACACACCATTAGGTGTTTGCTGAATTTTCCTTTTGCCTGGAGCAAACATATCCATTTAAATGATATGAAGTATGACTTCTATTTTAAATACTTCTTGCATAATTGTACTATCATGTCAGATGTGGCGGAGTATAAATGTCATAGAGAAATTTGAAAACGACAATAGGAATTAATATAACGCCTGGTAGAACTTTTACATTGGTTTTTTGTTTGGTTGAGTTGCAGTTTTATGGCCCAGTCAACCCATTAGTGTCATGTTGAGTGTGGTCAGTTTACCTAACCACACTTTTCATGGACAGGTTTAGTTCTCTAAGCTGTTAACCAACAGTACTTGTGCACATTCTTTCACCAGAAACTGACAACTGCCCTTCTTGAATCTGTGGAAGTGAGAGAATGACCGTAGAAAATATTTTATGATAAACCTCCACGAAGGAATGTTGCGGATCCAATGATGGGGATCAAAACCATGACCTCCTGATCACCAGTCTGATGATCCAACTGACCCATCAAGGCCAGCTACGTTTTTGTTTTACTTTCAATTTTTTAAGACAGGAAAAATGTCTTCCCAAAGTTGAAATGGGAGAGTACAATGGCCTCTGGTGCTGAAGATTCTAGGCAAGAAGTTTTCTAGGTTCCAACATGCTCCATGAGCATCCCTGGATTAGCAAATAATGTTAATAAGGGCATGGAAAACGTTGCCAAAGGCAACGTAAACGCCGGCAAAGCCTGCATCATCAGCAGCAGGCAAGGATGGCCTGCACGCCTATAGTTAACATGCATTAAACTCACCATTGTATCCTGCCCATGTTCTTCAGCTGATCCATGCCAAAGGTACCAATCTCACAAATTGAAAACTGGCAAGAAACAGTTACTTTCTTAAAATGATTTTTTTTTCCTTTCGTGAATCTTTAAAGATGTTTTTTAAAAGGCAAGAAATATACACACATTTTTTTTTCAATAAATAATGCAAAAAATGAAAAAAAACAAAACAACAACTAATTTTTAATGATTCACCTGGCGCTTTCATCTCAGTTCATCAGAAGCGTATCTGCTGCTATAATTCAAAGTGTCTAATGATAATCGTAATGCTATTGAACTTTGGGTTAGTAAGCTACCGCATATACCCTAAATATATGGACAAACATATGCATGTAGACCCAAATCAGACTGCTGCAATTTTTATCAGGGTCTGCACATTTGACAGTTAGCCATTTGACACATTACCATATAGTCAAATGGGCTTGTTCCTTATAGAATCCATATATTGCTCTAATTTTTAGGATGAGTAGGGTAAAGGTCTCGGTAAGTCATATCTTTAGATAAGAGGGGATACCAGGTTAATAATTTTATTATTTCTCGATGAAAACATATGTTGTGGGTACTCATTAGAAGCACTTTGCTGAGGCACTGCTAATGAGTGCTGGATTTTGACACTGTATTATAGAAATCTTAATACACATTTTTTCTACACTCCTTTAACTTCCATTTCATTAATTGAAACAACTGCAGAAATTTCAAAGCTACATAAAGCGTTTAAAAATATATAATTATTTATTCTTAACTACTTCAATAATATTGGTCAATGTCAATGTTAAAGAGATGCTCACTGGAAACAAATAGCTAATCAAGATGACATTCGGTGGGAATCATAATAAAAAATAGAGCCAATCTAGTGTACTTTTTTTTCTTTTTTTGTCTGCATCTTTACAGATTGTGACCCTGTCCTGCATCAACAAAAACACTTTTTGGCTAACTTTGAATATTAAGCAACTTCATGCCCGTTTCTAGTGCCTAAATTCATATTACATAGTGCCACTGTTCTTTGGATAGGGATGTTACCTAGAATGCCCCTGTGCAGGAAGACATCCCTTAAGCTGGTTAAAGATCCCATAACTGAAACAAAAATCTTATGTGGTCCATCCTGCAAAACTGGGTTTCCACAGAAAATGGTCTAATACAAATGACTGCAGTTTAAAAGTATAAAGCTTGGTCCATATGACAATTTTTTTTTTTTTTTTTTTTGTTCTTTTTGTTTTGTATTTCCTTACATTGATCGTAATATTAAAGTGGCAACGTATTTTCCTTGCTTGCAGTCATGCCACAACTTGAACAAGTCTGAAATGGAGACCGACATGCACAGTCTCATCTGGGTTCAGACTTCTGCATGTCTTATCAGTTGAAACGTCAAATAGTTGCCAAAACACTGCCATGACTGCGGTTTCAATAATTGTGCATTGTTTTCCTATATTTTGTAGGTATGAAAGACCTAAAAGATATACACTGGTCAAGTAAGATTGGAATTACCATTTCCGGTCTACTGCTGCAACGGCAGATCAATTAAAATCGATGCATTTGTTTACAATTCTGTGTTTTGGTCTGTCTGCTTTCGTGTCGGGTAAGCCTGGCACCCTGCTCGTGTGCAAATCCTTATGAAGTTTTAGAAAAGCAACCAAACTTGGGTTGGGGTAATTCTCGAACAGTACCTGATTGTCGTAAACTGGTTTAAAATACTTTCACAGAAACGTTAAATGTAATGAATCCCCTTGTTTCACGCTTGGCTATGATTTATTAATATTATTAAAATTAATATTATTTTATTATTATTATTATTATTATTATTATTATTATTATTATTATTATTATTATTATGCAGAAAGCTGCACCAGTGGAGATTAATTCCCAAATTGTTACTGTAATGCAATATTGAAAATAAAAACTTATTTTTTTTAGGGGTGGGGTGGGGGTGGGGGGGCTCAGTGTATATATCTTGAGATTCTGGACAAAAAAAAAGTGAGATCTCTATCTTTACATTAAATATATAAGGGACATGTCTGAAATATACGACCATGGGCTTCCTTAGAAGAAACACCTATAGGTATCAGAAAAGTTGGCTATAAAACCCTAGCACGTCCAACCCTCGAGTACTCATCCCCGGTTGGGGGCCCTTACACTAAATCAGATATTCATAGGATAGAAATGGTTCAGATGAGAGCTGCACGCTGGCCTTTGGGGCGTTTCTTTTTCCTATGATAGTTTCAGGCATGCTGAGTGAACTTGGGTGGAGGTCTCTTGAGAGATGGCGTACAGACGCAAGATTATGTCTGTTCTATAATAAACGTCAACAAGATTGTCTTTGGAAACAAAGAACACATGACAGATGAGAAAATGGGAGTCTGGGTTTTACTGAATCTCTTCAAAAGCAGTAATGAAGTTTGCAACACTGCTTACGCCCTCTAGCGCATACATGAGCAGAACTCCATTTTCAAAGCTACCACAATGGGCCCAATGATCCAAAAGGAAATGAAATATATTCTGCACTATGATGAAGTACAGGGAGACGTTCTACGGCCGCCACACGCCACAAACATCAGCTGCAGTGTAGTAAAATAAATGTCAATGATTGTGCACGGTCTTGTAGCAGTGCCACTACCACTATATGTTGTGCATTCCCAGATACCTACACGACATTCAACGCCACACTCGCTAGCATTCATCCATATAGTTGCTGACTACTGCAAGTACTCCTTCTTCCCCTCCCCATACCCCTTGCCATTGTCCAGTGGAATAGGCTGCCACCAAGCACAGCATTAGTCAGATATTGAATCCTTCAGACTGGCAGTCAGCACTCAGACCTACTCCATGCCTTAGACCGGAAGCATTGTTTTTAACCTTTTATCTTTGCATTTGTTTTCATCAGACTTTTAACATTGTAACCTATCATTTTTATTTCACCCTCACATGTTTTTATCTTTTGTACTATTTCAAACTTCCACTGCACTGATGCACTGACATATAGATACAACACAACACGATCGTGATCTTCAAAATAGAGAACTGCCGGGTGTTGCACGCGATACGTGAATTTGGTTATGAGGTACATTTCTGCCATATTATTTCAAAATCCCTTCATGCATCACAAAATTACCAGCGGGACTTACATAGAATCATAGAGATGGCTTACACAAAGATCATGTGTAACCTTACCTTCATGTAGAATGCTTGGTGTTGCATACGACACATATGATGTGGGGTCTTTTTTGTCGACTTATTTCAAAATCCCTTTATGTACATTGCAACATTGACCTCAAAGGCAGGGAGTACAAATATGCTTCGCATCAAAACAAAAAATGCAAGAATATAAGATACTTTAATGGGTGTGAGGTATGGAAAGAAAAATCCGCCGTTGGGATCACTTTTTGGGCTCCGCCGAGTGATACCAAACATAACACTCCTATATAGTTTGATAATTTACTTGCGTAAATATTGACGACTAAAGTAAATCCAAGGTCATGTTAGAAATGCTTGCATAGTTATTGGCCGATAAAAAATTCATTTGTTTGTTTGTGTTGAGGTTTTACGGCCCAGTCAACCCAAATGGGGTCATGTCGAGCGCGGTCAGTTTACCTAACCACACGTTTACTGGGCAGGCTTAGTCCTCTGAGCGGTTAACCAGTATTGTGCACATTTTTTCACCAGAAACTGACAACTGCCCTTCTTGAATCAGCGGAAGGAAGAGAATGACCGTAGAAAATATTTCATGATCAATCTCCACGAAAGAATGTTGCCGACCTCGGCGGGGGTTGAACCCGCGACCTCCTGGCTCCAGTCGGACGGCGCATCCAACTGAGCCACCAAGGCCGGCAACAAAATTCGTCTTCTACTACAGATAAGTGAGGTAGATATTCAGCTGCAAATGTGAAGGTGAGTCAAGAGTTCTTGCATAAAAAGCAGCGCGGCTGCCACTCGCTATTAACAGTCATGTTTATGTAAGAAATTTTAAGTACTGTTATAAAACGGGTTTAGCACTTTACTTAAGCGCCTCCCGGGCCGTCACAAAATATGACGGCTGTGTCCCTTATCATAAAAATCACGTGACTGTGACGTACGTTGAACTGTGGACAACGTACGCCACAGTCACGTGATTTTGATTGAAATTCAGACGCCTGCGATCCGCTTAATTAATCTTGTATGTCCCTTATCTGTGTCCTTTATGAAATTTTCTCTCATTGTTCATTAGCGCCGTAAAAAAGGCATTGCTATAAAACGTCGTGAATAACGCTGTCTCTGAGGCGTGAAATCAGACCTATTCCACTGTTTGTAAAAACCTCTTTTGATCATTATTATTTTTTTTTTTTTTTTTTTTTTTTTTTTTTTCAGTTTTAGACCAGTTGATGAACGGGTATGTATCCCATATCACTACAAAACCAAGGCTTTCTTGAATAATCTGGTAAACGGCTGAAGTTCATGAAAAGACGAAACATGTAAATAAACTTAGAAACCAGTGCGTGGTAACTGCCTTTTAGCATTTTTGGATCTGTAATGTATGTACAGCACACGAGGTAATATTCTTCTCTGAAGCGAGGGACTTTCTTCTCGAAAGTCTGTGTCCCTTATCATAAAAATAACGTGACTGTGACGTACGTTGTCCACCCTGGTGGCACATGTAGATGTCCAGTAGTACGCTTCAATTATATGCCCATTTCTCTGACTAGCATTCTTTGTAAAGTTCTAGAGCATGTCGTTACTAAGAATGTGGTCTCTCACGTGTACAGGTATAATTTGATGCACGGCTTTCGAAATAAGCGATCACGTGAAACACAGCTTGTCACACTCACGGAAGATCTGATGAGAAACTCCCTAGGAGGTAGCCAAACTGACGTTGTGCGTACATGTAGGCCCCACTCATAATTGAATTCAATCTCTTCTCTCTGACCGCACTCAGATAGCTGTTATTGAAAATAAAATGTCAATACCGTTACTTACGGGGGTTGCACAAGGCTCTGTTCTTGGTCCCATCCTATTTCTCATTTGCATAAACGACTTATTTGACAATGCCAGACCAAAGGTACGCATGTTTGCCGATGATACGAGTCTCCAGCTTAGCAGATGCCCAGATTTTGCAGCAGGACTCGGATGAATTCCATCAATGGGAACTACAGTGGGACATGTAGTTCAGCTCCAGTTATTATACATATTACAAGGTATATAGAACTCCTGTCCCAACCCAATATCAGCTGCATGGCCTAGCTCTAGAATCAGTTGCGAGCTCCAGGAATTTAGGAATAGGAATCAGCAGCAATCTGTCCTTCTACAGTCACATACAGAAAACAAGTACATCCACAGTTGACAGTTCGGCATTGGGCTTCCTTATAAGAAACAAAAAGTCCAAAAACCCAGCATTTAAGAAAAAACCACATCAAATAATAAGCATGTCAGAAAATAAAGAACATGATCAGCTCAGCAGTTTGGTGAAAAAAAAAAAATACGAAAATCGGTTGATAAATAAGGCAATTATTGGTTTTGAAATTCCAGAAAATGCTGTCATGGACACCGCCATTTTTGTGAGCTAGTGACATCATAATCACCTGATTAAATATGCAAAAAATGAATAAATCACACCGAAACAATACCGAAACAATACTTTGTTGTTGTATAACCATTAATGTATTCATTTGCACACAAACTATCAAGTAATTCCACATAAGCAGCATATTCCTGTCAAATGGCGACTTTTATGTATGTCCTTAAAAATAAATATTTAAAATGGCGGCCACTTGCACAGTTACATAAGATATAAAATACAATATCTTTCTTATTTTTTTAACAATTTTTAATCAAATTTGTGTCAAAATACTTGTTGCAGTTTTTTTCATCACGAAAACAGCCTATATAAATTTGATCCCCTTAAACCCCACTTTTATACAGTAAAACTGGGGTTTACAGGGGTATACATTATTTTTCTTATTTCTGCTCAAAAGCATAGATTGTGAACACTCGTTAGAACCGCCTCGCCGAGGCGGTTCTAACGAGTAACCAAAATCTCTGTTTTGAGCAGAAATATGAAAGATACCAGAGTTTTTTATCTGAAATTTTTCAGTTTTTGGAGGTGAAATTTTCTTTATACATGTATTTGAATAGGTGTGTTTTCATAATGTATTTTTCTTTATATTTTTTAAGCTGACTACTTTAGGCATACATTGCATTAACTTAGCCTTTCCCTTTAAGAGAAATTCCCCCTTGCTTCCCTTTTATAATTGTGTGGTTTTCATTTATTTTTCTTGTATAATGATTATGTTAGTAATATAAGTACTTTAAACAGTTTCCAACAGTAGCTTCGTGTCAGTTCAACAGAAGGTTCTAGCCCCGAATCTCATAATATTAAAAAAAAAAAACAAAAACAAAAAAAAAAAAAAATGAGAATTTTGATAGACCAAAACAAAAAGTTTTGAAAGTGCCCAATGATATTTACTCAAGTTATCATCCGGAAACGACAAACGTACGACGGACGGACAGACACACGGACGTCCAACGTGAAACCATAAGACCCCGCTACTATTGTGTGGCGGGGTATAAAAAAAATAGTCCTAGCCTATGTAGCAGGTAAAATTCAGAGCACCACCCCCACCCCCACGGGCACCAAAGCAACACTGATAGATTGGAGATCTGTTGAGCAGAGAAGATCAGACTCCCGACTTTTCCTATTCTACAAAATTATCCATGGTCTAGATGCCATTGATCTACCGCCATACGTTATATACCTCATGAAAACCCTAAAGCCCCAATCCCATGATCTCTGCTTCCAACAGATCCACACAAAGATCACACGCACAGATCAATAAATACTCATTCTACTCCCTCGCAATCAAGCAATGAAATTGGCTGCCACAAAACATTGCACTACTGTCCGCTTTTGACTCTTTCCAAAGGGCAGTGTGCACGGTCAGTCATACCATGCCATAAAGTATCTCTTGTTTAGTGATCCAGGTTGCCTTGTATCGGGACCAAATGTTGTTTCTAGGTGAGAGGCATCACTTATCTACTAGGTGAAAACACTGACTGGCGCTTATTAAAAAGTGCTTAAAATTCTGATATTTCTGACATTTCAATCAATGATATCTGCCTTCAAATGTGCAATCTTGTCTAAATATTTCATTTATCCAGAGCAGATCATATTTCAAGTACATGCTGGAAACGTCTTTGAAAAATCTGCAATAGTTTTTAAGATATGGCGACATGGAATTTTACTAAAATGCATAGGCCAATACATGTGCAGGCATTTACCTGTGCTTTCACCTAGTGCGTAAAGTGCCTGGATGATCAAGATCAAGACTGGACAGGAAGTGACTTTAAACATTTAAACCCTTTCCTTCACTAACACTAATATGGGAACTTTTTAGTTTTATAACTCTTCTACTAATATTGTACTAACGTAATCCCCGCGAAGGGGTGGGTGGTGGAGTGCAGTATCGATACATGTACATATATATACAGGCATACGTATTGTGCAGAGTTAAAAAATATATAATACTGATTTTGTCGATGAGCTATCTTCAAAAAGGTCGGTAAAATGTCATCTATTTTGTCTGTGAGTTGTCTCAAAAATACATGTCAAGATGTGAACTGTCCCGTTCCCTTAGTCACGAATTACCCCATACGAATTGCTAATCTCTGTGCTAATTGAACAGACAACAAATTGATGATTCTTCTTATTTTTCCCAGAAAATAGACTTTGACATTTCATGCAAATAGTCTCTCAATAGGAGGCAGTTTGTATGGAATGTCAAAATTTTATGCATATATAAGAAAATTACTTTAAAATTTCGTCTGCAAAAATATTACCCAACAAACAGAGCGTCAAGCAGCTCTACGTTACTGAAACGGACGTTAATTAACAAAATCAATAATCATTTAGACCCTACCTTAGGTGACATTTGGCGGGAAATTGAAACGGCTGTGAATTGCGAAGAGGTTCAAAACTTTTTATCAGAAATATGTTTTCTTATTTATCAATAAGAATGAAATGTTATAGATGAGATACTCTAATGCTTAGTATAGACAGCACCATTCAGAACACAAATATGTTTGTTAAAAAAACGAAAAAATAAAAAAAAACGGTACATAAAATGAAATCCTGAACAGTTGCCCTCTTGGTGAAAGGGTTAAAAACAGTTGGTGAAGTGGGTTGGAATATTTTCCACATGAGTATTGCCAGTAGTCTGACAAGACTAGATCTTCGAACATTGCTGTAGCCCATGTCCTAATTACTAGTGGGCCATCCTGCGGCTTGGCACTGTATGTTCTCTATCTGGAGAATTTTTTTCTTGTATGGTGGTTCCATATTTGCTCCAGTTGAAGACATTCTAAAGTAAACTTACAGGCAGTCTCTCACTTTGGGAAATTCTGTAGTTTTTTTTTTTTGTTTTTTGTTTCTTTTCTTTTTTATTCCATAGATATGTCAATATTAATGTGTATACAAATTTTAATACTAAACTCAAATAGCTCCCTTGTTCAAGACTCCTGTCCATTTTCACATTAAACCCTCCGAAATTTTGAGTGTCCATTTCTCAGTGCTTCCATCATTCGTGTCTGCTCCATAACTGATACTATCTGAGATATTTTCAGGAAACTTCACACAAATGTAAAGTACTATGAGATGATGTGCAGAACACATGAACCATAACTGATTTGCCTTTTGGAATTATTTTCCTTTGAACATTGAACATAGCCATTTCTACCATGTACTCCTGTCCACTCTGTAAGCCGAAAACCATTCTAGATATGAAATTTCTCAAAAATGTAAAGCACCATGAGATAATGTGCAGAACACAAAAACTGTAACTCTGGTGTACCTTCTTTTGGAGTTGCAGCCCTTTGAACATAATTAATATTGAAAATAGACATTTCTATATCAGGAGGTCACGGGTTCAACCCCCGCCGAGGTCAGCAACATTCTTTCGTAGAGATTGATCATGAAATATTTTCTACCGTCATTCTCTCCTTTCCGCTGATTCAAGAAGGGCAGTTGTCAGTTTCTGGCAAAAGAATGTGCACAATACTGGTTAACCACCTAGAGGACTAAGTCTGCCCAGTAAATGTGTGGTTAGGTAAACTGACCGTGCTGGACATGACCCCATTGGGTTGACTGGGCCGTTAAACCTCAACACAAACAAACAATGTACAGTTTGTGTCCACTTTTATATTTTCATGAAACTTCACACAAATGTAAAGCACTATGAGACTACTTGCAGCACACATGAACTGTAACTCTGGTTTGCCTACTTTGAAGTTGTCCTTTGAACATTGACCATAGCCTGTTAACACACATTACATGCATCAATATTGATAATATTTAGGGAAAGACTAATGCATCTTTCCTTTTTTTTTTTTTTTTTTTGACAGTTGTGGCACTTTCTTGATGTAATGCAGTGCCTGGTGCAGTGCTTGCAGCACTTTTATTTGTCTAGACTTAGCCTCAGTCAGGTAATCAACAAATGGTATGTGGCAAGCCCATTTGTGACAAGCCCGTTCACTTGAGCTTGTCAGTATTGATCTCAGCGCGAATAATAAAAACAAAATTTTCATATGGTTGGAGAGTTGTGGCCATTTTCCTTACTTGAAATTGAGAAAAGAATTTTGACTGCTGTTTTGCCTGGGTCAATGAAATTTGGCAATTCCGTTGGCTAGATCTTGTCAATATTAATGTGTATACAAGTTTTATAAAAATATCCCATATGGTTGAAGACTTTAGGCCATTTTCATATTTTCACATTTTTGGTCTCCCCTATGCTTTGTTCAATGAAAGTGGAATTTGGCAATTCCTTTGGTTAGATCTTGTAAATATTAACCCTTAAACTGCCAGTCACAACAATTGTCCTCTGCTTTGTTATCTGCTTGTGATTTTAAAAGTCATTTTTGCAAACAGTGTGGACCCAGATCAGACTGCAGTCTATCAGGGTCCACACTGTTTGCCTGTATGCAAAAATAGGTTTGAAAAGTTCGCAAGAATATTCAGCAGATGACATAAACAGACAACATTTTCAGATGCAGGTTTTCTTGGCATTTTAAGGGTTAATGTGTATACAAAATTTTGTCTTTCTTATTTTTTCTATGAAATTATATGTTGTTGATAATTAGAAGCCTGTGGTTTCTTTTGAGAAATAAGAAAATATACCTTTTAATATTTCAAGCTATTTATGGTAAATGAAGCAGTTTTTTACTTTTATTTACTTTTCTAGGTTTTATGCTTTTAGCCAGCTTTGTTTTTAAACACAAGAATCAGGATGGAAGAAGTGCTCCTGATAGGTTGTTGCTCTCTGGTATCTATGGTAATGCTGGCAGCTATGTGTTTGCACAACATGTAAGTACACCTATAGCTCTAAATAAGATGTTGTTTGTTTGTTTCCTTTTTCATCACAAAAACATGCCTATATAATTTTGACCCCCTTTAACCCCTTTTATATAGCAAACTTGGTTTTACAGGGGTATACATTATTTTTCTTATTTCTGCTCAAAAACATAGATTGTGAGTACTTGTTAGAACCCTCGAGGCAGTTCTAACTTGTACTCACAATCTATGTTTTGAGCAGAAATATGAAAAAATATCAGAATTTTTTATCTGAAAATTTTCAGTTTTTGGATGTGAAATTTTCTATATATTTGAATAGGGGTGTTTTTCTAATTTTTTTTTTTTTTTTTTTTTAACCAAAGAGTACTGATATTTTTCTTTTTCCTGCACTTCTAATGAGCACCACAACGCAAGTTTTCATGGACAAAACTGTGTGGGCTGAAGTGTGTCTCTGAATGCACAGACTGTGCAGGCTGATCAACAGTATGTGTCTCTGAATTTGATGCACAACACATGAACAGTGCTCTTAGATGCAGTCAGATCAGGACCTTCTCTACTGATCTACAGTCAACTCAAGATTGCCATCGTAAACTCAAAGGGACCAGAATTTCTGGTTTGAGATTACAAGTTGAGAAATGTAAGGAACATATAGCTTACTAAATTGATTTTGCCCTTTATTTAGTTTGACTTAAGCACTAGTTTGAGTTATCAGTTTTTGAGATAATGAGAGTCAGCTGTATTCTGCAGCATCCTTTGATTCTGTAGGGAGCAACAAAGACCTTGATCAGACTGCATGAATGTGCAGTCTGCTCTTGGCCTGTGTTACCCTTATATAAGAACCCTTTTCATGGTTGCACATCATTTCATGTACTGTAAATGTCCTAAAATTTCAAACGCTTTATCCTTATTTTTTTTGCCTAAATTTTGCTTTTTATACAGTTGTTTTTTTTTTAAATAATAAATGGGATGACAAGCCGGCCTCGGTGGCTCAGTTGGATGCGCCGTCCGACTGGAGACCAGGAGGTCAAGGGTTCAACCCCCGCCGAGGTCAGCAACATTCTTTCGTGGAGATTGATCATGAAATATTTTCTATGGTCATTCTCTCCCTTCCGCTGATTCAAGAAGGGCAGTTTGTCAGTTTCTGGCGAAAGAATGTGCACAATACTGGTTAACCGCTTAGAGGACTAAGCCTGCCCAGTAAACGTGTGGTTAGGTAAACTGACTGCGCTCGACATGACCCCATTGGGTTGACTGGGCCGTAAAACCTCAACACAAACAAACAAAATGGAATGACAAACAGTGTAGACCCTGATCAGACTGCTCCTTCAGGGTCTGCACTGTTTGTATAGGCCATTGAAACTTTGGTGTACAAAATTTTAGGACATTTACCGTTTGTTTGAATGTCTATGCTTAGTCTAGTCCATATGGGTGATTTACAATGTATGATTCTTTCTACAGATGTGTAAAGAAGAAAACTAGTGAAGAATTACAACGGGAAAGATTTGAGAGGTTCAGCAGAAAACACATGGTACCCAGAGACAGATACCTGGCCTCCAGGGTGGACTTTGTCAGGAGACCAGAAGAAAATCTAGTAAGTTGTGGTCTGGTATGGTACCTACCAACAGGTTTCTTCTCATAGTCTATGTAGCCCCAGATATGAGGAGATACCCACAGAATATTTTTTTCTTATTCCTCCATTAAAACATATGTTGTGAGTACTAATTAGAAGCAGGTCAGCAAGGCACTTCTAATGAGAATCTACAACATATGTTTTCATGGAGAAATGAGAAATAAGAAAACTATTTAACCTTTTGGATGAACAAACACTGAAGTTAAGCAGTCTAGCAGGGACTTCATGCATTCAGAGGATGGTCAGTGAATTTCAGTATAGCTCCAGATATGACGCTTATTTCAGATGAAAAAGTATTGATACTTTTCTTATTTCTGCGCAAAAACATCAAAGTCCCAGATCAGACTGAGAACCAGCTCTGTACTGTTTGCTTATGCCATTTGCTGTTTGTTGATACTACATGTGTATTTATCCTGAATATTTATCTGAGCAAACAGTGTAGACCCAGACCTGACTCCTGCTTAAAGAGTAGTTTAGTCAGGGTCTACACTGTCACTCATTCCAATTAGTTGCCTCATCAGGTCGCCAAATGGACTTGTTTAATGTTGAGCACCTTGGATAAAATTTTCAGCAGATGACATACATGTGTATAAAAATAGTTCTCTTATTTTTCCCTGAAAACTGGTTTTGACATTTCAAAAACAATTTGCACGAAATAAATATCAGATCCTGTTTTCTGGGAATGTTAAGAAATATATTGTCAGTTTGCTGTCTGCTGAATTAGCCTAGAGAGCAATAAAGATTAAATAAGTATGGTAAAGTGTCCAAATATTTCGGGCAGTTTTCATATACACGTATTCCACTGTAATTTTATGGAGCTGTTGACAGACACTGTTCATTTCATATGAAATCTAAGAAACTCGAAGAAGGCTTGTTTCATAAATTTCATATGAAATGACAATAATAATAATAATTATAGACTATTATAGTCCACTCTTGTAATCATATCATCATCATCATAATCAGATTTTTGATTAATGTGCAGGTACAGGGGCAACAGCCACATCAGTGGGCCCCCTTCCAGATAGCTGGCTTGCTGCATGCATGGCAGATCTCACACCAGATCTCCACATACTTCTATCATGAGGGTTGATAGCCAAGAGCTTCCACTCTGCAATCCCTCTCTGACAGCTGCTTCCATATCCTTAGGCCCCCCAGGCCCACGCTTTCCCTCAACCTGTATGTGAAAGGCTGTCTTGACTGCACCATTGGAGCATTCCACATGTCCATACCAGTGGAGCCTTCTCTCCTTCAGAATGAGGTCTAGATGCTCAATGCTAAGCTGCGCAAGTAGTTCATTGGACCTGGTAGCGACAACGTCTTTTGCAACCTGACATTGCAGTTCTGTCTGATCACTGCCCTGTCATTCTGCTGCAGACATTGGAGGTTTGGTTTTGTCAATGGGCAAGATCTTGTAAAATCCTATATATCTTAATACCATACATGAGCTACTTTTTGATACCATTTTGACCAAAATGATAATTTTCTGAACACAAGAACTGAGGTACAAGTGAAATAAAACTTTATAAACTGACGATATAATTCATTTCCCACAATGAGATTTGTGATGTCATTAGAGAAATGGAAAAAAAAGTATTAGGCAGATATAGCATAAGGAATGAACAAAATAGTTCACCTGAATCATAATCAGTACATAACCCAATTTGTATATTCTACAGGACTCAACACTTGCATCAGTGGGAGGAAGAAGTGAACATACATATGAAGACATTCCCACACCTACATCTACTAAGCATGGTAAGCCTGAAAAAGTTGAATTTTACTTTGGGTTTTAAGAACACTTTGCAGATATTTCACCATTTTTGTACAAGGGAAACAACTTTTATTGCTTTTTGTTTGCTTTTCACCTTGGAAGCCAAAAACTTGTCTGTGCTATAAGTTCATCATCTCCTTAATCATAAAAACATGTCTTGTTCATGAAGTTTTGATGAAAGGCATTAGATTTCTGTCTTAAAAAAGAAATAAGAAAATGCTTACCTGGACAGCCCAGTTTTTATAAGTGCCTGTTTCTTTTTGCAGATTTGTCAGTACCTCCAAGAACACCATCGCCCTCTGTAGATAAATGCGCCATTGTGGATGAACTGACAACAGAAGAGAGTGAGGTGAGCTGCCAAGAGATACGTAGCTCCAGATAAGAGAAGTATTCTGATAATCCAGATGAATATTTTTCTTGTTTCTCCATGAAAACATGTTGTGGGTTATATTTGAAACACCCAGTTGGTACCTACAACATGTTTTCATTTGTTAAACCCCTTCCCCCTCTTTTTCTGGAGTTATTGTAATAGGAACTTTGCATGCGGTAAATGTCCTAAAATTTTGTTTACTTAATGTACTAACAAAATGGCCAGTGCAAACAGTGCAGACTCAGATCAGACTGCAGGAGCAGTCTGATCAGTGTCTACAGTGTTTGCCATTCTGCTAAGAATTGTAAGAAATAATTGCATAAAAAACAAAATTCATACCCAGAAAATATGGACTAAAGTGTTCAAATTTTTTTGACAGTTACTGTTACTTCTTACTATTGGTTTACTTTATAAAAAATATTAGGACACCTTAACTTCTTACCGTACTCCATTGTTACTGCTTGTTAGTGTGTCTGAAAACTGCTTAATGAGTGGTAAACAGATGCTGCATTCTGTAATATCTGATGTTGGTCTACACTGTTTGCACAGGCCTGTCTCTCCCAATACTTCAGATTAATGCATAATCATTGAGTTCTCGGGATTGCCTCTGTGTGATGATTAAAGCAAACAGCAAAGACTGGTCGAGATAAGGGTGGGTATTAGGTAAATATTTTTCTTATTTCTCCATGAAAACATATGTTGTGGGTACTCATAAGAAGTGCCTCACCAATGTGCTTCTAATGAGTACCCACATCATACGTTTTCGTGGAGAAACCAGAAAAATATCAATCTTTTGGATTGACAAAGCATCTTATCAAGAGTTATGGATCAGCCTGTGCTGCCTTACAGTCTGGCCATGACCTTTGTTGATTGTGCATTGCTTATTGAGAACAAAGCTACTGGTGAATCTGTTCTGAGGTTGGTTAGGAGATTTGCTGTTTGCCTATGCTATCCTAAATCTATTTTGCATACAAGACCAAAATATTCAAAGCTTATGAACAATATGCGTAAATAAAATCCATATGAATTGAAAGTGTTCATTGGAAATAAAAAATCTGGGCCCAGTTGTTCAAAGCTAATGACGTCGATAGTTAACAATTCGTTAAAATTTTAATCGAGTGATAATCAAATATGCTGAAATTTTTTGCTGAAAAAATGTGAGTAGCTTTTGCAGTGCAAAAGCTACTCACATTTTTTTTCAGAAAAAAAATATCAGAATATTGTGTATTGAATCTGCTAAAACAGTTAACGAAATGACCCTTAACGAGCTCGTTAAGCTAACGATGCTTTGAACAACTGGGCCCTGGAACAGGCATAAATGTTCTACAGGCTTACCACCATCAGGGAAATGTCAGGGAAATTTGAAAGTTTTTCAAGGTCAGTGAGAAGTCAGGGAATTTTGGAAAAAGGTCAGGGAAATTTCAAAATTTATGATGTGAAAAGTCAGCCTGAGAGAATTTTGTAATTTAGGGCCAAGTTTTTCGCTGGCTAAGGCAGTTTTCTGATTATTTTCCAAAGTAAACAGTTAAGTATTTGGATATAAGCTAGTGATCTAACTTTATAGACATTTCAATTAAAACTAATGTTCCAAACAGCTATCAGCATTGTACTAACATTATTAACTCTTTTACTGCCACAGACTATAATAATAGGCTTTTGCAAACAGCTTAGATCCAGGTAATGAGCTGTGTCATCTTGATCTATGCTGTTTGACATTCAGTCTTTCAACTTTACATACAAACTTCTTTCCAAGTGATACATTGTTTGAAAAAAAAAGCAGACAGCAATTTTTTAAAGTTAAATGCACTTAGTAAGATCCTGCAAAAAGGGAACCAGAAGATTGAAAAGATCTGTGACCCTTGACTCCAGAGCAGTCTCTTGGGAATATGTGTCACTCACTATTAGTTACAGAAAGACTAGTGATTCATGTAAATTTGTATTCACCACATTCAAGATGGGATCCATGTATGATTTTACATTAGGGTGCCACATTTTCAACATTCAATCTGAATTCTATTTTTGGTGAAGTGACACTATTCTCACAACATGGTTCAGCCTAAGGGCACAACTCTCCCTCAGTTGGCTGACTTCTCCCTATTTGGTTTAGGGAGGTTTGAATGTACAGAATGTAATACAGAAATATAAAAATTTGGCCAAAACTTTTCCCGGAAATTCTGAAAATGTTACAAAACTTCCACCTGTCTGAAAGATAAATATTAGCTTATTTCTGAATGAAAACATAGAAGCAGGGGTTGAGGTGCATCAAATGAGTACATGTACCAAAAACATGTTTTTGCAGACAAAAAGAAAATAACCTTTTTATGTTGGAAAAAAGCCTTATCTAGAGTTCTGACACAAACTTTAATTTTTCAGAATTCAGCATCATTCACCAAAGACAGTAACACTGAGGACACAAAGAACATGAAAGGGACTTGGCTGCAGACTCCTGGACGACTTGCATCCTACATAAGTTTCCGTCAGACTTCACATTCTGTTCTTGTTGTTCCATCGTCTGTCAATCTAACACTTACTGACAGTGTGGAGCACTCTGACTCTGACAACAACTCTGTGGATTGTGGATCAGAAATGTTAGATGTTTTGGCATTTAAGCCCCTGAACATTGATAACCCCACCACTGAACCAAAGAAAATTGACAGCTGTATTAAAAAAATCACGCAGGATAAAACTGACTTTAATTTGTCTAGTAATTATGAGAAGGCTACTAATAAAAAGATGTCAAAATCACAGTCGTCGTGGAAATCCGATCCAACATATGAAAGTATCAGGTCACTAACAATACCAAAAATAAAAGTTCACAAAGCTAAGAAATTGGGATCAGGGTCGTCTGAACACACTTATGAATCTTTAAATTCAGAGCTCTTTTGTGAACTTGGTCGTTCAGATGTATTTGAACGTGTTCCAGATGGTGAATCTGACACATCAAGCTTTAAAAGGTCATTTGAAAGCGTGAAATCTGGTCGTGACTTTACTGTGTTTGAGATTAACTGCGATGATGATGGAAATGATGTGTTTCCTGAGTATTTATCGTCAACTCATTTCAATCAGTCGGCTGCTTCTGATCGTTCTTCTAGACATTCCTATCCTGGTCTAACTCAGTCTGGTAATAAATCTGAAACAGAGGAGCGCTACAGTCCATTCCCTGTTGCACAGAAACTTTCTAAAGGAACTAAAGCACAAAAGTTGGCAGCATCACCAAAGTTCTCAATGATACGGTCTGTATCTGGCAATCTTCGACCAAAAACCTTTAACCTCAGACCAAAGTCTGGCACTGACCAGGAAGAATATCCGGTCTTAAACACTCCACAGTCTATTCCTAAAATCAAGATTTCTACTTCTGATTGTGTTTTCCTTAATTCAAGTGTTCTAAGTGATAAAGATAAAACACTACCAGATATCTTAGAAAGTACTCTAAGTTCAAATAATGGTTTTGATAGTGAAGATGACAAGATACCACCCCTGAAAACTTATCAAACATTGCGATCAATTTATTCACATGCAAGAAGAACTTCCAGGGCAAAGAGAAGTTTGATGAGTCTGCCATCATTGACGGAACAGACCGAGCTAGAAATAGATCAGCACTTTGCTAATAATTTGAATGCGAGATCAACACCACTTCCTGTAGAAGAAATGACTAGTGTGTTTTCATCTTGGGAAGTAGACTTGTGATATGTCTCACCAATGGAACAAAATGAGCCACAATGTCAGAAAACGTGCACCTAGCAAAGATTCAGACCAGCCTGAGCAGTCTGATCAGAAAATTTTGCTTGGTGTATTTGGATAGTGAAGGATGCAAAGTTTCTTGATGTGGACAATGAAGACTGATCAGACTGTACAGATGCACAGGCTGATTTGAGTCTTCGTTGGATGCACATGTCGGTACATCTGGTTGCACCTCAAATAGACCAGCTCTTTGCACATAAACTAAATGTCAGGTCAACACCACTGCCTACACGAGATGACACATATTTACCCAAAATATTCAGACATCTCATAAAGTACCCTATACAGTCAAAACGAATCTCGAATTCCAAGGGACTCTCAGAAATACTTCGAGATATCCGTACTTCGACATTTCAGAGTTGAGAGAGTGAGGAAAACAATAAATTGAACAACCATATTTAACAAATGTATGTGTAATTTGACTCCTGAAGTAAGAAATATATATATAAAATAATGCGGAAAAGAGGAGAAATTAGGAGCAATTTCTCCTCATTTCCACATTATTTTGTTACCTGTTGTCATAGTTTCATGTTAAAACAGGGACCAGATTTTCACTTCGAGATGCGGTAATTCGAAATAAGCGAGTTCGAGATAACAAGGTTTGACTGTATTTAGACATGTTAACTCCTTCCCATTCTTGCTCTAAGATGTAAACAAGTTCATTTTAATTCCTATAGATGTGTCTAAAATTGCAGGATTTGCAGTAGAACAATGTTGACGCTGATCAGATGCTGCATTTTCTGGCATCTAATCTGGGTCTCTACAGTCTGGTAAACATAGTAGATCCTGATCAGAGTTCTTATTCTGTGGAGTCACTTAGTTCCAGATAAGTGGAGTATCCTATGTTTTTCTTAATTTTGTTTTGGCTATTCATTAGAATTGCCTTTGTGAAGCACTTCAATAAATACCCACAATATATGTTTTTTGTGGAGAAATAAGAAAACTCAATATTTTCAGTTGAAAAAAAAGTGCCTTATTTGGAGCTTTGGAATATGATCTGGGTCTATACTGTTTGCTTAGGCCTGTCCAAATACTTGGGCTTAATATCATATGATGTGCAATGCACGAAAAAGGCCCTTATATAATTTGTGGACAACATAGGTCCAGCTCAGCATGTGCGTTCATGCAGTCTGATCTGAGCATTCTCTGTTTGCCGACATATACTACAGTATCCAATGATTCTCTAAGCAGACAACGAAGGCCATGATCAGCCTGCACTTAAGCTTGCGTTGTTTGCAAATTGCATAAGGGCCAGTTTCGTGTGTTGAGCATCATATGGTAGTGTTTTTTTGTGTTTGTTTTGTTTGTTTGTTTGTTTTTTTTCTTTTTTATTTTATTGCTACTAGGTATATATTTGTAAATATGTTTATTTGCATATATGTATACTATCAACTAGCTTTTATAAGCAACATAGTCATGCAATTGGCAGCTTTTATTTGTGTTTACAAAGATTAAACATCTAATTAAATATTCAAAATGGCAATGTTCATGTTTACCATCATTGAAATATTTGACTGTGATATCTTTATTTTTTCATAACAGATTTTGATCATATTTGCACTAAGATGGATGCTTGTTTTCTACTCTAGAAAAGAATTTGCTCCCAATGGGCCTCTCGGAAATATCACAACATATATTTTATAATTTACAGTGAAGTCTTTCAGAATATCACTACATATTTTTTATAATTTACATTGAAGTCTTTAAGAGATTTTACTACATATATTTTGTAATTTACAGTGAAGTATTTCAGATATATCACTGAATATATTTCGTAATTTACAGTGAAGTATTTCAGATATATCACTACATATATATTTTTTAATTTACAGTGAAGTATTTCAGATATCAGATATATCACTATATATATTTTTTTAATTTACAGTGAAGTATTTCAGATGTATCACCACATATATTTTGTAATTTACAATGAAGTATTTCAGATATATAACTACATATATATTGTGTTTTACAAAGAAGTATTTAAGAGATATCACTACATATATTTTGTAATTTACAGTGAAGTATTTCAGATATATCACTACATGTACTTTGTGAATCTACAGTGAAGTCTTTTAGAAATACCTCAACATATACTTTGTTATTTACAGAGAATCTTTCAGAATTATACCTATAGATATTTTATTATTCACAGTGAAGTCTTTCAGAAATATCACAATAGATATTTTGTTATTTACAGTGAAATATTTTAGAAATATCACTACATACATTGTAATTTACAATGAAGTACTTTCGAAATAGAGTTATTTTGGTTTTGTTTTCCTAATCAGGGCCCAGTTGTTCAAAACTAACGATGATGTTAGTTAACATATCGTTAAAAAGTTTATCATTAAATATGGCATATTTGCTAATGTTTTTGCTGAAAAATGTGAGTAGCTTTTGCATTTGCACATTTTTTCAGCGAAAATACCTGTGAATTAGATTTTGTACTTACTAGAACAGTTAACATTAAAGAACAAAAAATAAGGATATATGTGGAATTTTCATAATTAGAAAAAAAACTTATACTAAGCTGTATATGAAATATTTGCATGGTGTGTCTATATGCAATAATGTATGTATAAAATTGTTTTATTTAATACACTAACATTAACTAATTGGTTTTATTTTTCTTTCATTTCCTTCCCTCTTTATACCCCGCCACGCAATAATGGCGGGGTATTATCATATGGTATCACGTTGGATGTCCGCCTGTCGTACGTCTGTCCGTCTGTATTTTCATTTACGGACGATGTCAGTGAATTTACACCAAACTCGCTGTGTGCAGTGGTAGCGTGGAGATCTGATTTTGGATTGTTAATGGGCAAAAGTCATCATTTTTTGACAGTTACTGTCCGGATAGAGCCGGAATGTCATTTCCGGATGATAACTTTAGTAAATATCAATGGATTTTCACCAAACTTAGTGTTTGCATTGATTTTGTGGAAATCTGCTTTGGAATTGCTGATGGGCATATTTTGTCAATTTTTGACAGAGTTATCTGCCCGGGACACGTCCGTATTTTCATTTCTGGGCGATAACTTAAGTAAATATCGATTTATTTTCACCAAACTTGGCATGTGCATTGATATTGTGGACATCTGCTTTGGGATCGCTAATGGTAGAATGTCGTCCATTTTTACAGAGTTGTTTGACCGCAATACATTCTTATTTTACTTTCAGGACAATAACTTGAGTAAATCTTAATCGATTTTCACCCATTAATATTGTGAAGATCTGCTTTGGGGTTGCTCATTTGCAAATTTTTCATTTTTTGGCAGTTATCTGCCCACGACACGATAATGGCTGGGAACTATCGTTTCATGTTTTATTAGGGGAATGGATACACTTCCGGTGGAAATAACTGAGTGTTGTTACCTCCCTTCTGAAAATGATACTACTCCAAAGGCAGCTAATTCTTTCCTTTTGTACTGTTCCCCTTTTCAAAAGGGGACTGATGTGTAGTAAATCAAACAGGAAGTCACAAAAATTGCCTCCTTTTTAGACTAGCTCCTAGACCTTGATGTCATGTTTTATCACTCCTAACTATAAGCTGATTCAAATTTGTGTATGACATCTTGTATAGCCAGTCTCTAATAGTTGGTCTCTGACATCATCTGATATCTCCAAGATTAGTTGCTGCTATCAAAGAGGTGAGGCAAGCAGTAAGTAGTAGATAGCCCTTAGTTCATTAAGTAAATTAATAATTATAATTGATTGATGAAAATAATATTGATATCCGACTAGTAACTAGTCTACCTCCTTTTGTAAATAAGAGCTGTAGGATAGCGTAGCTTGCCTTATTGCGCGTTGCCTAGTAACTTTAACCAAAGTCCGTGACCTGTGGGTCGGGTGATACAGCATAAATCTTAGACCAGTATCTATCATCAGGTCAAGAAGGACCCCTTGAGTAGCAGTTTGCAGGAAATGACTGTTATCATAGCTGAAGACAAAAAGGGTATCCTCATAAGTATTTCAATATTACTTCTACATAAATACATATGTTGTGCATACTCATTCCCAGCAGTCACGCAACATGATGTTGCATCGACGTTGATGCAACGTGTAAACGTCATGTACCTGCTGGTTTAGAAGTACCTCTAGGCGAGGTGTTTTCAATTAATACCTGCAATGTGTTATTAGTGGAGAAGTGAGATAAAATATAAATATTTTTTTTAGTTGAAATAAAATATTATCTAAAGCGATACATGGACAGCAGAATCCTGGATGAGCGCAGTTTAATCACAACTTTACCATCAAAGGTGACGGAATCGCGGATGAAAGGAATGCTTCTGTTACCAATGTCTTCCGCTTCCCTGTAGGCCTAGCGGCAGCGGACAAATAAATCCCGAGGTATATCGGCTGACATATGAGCCAGCGCACGACAAAACCTTCAATAAGACCTGTGTGACCAGTAAATGGTGAAAAGAGTCCACTGCAGAAGATGAGCAGTTATGCTACTGCGCAATTCTTATCAGGGACGTTGGCAACATTACCAGCAGTAAGTGTACAGTTATACAGAATACCCGAACTACCTATTGAGGGCCCCTGTAGCCTAGTGGATAGGATAGGAGAGTTGACTCTTAATCTATTAGGTTTCTCACCGCTGTGGTTCGAGCCTCGCTTTAGGTTTCTCACTGCTGTGGTTCGAGCCTCGCTCGGGTCACATCTTGGAAAGCACAAGTTCTGCTTACGGATAATCAGGTGGTTTTTCTCCGGTTTTCGCCTACCTTTGATGAACGATCGGCTCGATATAAGTGAAATATTCTTGAAAGGGCCGTAAAACTCAGATCAAAAAAAAAAAAGTTACCTACGTTATATTTAAAAATGTTCCAGGGGTTACATCTATCTTATGTACTATAAAACTTAGGGTCACTAAATCTGGAAACGTCTTCGGGTTGTTTTTGGGTCAATTGCTTTCTATCGAGCAGAGTAGACATACACCAAATTTTCTTGAAGGTTGTTGTCCACGTGATTATTATTGACCAATGAAATCAAACCGTGCGTTAGACAGACTAACCAAATGTTCACGATATGAAACCCACAACCTGTTGTATCCGAACCGAACTCTATTCTAAAACCTGGACTGGGCTTAATGCTGGGACATTGGCAAACAGTGCAGACCCAGATCAGACGCCGCAAAACGCGGCGTCTGATCAGGGTCTGTACTGTTTGCTTATATTACAGGAAGTTAAGGGTTAAACGAAACAGTCTAAGTCCCCTAATTTCCCCAGCCTAAATTCAGAAACAATCGACCCACCAGGGCTGTCAGTGCTTTGATTAATATTGACCATTCTGAAGCAGTGGTTCTGGTGTTGATTGTTCTTTGTGTGGCCTTGTGGCTACTCGCTTCGAGTATTTTGCCATGTGTTATTGTTGTGTTTGGTGGATCCTGTCTAGCATTGTACTCACTTTGTTTGGTGCGGGGTGGGGGGTGGGGTGGGGGGGGGGGGGTGAGAGAGAGGGAGCTGCTTGCTTCTTTGTATTTCTTTAGTTTGTGACCTGTGTACTATCTGTCATGGTTTGGTTGCTCTTCCTCTTGGTGTCAGTGGTTGCATTACGAAAACATGCCTATTCAAATATATTGAAAATTTTACTACTAAAAAATGAAAATTTTCAGATAAAAAAAAAATCTGATATTTTTCGTATTTCTGCTCTAAGCATAGATTGTGGGTACTCGTTAGAACCGCCTCGGCGAGGCGGTTTTAACGAGTACCCACAATCTATGTTTTGAGCAGAAATAAGAAAAATAATGTATACCCCTGTAAACCCCAGTTTTACTATATAAAAGGGGTTTAAGGGGGTCAAAATTGTATAGGCATGTTTTCGTGATGGTTATATTTCGTAATTGTGGCCATTACTGAACATCTTCTCTATTACAGTAAATTCTCAATGGCTCGAAAACGGATAGCTCGTTTACCGTGGATGATTCGACCTCATTTTTGAGTCCCTAGGAAATTCTTCCGATAGAGAAATTTTCTTATTTTATCAGGAAATTTATGTTGTGTGTACTCATTAGAATTGCATCATCGAGGCGATTCTAATGAGTACACTCAACATGACATTATTTTAATGACGATTGAAAAGGCATCTCTAAATTATCTCCTTTTGCCATCTGAACTGGCGCTATCCCAGCTAGCATTCTACGTAAATCTACATCGGGCCGTCATCGGCCCGTCAGGGTAGTACCCTGACGGGCCGATGACGGCCCGATATAGATTTACGTAGAATGCTGACTGGGATGATTAACCCTCAGTGGCTCCAACTACCCATGTCCAAAACAAATTTCCATGGTCTCAGAGATGTTCGACCCATTGATTTTCATCTGGGAGGGACTATGGACTGGTCTGCAATACTTTGCCAGGTTGTTCAGTAACTCTAGTTTTTTTTTGTTTTTTGTTTTTTTTTTTTTTGGGTTGCAGTAGTAATCAGTAGTTACCGGAGTCTTTGTGGCAACCAGTAGTTGCCGGAGACTTAGTTGCAACCAGTAGTTGCCAGAGACTGTGAAAACGACAAAATTATATCTCCAATCTGTTGAACAGGTTAGAATCAGATATGCAATAATCTTTCTTTCGTGGTTCTCCAACAAAAGTCTTGTTACTAGTATATATTATGAAAAATCTAGTTTTCTGTTTCTTTGGGACTGCTGGTATCCTACACTACATATTAACCCTTGTCCTGCTGAATAGATTAAGATGCCACACCCACTTCTAATTATCAGCCAATCAGAACACTTGATCCTGATTTGTGCTATAAATTTCCAAAGTTAATGACAAACAGTGCAGATCCAGATAAGTTGGCTTCTTCAGAAGCCAACTGATCTGGATCTACACTGTTTGCAAAGGCAGGGTATATCCGGGTTCAGCAGGACAAGGGTTAAAGGAGTACTGCATAAGGCATTGCCAGCGGGCTAAAGTAAACGGGATGTGCAATGGTAAACGAGCTTTCTAAGGGAAGCAACTCCAGCTCTTTCAAAAATGGGTCAATATGGGTTGGGATTTTACGGCACAATCAACCAATTAAGGTAATGTCGAACCGATCCGTTTTCCCAACCACATTTTTCCTGGGCAGGCTTAGTTCTATAAGCGGTTAACCAGTACTTGTGCACTTTCTTTCGCCAGAAACTGACAACTGCTCTTCTTGAATCAGCGGAAGGGAAAGAAAATATAGAAAATATTTCATGATCAATCTCCACGGGCGAATGGTACCGGACCCGGCGGGGATCAAACCCGCGACCTCATGATCACGGACGCACATTCGACTGAGCCAGCGAGACCGGCGGAGTGTTGTTCTGTGATGGCGCTTCGTTTTATTCCGGTCTTGTTCGTTGCCTTGGGAGGGACGTTTTCACTAATTCTGACCTTTCCTAGGCAGTGGCGTAAGCAGAACGAAATTATTGTTACGCACACTCAGGAACAAGCTTCTAAACATTCTCCCTAGTATCACTTCGAAAATGGGGTCTACTCTTAAAGGAAAGAATTTGCTCCCAGAGGGAGCAAATTCTTTCCTTTAAGAGTAGCCCAAATTTTAGAGGCGATTTATTATTTTCTTTATGAGCAAGTCCTATATTCCCACACCCAATAATAAGCTTCTAAACATTCTCCCTCGTATCACTTCGAAAATAGAGGCTACTCTTAAAGAAAAGAAGGGAGCAAATTCTTTCCTTAAAGAGCGGCCCAAATTTTAGAAGCGATTAATTATTTGTTTATGAGGAGCCCCAATGGCCAAAAGCAAAATATTTTATGTTAGTTGGTATCTCTTTATGTCAAATGATTTTATTTTCTTACGCATATAACGCACATGCGTATGCGTAATGGGCGCTACGCTTATGCGGCGTATCCCTATTTTTATATTATTTACAATAATGTTAACCTTTGTTAGAATTCTGCCTCTGTGCGTATTGATTTTGTGCTTGAAAACTGGACTGTTTTTCTATCGAAAAACAATTTCATACTAAATATAACATTTTAATTAACATGTATTAAATATTCAAAAGTAGTGGCACCAGTGCTAGTCATTTTTACTTGTTAACACTTGAATAATTTGTAATCGGACTTTTCACCAGTATTCATGAATTTTCAAGCTGTTCACCCTAAACACTCACTGTGATTGTACAGCGCCATGCAAATAATGTACTTTTGGAATCTATTCGGACAGCGAAGGCCCAGATCAGACTGCGCATCCGCGCAGTCTGATCTGAGCCTTCAATGCCCGCTTGCAGAATCGTTGGATACTGTAGAATATATAGATGTATAACAAGGGTCCTTATCAGGTTGTGGGGCTTCGCTGGCTGTTCTGGATCTTTTACTGTTCCCATACGCCGTGAAGACACATTTTTTTTCTTGGCGCGGCCCATATACAGTCGATTCGTTATCTCGACTTCGCTTATCTCGAATAACCGCTTATCTCGAAGTGAAAACCTGGTCCCTGTTTTAACATGAAAATCTAACAACAGGTAACAAAATATTGTGGAAAAAGGGAGAAATTGCTCCCTTGGACTTCGAGAAATAGCGAGTCGACTGTACATGTACATGTCAAGAATAATGTAGAAAGCTCATTACGAAAACACACCTATTCAAATACACTGAACATTTTACCACCAAAAAATGGCAATTTTTTCACAAAAAAAATACTGATACTTTTCATGTTTCTGCTCAAATCATAGGTTGTGGGTACTCGTTAGAACCGCCTCGTCGAGGCGGTTCTAACGAGTACCCACAATCTATGTTTTTGACCAGAAATAACAAAACTAATGTATACCCCTGGAAACCTCAGTTTTACTATATAAAAGTGGGGCTTAAGGGGGTCAAAATTATATAGGCATGTTTTCGTGATGTGATATAGAAAAAGTGGTGCCTTCGCTGGCTGTTCTGGATCTTTTACTGTTCCCATACGCCGTGAAGACACATTTTTTTTCTTGGCGCGGCCCATATACAGTCGATTCGTTATCTCGACTTCGCTTATCTCGAATAACCGCTTATCTCGAAGTGAAAACCTGGTCCCTGTTTTAACATGAAAATCTAACAACAGGTAACAAAATATTGTGGAAAAAGGGAGAAATTGCTCCCTTGGACTTCGAGAAATAGCGAGTCGACTGTACATGTACATGTCAAGAATAATGTAGAAAGCTCATTACGAAAACACACCTATTCAAATACACTGAACATTTTACCACCAAAAAATGGCAATTTTTTCACAAAAAAAATACTGATATTTTTCATGTTTCTGCTCAAATCATAGGTTGTGGGTACTCGTTAGAACCGCCTCGTCGAGGCGGTTCTAACGAGTACCCACAATCTATGTTTTTGACCAGAAATAACAAAACTAATGTATACCCCTGGAAACCTCAGTTTTACTATATAAAAGTGGGGTTTAAGGGGGTCAAAATTATATAGGCATGTTTTCGTGATGTGATGCCTTTCGCCAAGTTCGTCTGAACTACTGTTTAACGCTTAGCATGCTCGGAAAAAATAATCTGCAGCTGACATTTGAAATATTTTTCTTATTTTCCCAAGAAAATAGTATTTGATATTTCATGTAACCTGTCTCCTTAGGGGACTTCGTGAAACGTCTAATCCTATTTCTGTGAAAAATAAGAAAAATATAAATGTAATCAATTTGTCGTCTGCAGATTTTGCCGATAGCACTGTAAGTGTTAAGGCACCTCTGCATTGCCGAAAGCCTTGTTCTAGCAAGTTTTGGTTTTAGCGAGCCAGTCTGATAATTCTTGTATCTGTCTATTGACGCTCTCCAATCCAGTCCCGCCGGTGGTATTATACTGGTTAACAGAGGTTTCATAGTCCCATATGCTTGACACATCCTTCTCAAATAAGTCGCTGAAATTAATAATAGACAACGATTGCTATCATAAATTATGATCGATTATATCAAAATTGCACGAATATTTGTGACAAATCATTTACACGCTAAAATATATAACCATCAAGATGCCCAGGAAATGCTAGTCACGAAACACAAAAGAAGAGGAGATGAAGAACAAAGAAAAAAAACAAACGCCACTTGATGCACAACGTGGTAAAAAGGCCCTTATGCCATATGCGAACAGGAAGGTCCAGATCAGCATGCGCATCCGTGCAGTCTGATCTGGGCATTCTCTTTTACTCGACATATTCTACAGTGTCCATTGATTTTGTAAGCTGACAACGAATGCTCAGATCAGCCTGCGCAATTGCGCGATTGCGCAGGCTGATCTGAGCCTGCGTTGTCTGCAATTTGCATGAGGGTCCTTTTCTTCAGATATGAAACCAATAACGCTTGAACAAAAAATAACAGTAGAACCAACTTGGAACGGCCATTAGAAAAACTGCGCGGAAGCTTAAACAAAGGAAAATGTTCAATGGCGATCTGAAGTCAGAACACAAGATGAACAACAACATGAAACAAAGCAAAGGGCTAAATGATGAACACAAGAAAACCACAAACCGGACCACCATGAGCCCGACCCCAGGCATTGATAGTCAGGCTCCAACCTTCTAAAACGGATTGTTTGAGGAGGGAGCCGTGATTTAGTCTCAAGACCAGCTCACCATCATGCGCTTAAAGTAGGAAGCAATTATCATTGGCAAACCGCCCCGCGCGCCACGTCACCACCCACACACACCTAGTAGTGTATTTCCTGCTGAATGGCGGTTCATGTGTTATAATTTTTCTTTGTTCGTACGTCAGTTGTTGGAATATGCTGTTTCGTCTTGAGATTGTTCGCTTCTTATTTCTTCTTTCGGTATCTCGCATGTGCTTCGTGACTTTAGCCTGTGCTTCTTAAATACAGTCGATTCTCGTTAGCTCTTAAGTCCAAGGGACTCTCTTAAATGTTATCCGTGCATCGACATATCAGATATGCAGAATTGAGGAAAAAATAAATCGAACAACCACATTTCACAAATGAATATGAAACTTGACCCCTGAAGTTAGAGATATATGGAAAATATTGTGGAAAAAAGGAAATATTGTGGAAAAAAGGAGAAATTGCTCCATTCTCCTCTTTTTCACAATATTTTGTTACCTGTTGTTAGATTTTTATTTTTAAACAGAGACCAGATTTTCACTCCGAGATAAGCGGTTATTCGAGATACGCGAAGTCGAGATAACGAGTCGATCGTAGATTCTAAAAGGAATTACCTTAGAGAGCAATGAAGTGAACATATGGAGGCAGCGGCGTGTGTGTTATGTGCATGCGTTTGTATAGCCTTGTTTTCATGGATCACTCATGCGCACCTTGTATCGCCATCTGTCACCAAGCGACTCCCTGTCCATTTTATACTCCTTAGGGAAGGTCGAGTATGAGCTAGGTCTACTAAAGGTCTGAACTTTTTCTCGAACCCAGCGGGATTCCATCCCACAACCTTCCGCTATCAACTCGAGAGCACAGACCATTCGGACACCCTAATATTTCTCAAGGGAAAATGTAACTCTCTCGAGAAATTGTTCTTGTAATTTTAGTCATGGTGCATTTACATCTAGATATTCTGCAGTCTACCGATTCTGGATGCACAGCAAGGGCGCAGATATGCAAGCTGATCTGGCTCTTAGCTGTCGATATATGCCCTGAAGGCAAATTAAAATGCGGCTTATACAGTTGACTCTTGCTATCTCGAATTCGCTTATCTCGAATTACCGCTTATCTCGAAGTGAAAATCTGGTTCCTGCCTAAACATGAAAATCTAACAACATGTAAAAAATATTGTGGAAAAGAGGAGAAATTGCTCCTAAGGAGCAATTTCTCCTCTTTTCCACAATATTTTCAATATATCTCTAACTTCAACAGTCCAATTAGCACATATATTTGTTAAATGTGGTTAATCGAATTAGTTTTTTCCTCATTTCTGCAAATCTGATATGTCGAAGTACAGATATCTCGAAGTATTTCAGAGAGTCCCTGGATTTCGAGATAACGAGAGTCGACTGTGTATATATATATATATATATATATATATATATATATATATATATATATATATATATACTACATATATATATATATATATATATATATATATATATATATATATATATATATATATATATATATTTTTTTTTTTTTTTTTTATTTTTTTTTTGGAAAATTAGCAAAAATGTGTGCGTGCGTGTGTGTATGTGTGTTTCAGTATATACAGGGAAAATAAGAGAATGCTGAATGAGAGTGGTAAAGATTCAGCAACCTTACATGCAGGCAAAGTAAAGTATATACACAATCAAACATGGTTTTGCACAGCTAAGAATAAAAAAAAAAATGCAATATTTTTATTACATACCTCGTTGTTCTTAATGTTTTAAACTTAGGTGTGACAACTTCACACCCTTTTTTTCAGCAAGTGCCACGCATTTCCCTGAAATGCAGTGAGCCTCTCTAAATGCCATCTGAAAGAAGATAAAATGCATACAAAATGATGTAAAAAATATACAGTCGACTCTCATTATCTCGAAGTCCAAGGAACCCCTCTGAAATACTTCGAGATGTCCATACATCGACATCATCAGCTTTGCAATACGTATTTAGGAAAAATAAACATTTCACAAATGAATATGTAATTTGACTCCTGAAGTTAGAGATATATTGAAAAATATTGTGGAAAAGAGGAGACTTCCACAATATTTTGTCACCTGTTGTTAGAGTTTCATTTTCAAACAGGGACCAGATTTTCACTTCGAGATAAGCGGTTATTTGAGATGAGCGAAGTCGAGATAACGAGAGTCGACTGTGTGTGAAATTACCATGGAATTGCCACAATTACGTAGCACAGCCTTTCCGAGGCACTAAAAAGAAGGAAGAACGGACGAAGAACGAACAAACAACGAATAACATTGACGCACGAACAAAAACTGCAACAGAAGAACGCCTTGGAAAGTAGAAATACTACTGGGGAGCCAGTTAACGACGATCAGTGGCCGGACCTGCATGCGTTTGTATCATTATGTTAACACACCTATGTTAAAGGTCCCATATTCCTCAAAAATAGACATTTTATTATCCAAAAAAGGTTTAATAAATTGATATCTGGTATTAATACACTCATTAAATGTGGCATCTGATAGCCTGTAACATTTCAGTTGGTGTTTAGTTCTTTAAATGAAATGATTTTTTATCGTATTACTGAATTAATGTTGCCAACATTAATAATTCAGAGATATGATATAAATTCATTTCATTTTTGATCCAGTTCAAAAACGAGAGACTAACTGAAATTTCACAGGCTATCAGATGCCACATTTTATGATTGTATTAATACCATGAGCCAATTTATTAAACCTTTCTCGAATAAAAAAAATGTCTATTTTTTAGGGATATGGAGCCTTTAATTGTATATTTCTTAGCTGTAGCTCTAGATGAGATTTTTTGTTTTACAAAATATTGATATTTTTCTTATTTCTCCACAAAATGTATGTAATTGATACTCATTAGAAGCACTTTTGCAGACGATTCACATGAAATGTAGTCTTATTTTCTCTCTTAAAAAAAAAAATTTCAAAGTGCCGTCTCCTGTAGTTGTGATTAGTGTTTTAAGGTTAATTGTGCAACAGAACACACAGTAAAACCTAAATGACTCAAACACCGATGACTCGTTTACCATGGCTAATTCGAATTCGTTTTTGAGTCCCTAGGAAATTCTTCCAATAGCTAAAGAAACTGAATATTTAGGGATAATATTTAAGGAAATTTTCTTATTTTATCATGAAAATGCATGTTGTGTGTACTCATTAGAATCGCCTCATCGAGGCGATTCTAATGAGTACACTCAACATGCCATTATCGTATAGAAGATAAAAAAAACTTCCCTAAATTATCACTATTTGCTTCCTGACTTGGCATCATGATTAACCCGCAGTGGTTCAAACTACCTATGTCTCGAATAAATTTTCATAGTCCTAAAGATGTTCATGCCATTGAGGTTTAACTTTACCATCACGAAAACATGCATATATAGTTTTGACCACCTTAAACCCCACTTTTATATAGTAAAACTGGGGTTTACAGGGGTATACATTATTTTTCTTATTTCTGCTCAAAAACATAGATTGTGGGTACTCGTTAGAACCGCCTCGCCGTTCTATCGAGTACCCACAATCTATGTTTTGAGCAGAAATATGAAAAATATCAGAATTTTTTATCTGAAAATTTTCATTTATTTGGTGGTAAAATTTTCAATATATTTGAATAGGCTTGTTTTCGTAATGCATTGCTAAGTCATACTTACCCCTTTCCGGACAAGGTAATAAGCCAGATCGGTCGCTAACATATCAGGACTCAGAGCTGCTAGCATGTTTTCTTTACAAATCTATAGGTTTTAAAAGAAAACGGATACATGTAAGCAGTTTAATGGCTATAAAAGCAGGCGTTTGTGAAATATTTCATCAAAAGAAGTATCTAGTAATGTGACTTTTCAAATTTTACCAGTCCATGCAAAAATATACCATATTATGCATTAAAAGGCACTGATACACTTTCAGGGGAGGCAACTCAGTCAAAATGGATTTCACATTAACAGCAAATTCTTTCCTTTTAGAGTAGACCCATTTTTAGAAAGGATATGGATTACAAGAAAGCAAACCGCGGAAATCTAAAACGTTGTTTGCCTTGTAGTTAATAAAAGATAACCTACCAAGCAAACACACAACGATGCTACAACGTCGTGACGTTGTTGCGACGTTGTGTGACATTGCAGCGACGTTGTACTTACGCCATTGCTACGTTGTGTGTTTGCTTAACCAGCAAACACACAATGTTACAATAATGTCGTTACAGCAAATACACAATGTCGAAACAACATAGTTACAACGTCGCTGCAACGTCGTGGGATTGCAGCGACGTTGTAACGACGTTGTGTGTTTGCTGGGGTACGAAGTGTTATCTGATCTCTAATACAGAATTGATGCTGTATACTTTTGCATTGTTGGCATACTCGTAAAGTACATTCAGAAATCAAACTATTTCTTTTTAAAAACACTTTTGTTGTGGTCTAACTTTGTCTGTTAATTGCACGGGGTTATGGCTTAGCCAGACAAACATTAATACTTACTTGACAACATAGTTTCCATACTAATTATGCATTATTTATAAACATTATGCTTTTCTTTTCCTGTTCATAAGTAATAGAACATAATTACGAAAGTAACATTACATAAGTACATCAAAAAAAGGAAAGTTCCATATTTTTAAATGTCAGTCATGTTGTCAAATTTCTTATCATTTTTATGCTGTTTCTTGGCACTAGAGTTGAAATTGTATACCTTTTAAATCCCTGCTAGAAAGCAAAGTGGTCAGTCAATTCTTCATTAAGATCAAAATAAGGAAAGTCCTAACTTCTCTTTATTCACGGATATATTGGTCCATGCATTTAGGGCTCCCTTGAGATATCTTCACTTTTTTTATTGTATATGTCCGCCGTAGTTTGTTTACTCTTGGTGTCATTGGTAGCATGTGTTCTTCCTAGACACCTTCTTTACTATTCTAGGGCAAGTTCTTTAAGAGTAGTCCTCAATATTGAACTCTATCAACGATTAGTGAAGACCTCGATCAGACCATGCGAGTGCGCAGGCTGATCAAGGATTTCGCTGTCCGACTGTGTAATAAAGACCTTTCTCTTATGACCTGGCTTTTATAAAGTTTCTATGACAACATTACCTCCAATGTGGACATTACGCCAGTAGCCACTTGTATTATGCCAATTAAGGTGTCATAGACATCAAACATGGATTCTTTGTCTTCCTGCAAACAAAAACCATTAAGGAGAGTGGGTACAATTGGTAGAGTTTTCGCCATTTTTACAAGAAAGAAAATTTCTCTGACTTCACGTTTGCTTTTCTACACACCAAGTCCCTTCTGAAAAGGGGGTCTACTCTTTCTTGTAGAGTAGACGCGTTTTTTAAAAGGGCGCAAATTCTTTCCTTGTAGATCAGACCTCTTTTGAGAAGGGTAGGGAGATAAAACGAATTTTAATGATCTCGCATAAAAGTGCATCAGTTACCCTTAAATAGACGTGCTTGAAGAAATAAAGAGGATGGATTTTAATCAAACACAAGCTTACAATGGGAAGGCAGCTCACGCAAACTTTAGACGAAGTCAAGACAATCATATTTGCGATTCTGCATAGAAAAAGAACAAGTTTGCTATCTCTACTAGGAATGAGTTCTCTATATGGAAAGAAATAATAGGGATACGGGATTTGGCCTAGAATCGAAAACTTGCTGCAAACATTTGGGAAGGTATCGCTTTCCAAGTATATGTATAACAACTACGAAACTGAAAGGCAAACGGGAAATAAATAAATAAATAAAAGTAATTGCTGCTTCAACCGAAAATAAACAAAACAAGATTAACCTAAATCAGTCTGTAAAAGCTCTAAGTAAATAATGTGCATATTTTCCGTTAAATTGATCCTCAATATCCGTATAATATCAAATGTGATTTACTGTACCTGTAAGTCTTTGTTATAAGTGCTGGGTATTCCTTTCAATGACATAGCAAACCCACAATACTGAAAGAAACAACCACATACAGTTGACTCTCGTTATCTCGAACTCGCTTATCTCGAATAACCGCTTATCTCGAAGTGAAAATCTGGTCCCTGCCTATACATGAAAACCTAACAACAGATGGAAAATATTGTAGAAAAGAGGAGAAATTGCTCCTATGGAGCAATTTCTCCTCTTTTCCACAATATTTTCAATATATCTCTAACTTCAAAAGTCCAATTACCTATCAGTTTGTTAAATGTGGTTAATCAAATTATTTTTTCCTCAATTCTGCAAACCTGGTATGTCGAACTACGGATATCTCGAAGTATTTCAGAGAGTCCCTTGGAACGAGATAACGAGAGTCGACTGTACTATTATGATCATATGACAGTATCCAACATTCTTGGATTAAGAGTTTGAATTTACTCCCAGTTCACACTCAAACGCTTATGCAAATGTCTATGGAATCTATTTTGTAATTCATATTTACTTATGCTATTGTCATGCAATTGTTTATGTAAACATTTAACTCATTCTATTAAGAAGTAATCTATATTTTTCTTCTTCTTCAAAAATGATACATTGTTTTGTAAATTCTTACTTTCATGTATACAGACCGGATTCTACCAGGTAAATATGTCCTCTTGAATACAAAGCTTAAAAGCTTGTCGATATATGATTTTGCTACACTCTATACTATCTTGCCATAACTATAAAAGGTATTTGTCATTAATCTGAAGAAACTTTCAAACGACAGTATCTGTGTTGTTTTTGATTTGGTGCTAACTTGTGCAGACAAATTATAGATATTCCGGTGGGGACTAATTGTGCACTTCTTGTCACTGTTTGTTTCTGTTTTGTTGCTGTCGCTCTCTGAGAAAACCCAAACCAATGTAACTGAGGCATTTAATTCAATTTCTAACTATTTTGAGGACTTACAAACTGCTGATGATATATATTTTGAAGAAATGGTTGATCACAGTTATCCAAGAGAAGTTCAGCTTAATAAAAATGATATCGACGCTTTATATCTTGCTTTACGATGCCTGTGTTACCTTGCCATGTATTCTGCCAGCTTTCCCACGAATAATTTCTAAGCTATCTGGATTTTTCTTCTGTGGCATTAGACTGCTGCCTGTGCTGAAAACGAAAATGTGTGTTTGGATATTATAATCATATCTACAATACTTATTTGTAAACAAAATTATAACGGTTTACAGAGAACTAAACTGGATTTATCTGAAATGTGTAACTTTACTGCGATAAATCTCATCGCTTATATGTGTTACTTTATTGCAGCTTCCATAGATAATGATAGAATATCCATTCGTCCTTATAAATTATAAGCGGAAATACCAACATCCATAGGGGGTGGTTGGGTGTGGCGAAGGTGTCGTGTATCTTATGTCACTGGGGCGTCCAACTGATGTTGGCTTACTGTTGGGCAAGGCCTGCTTTCCTTGTAGCAGGTAGTGGTAGAGGGGGAATGTTTTATTTCTTCTGTTTCTTTACTTTCACTCCTGTTCCTCTTTCTTCCCTGCCCCTCTCTTTCATCTCTTCTACTGTGTCTTCTATCTCTTTTCTACCTTTCTCTGTGAGACAACACAAAATGACCCGCAAGGGTTGACGTGTCGTTAAATTCCAACACAATAAAATAATAAAAAAAAACATCCATAAATCTAAAATCATGAGTCGTATGTCTACTAAACCGCTAAGACATCATGTAAACATACGTATTTAAAATGTATATTTCTAAGCCATAGCGCTGGACAAGCCAATGTTTTAACAAAACAAAATGGTTCTCATTTATCCCATTACGAAAACACGCCTATTCAAATATATTGAAAATTTTACAACCAAAAAAGGAAAATTTTCAGATAAAAAATATGATATTTTTTTCATACTTCTGCTCAAAACATAGATTGTGGGTACTCGTTAGAGCTGCCTCGGCGAGGCAGTTCTAATGAATATACACAGTCTATGTTTTTTAGCAAAATACGAAAAATAATGTATACCATTGTAAACCCCGTTTTACTACATAAAAGTGAAGTTTAAGGGGGTCAAAATATATGTAGGTGTGTTTTCGTGACGTTAAATTCGTACTGTGGGCGCCTCTGCTGGGCGCTACTAATTAGAATCCACTGATGAGTACTCACAGCATATATTTCTGTGAAAAAAAACAGAAAAAAAAACAATTATATCGAGCTATGTTAGTCATGGCATTTTCATTATATGATATGGAGAACTAGAAAGATGTTGAATACCAAGCAGATTAAGACAGTTTTATACAGTATGAAAGGTTGCTTGAAGTAACGAACAAATTGAGAGGCTGGTTTAAAACTACGAAATTCTGAAACTCTTAATAATTTAAACTTCTACATATCCCTGATTTCACTATATCATGGATATATTAATCCATTGAAGACTGGAGACCCCTAAACGGGTAACTGGCAAACAGTGCAGACCCAGATCAGACGCCACAGAACACGGCGTATGATCAGGATCTCCACTGTTTGCAAATCTTTAGAAATGTTTACATCATATAGCCCGACATACCTAAAATCGAAACATGGACTCTTCCAATTTATAGTGTGGGAGAGTTTATTCAGTCTTTAACGGGTTATGAGGGAACACGGGATACATATTACATAAACTTCTTAACGTTATGGTAAATTATTGGAAGCACGAACCACCAACAATTCAAAGTGATGTCACTTGAGTGGAACAATTAACATTACAGTCACCTAGACACTGGCATGTTCTTTTTACTGTGCATCTTGCATAAAACATCAACTGCAGATACTTGGGTAGGTCAACAGATCACATTAGCATCAGCAGCTTACGGGCCCCCGTAGCCTAGCGGATAAGAGAGTTGACTCTTAATCCATTAGGTTTCTCACCGCTGTGGTTCGAGCCTCGCTCGGGTCATATGTGGGAAAGCCAAGTTCTGCTTACGGATGGTCAGGTGGTTTTTCTCCGGGTTCTCCGGTTTTCGCCCACCTTCGATGAACGATCGGCTCGATATAAGTGAAATATTCTTGAAAGGGCCGTAAAACCCAAATCAAAAAAAAAAAAAAAAAAAAAAAAAAAAAAAAAGCATCAGCAGCTTGTAAGTATACCGTATTCGATCTAATTACCGCACATACCCCTATAAGCGCACACTCATGAAATTCCGTAGTCTTATTATAGCCAGTGTATTTTTTATTTACTTTTTTATAACGGCATATGTTGTGGGTTCTCATTTGAATTGCATCGACTTGTCAATGCAGTTCAGATGAGTACCCACAACATATGTCTTTATAAAGAAAATCAAAAAAAAAAAAAAAAAAAAAAAAAATCGCATAATCATCATCAAATAAGTCTTTTTCTGATCTTTTTATAGTGTATCCTTAATAGGTATAGGTACATATTTTATCACATCTGAGTGTTTCCAGTAATTTTGAAAAACCTGAGCGCACAGTGCGGTAATAGGAGAAAGCAGTCAGTTAACTCCCTTGATTACTTTCTGTAAATAACCAGGTCCAATGAATTGGATTCCTCTGCTTTTATCATTAGTATTTCCATTAAGTATCACTTCCTTTTCCTTCATATATCTGATTTTAACAAGGTCATATATCAATACAGCTTCCAAAATATTTAAAAGAAACATTTTCTGTGCAATGAAATATATAATATTAATTAATCTTCCATGTGGATATGGGGAAATGTAAAGTTAAGAATTTGTGAAATTCCACTGAAGATCTATGATAAATGCAGAGGATTCCAATTAGAAGGACCTGGTTAGTATTTGATCTACCTTGGACTTTACCTGTCAAGGGAGATAATAGAAATATTGCTGCTATCTCTCATTAGGTCGAATACGGTATTAGTTATTTTTGAATCAAGAAAATTGTGAATACATCTACCTATACGCATCGGATAATTTTATAAAGCCTGTTTCTTTTGTGCTGTAGAAGATCAAGTCCTCCGCCCATCTACTCAGGTGTAAACTCAACAAACTGCCCCAAAACATAAATTCCACTGCAACAGAAATTAAAGGTATACTTTTTTTTCAATCAAATCTAACATAATCGAATGCTCTCTCTCTCTCTCTCTCTCTCTCTCTCTCTCTCTCTCTCTATATATATATATATATATATATATATGTGTGTGTGTGTGTGTGTGTGTGTGTGTGTGTGTGTGTGTGTGTGTGTGTGTGTTAATGACTAACTCTCAACATGTAGTTTAACGCCTGTCATTTCAGAAGCCTTTCTGGATCCAGTGCTACCAAAAAGGTTTTTGTTAGATGTAAAGCTCCTTCTCCCAACTTATACACACACACACACACACACACACACACACACACATATACATATATATATATATATATATATATATATATATATATATATATATATATATATATATATATATATATATATATATATAAGTTTGGAGAAGGGGCATTACATCTAACAAAAAACCTTTTTGGTAGCACTGGATCCAGAAAGGCTTCTGAAATGACAGACGTTAAACTACATGTTGAGAGTTAGTCATTAACAGTGCGAATGATTTGTTTACCTGAGGTCTTTCGGCTTTCGCCTTCTTCACAGGTTTTCTATTTAAAAAAAGGGCCCATGTTATCATGTTATCAAGTCGCAGCGGGCCAGATAACATGGACCCGAAAAATCTGTTTTTCAACTCGTGCAACTTTTATATGTGAATTTTACATTTTTCATTTCCTTTTTTTTTGTTCTTCTTGTTTTGTGCGTCTGTAATTTAATATGTGGCGTTTGTTTTGTCATTATTGTTCCTCATCTCTCTTTCTTTTGGTGCCTCGGGTGTGTGTGTGTGTAGGGGGGGGGGCTTTGCTGAGGATTGTGGCATTTCTTGGGTACCTTCACTTATATTTTTACTTGCACGAAACTTGGCTCTTAGTTCTGATGCTCTTAACTACAAATATGTGTTCGGTCTGTGTTTAGATTCATTCAGTGAATAGGAAATCTAAAATAAACAAAATTGCTTGTCTCCAAGCTGGCATTCTTTATAAATCTATAGTGGACCGTTATCGGCCCGTCAGCTACCCTGCCCTGACAGGCCGATAATGGCCCGCTATAGATTTATGTAGAAATGTAGAATGCTTACTGGGTAAACATCAAAATAATACACATCTATAATGAAAGCAGATGGCTTCATGCCAAGCCGAAGGAACAAAGTATCAAAGTAACGTAAACAAAAGTAAGAAAGTAACGTAAGCTTACACACGAAGTCTCTGTCACTGACTGCATCTAGACTGTTACTCGTGGCGCCTGCGAAACCAAGATCTGATGCTAGAATTTCTCTATCAATGGGAAAAGGATTACCAGCAAGTGCTCCACTGAAAAATACACACGTATTTACTGTTAGTATTGGGACAGACAGTTCTGAGCAAGCAGTGTAGAACCAGATCAGGTTATACACTGCTTGCCACTCATCTAGTAATTTTAGACACACCAACAAGCTGTACAATGTGGTTGTTCAATTTTAGGAGAAGCAAGTACGGTAAGGAGCAAAGATGTCCGAATACGGGTAAATATGGCACATGATCTTAACCCTTGCCTTGCTGAATAAATTAAGATGCCACGCCCACTTCTAATTTCCAGCTAATCAGACTACTCGATCCGGGTTTTTGATAGAAATTTACATATTTAATGACAAACAGTGCAGATCCAGATCAGTTGGCTTCTTCAGAAGCCAAATGATCTGGATCTACACTGTTTGCTAAGACAGGGCATGTCATGTTTAGCAAGGGAAGGGTTAATGTGTACCATTAACAGATAAATATGGAGACAAAGTACAGAAACATTCTGCTATTAAGACCATTCGAAAATAAGACCACTCCACTATTAAGACCAGCTTTTGCCAGTCCCGAATTAGTTTTCTTTGGTATTCTACACAGATACAGATAAGAGGGGGTATCCGCAAATTATTTTTTTTTTATTATTATTATTTCTCAAAAAAATATGTTGTGGATTCGTATTCATTAGCTTCTAATGCGTACCACGACATTTTTGTGAAGAAATAAGAAAAATATCAGTATTGTTTTGTTGAAAAAAGCACCTTGTCTGGAGCTATGTTCTATATTCAATATTAAGTTAATAAGACCAATTTTTTGTTGTACCAAAGGTGGTCTTAATAGCAGAATTTACTGTATGTAGATCTATTGAAACATGAGTAGTATAGGGTGCCACTATGGGCACGCCCATGCCATAGTGGAACCCTATACTACTAACATGTTCCTTTTTTGTTTTTAAGATATACCTGGCAGTTTGCTTTCATGCACACCACATTCTATTTGAAAACTGGTCTGCTATAAAGAAAAAAAGAAGAATTTGCTCCAAAGGCAAGTACAATCTTTCCTTGTAGTAAAGATATCTTTCAGAATGGAAAGAAAACCATTTTGATAAGTTACCGCCATTGAATATGTATCTATTCATCTAATCATCTTAGAGTCTCATCAAAAGTATTTCAGTGAAATCAGATTGTATGAGGAATTTCACTATATTCAAACTGGTGACCACTAGAACAGAAAACCATCGCAAAGTCTACTACGCTAAGACTACCTTTATACACAGCTAGACGAAAAGATCATTTAAGAACTTATATTTAAAAAATAATGCTATGAAATATGAACGTTTTCAGTGGTCAAATGCATCCTCATGTCAAAATAGCATATGTAGGACGTTCGTGCAGCATAACCGTAAATGCATACAGCAGACTCATTATTTCAAACTCCTAGAACAGACGTTTTGGATTAAGCTAACAGCAGCTTGATATAAAAGGAGTTGAAACGTACTGAAAATATAGTAAACTAAACTATCTCCCTTTTTTTAATATGATTTAGGCAGTAGTTTGAATTAACAGTGTTTTAGATAATGAGAGTAAACTGTATTTTTGATATATGCGCGAGTAAAAGAAAGTCTAAACCAAACTATTACGACTGCAGTACTGATAGAAGAAGCAAGATGGTTTTCACCGTTGCAACAACGGCGGCATTCAGGACACGACTAAAATAAGCTAGTCTATTGTTTTATATGTATTTGTATGTTGTAATCAACTACTGGATAAATATTGTTTAAACCAATAACCAATATATAATATGTAAATGTCTATACTCGTCTTGTAACATTTTCAGAGCAATGAGACCATTACCTGCCGAGTGGACATATGTCTGTTCTCTTTATTACTTCATCCAGCCTCTCTATGTCTCGCTTTAACATCCAACCATAACTAAAATAGACAATCGAATGACAACTACAGTCGAACCTCAATAGCTCGAACACCGATGGCTCGTTTATCATGGCTAATTCGAACTCGTTTTTGAGTCCCTTCGAAATTCTTCCAGTAGCAAGAAAAAATATTTATTTGAATTGTCTTATTTTATCATGAAATTGTATGTTGTGTGTGCTCATTAGAATCGCCTCATCGAGGCAATTCTAATCAGTGCACTCAACATACAATTATTGTGTAGAAGATCGAAAAGATTTCTCTAAATTAACACCATTTGCTTCCTGACCTGACGCCATGATTAACCCTCAGTGGCTCGAACTACCCATATCTCGAACAAATTTCCATGGTCCCAAAGATGTTCGAGCAATTAGGGTTCGACTGTATGAACAGACTGGTCAAGAGAAACAGGAGTGATTTCATCTTACACCAGTCTGAGCAGGTCAGAACCTATTCATTTCGCACACAGAATACATGGTCCCAGCGGAATCTATTCAAAGCACGCAAAACAGTTGGCTCCCCGGTTATTTATTACTGACCGTTCCAAGGGTGTACTTTCATTGTGGTACTTTTTTGTAAAATGTTCTGTAGTGTTTCACTTGCAAATGTTTTCTTTTAACAATAAAGTAAGTTAAAGATATATTCAGTTAAGATTGTGTAACAGAGCTGTTTAGGAAAGGGCTGCCAATTCTGCTTGCCATCGGTTATTTTTGTGATTGTTTAATTGTATATATCTGCCTTTCCCTTTGAGGTTGAGAATTTGATGTAGATCTGATTGTATCAGTTCCTGAGTTCATTTATTTACAGACAACTCTCTATACACCGACACTCGATACAACGACAAAATTCGTGATAATGACAATTTGACTGTCACGAAACCTCCACTTAGGAAGTATAAACAATCAGTCACAAACTATTCAAGAATATTGCATTTAATACTTTAAAGAAACATATGTTTTGGATAATTGTTAGAATCACCTCAGTAAGGAAATAAGAACAGAACAAGATCTTTCATACATAACAACCTGCTCATTAAGTATTCTGTACAACAACATTTTAATGGCAACGTCTTTGGGAACAAATACTGTCGTTGTAATGACGGTTCACTTCTTTTCGTGTAATATATGCATAGCGAAGCCCAGTACCACTTCATTTGTTCTGTATTGGTTATACGTAAATGGGCAACGCAGGCACTGATGAGACAACGCAAATATAAAATAAGTGTTTTCCCAAATGCGCATCATATAGTGATATAGTGATTATCTGAACCGGTTTGGGAATTTCGATGCGACTGACCATGAAATAATTTCTACAGGCAACCCCCCCCCCGCACCCCCATCCCCGTTCCGCTGATTTAAGAAGGATAGTCGTCAGTTACTGGTGAAAATACTGGTTAACCCCTTAGCGGACTAGCTTTAAGCCTGCCCAGAAAACGTGTACGAAGTTTAGCTGAAGTCTCGACATGACCCCTTGACATTGTTGACTGCGCCGTAAAACTCAAACTCGAATCAAAATCGAACATTTTTAAACCTACCGTATTCGATCTAATTACCGCACATACCCCTATAAGCGCACAGTCAAGAAATTCCGTAGTCTTCAGATTACAGCCAATTTACTTTTTTTTTTACTTCTTTATAAAGGCATATGCCTTTATAAAGAAAATCAGAAAAAAATCGCATTATAATCATCAAATAAATCCTTTTATAAATTTTTATAGTGTACCATTAGTAGGTAGATTCATATTTTAGCACAACTGAGTGTTCCCAGTAATTCTGAAAAACCTAAGCGCACAGTGCGGTAATTAGGTCGAATACGGTATGTTGGAGATTTGGCGCCAGTGAAATCGATTTAAACCACGACCCGGTAGCGTTCTTAGATGGTGGTTCTTGTTTTGTGAGGCTGCTCGTTACGGGGCTTTTTCGTGTTTTGTCCTGATTTATTGGTGGGTTTCAACTGTTATTGATATCACCTCGTTTGGCAATAGAAAGCTTTTTTTTTTTTTTTTTTTTTTTTAGTTACGTGTATGCTGTCACGCGTGGTTTGTTTACTCCTCCTCGTACTGTCATTTGTAGGCAATGTTCTGTGGTTGTGGCTTTTCCTGGGCATCTAAATTATTTTGCTACCCAACTCCATTCAATGCTTAATTGGGGTTGGCTGAACCGCTCTAACAGAAAAGGCCACGCTTGAGTGAGTTCGATGACACTGTAATCGGACTCAGCCACAGTGGGAACACTGACATTGTTCTTTGACCCATTTATACCGAGTGGACTCTTCTACCTGAAGTCTTTGGACAGGTCCATTTCCAACTGAAGGGATGTCTGGTCAGTTTTTAATATACTATGTTTTATAGAAATTCCTGTTTTTAATGCAAAAGTATAGACCCTGCTCAGATGCCGCATTCTGCGGCGTCCGATCCGGGTCTACACTGATTGCCAGTGTCCCTTTTATAGGACACTAGGCGTATATGCGTTAATAGATCATCCTAAATAGCAATGCAATGCAATACCTTAACATCCAATGACTCCATCTGATTGGCTGTGCCCTCTGTAAATGGGTATAACCAGGCAAGAGTACTGAACATTCGCTGAAATATTATGAATAGCTGTCGTGTGCATAAATACATAACGCTTTATTTGAATATATTACCAGTAGTACAAGATGCAAATATATCTCTGTTATATGGAAAATTTACGCTACAGTCTGATTCAAAGTCATTATACAGTCGACTCTCGTTATCTCGAATTCCAAGGGACTCACTGAAACACTTCGTGATATCCGTACCTCGACATATCAGAATTGAGAGAGCGAGGAAAACAATAAATTGAACAACCACATTTACCAACTGAATATGTAAATTGACTCCTGAAGTTAGAAATATATATATATAATAATGTGAAAAAGAGGAGAAATTGCTCCTTAGGAGCAATTTCTTCTCTTCTCCACATTATTTTGTTACCTATTGTCATAGTTTCATGTTACAACAGGGACCAGATTTTCACTTCGAGATAAGCGGTAATTCGAAATAAGCGAGTTCGAGATAACGAGGTTCAACTGTATATACAACCTATAGAAGATGTAGCTACATTTAAAAAATAATTGTTTTCTACATTTTCTTCTGTATTATTATACTAATTAATAACTATATCCACGTAACTGATAACTGATTAATGTCCCATTCCATTTGTGACGTTAACTTAAGGCTTACGCGCTTTTATGTTTGAAAATAACAAAATGCCGTTCAAAAGTACTACATCATTAAAAATGCCACTCAAAAATATTTTTGTCGATTTCCTTCTATCGCAAGAAAAGTTTAAAAAATAAGGTTATTTCTTTTTTCTTTTGTTTATTAGTGGTAACTTTGTTTTTGAGAAGCGGAAATGCATGTCTACAAAAACGGTCAATTGGACAATTGGGTATAAGAAAAAACAACGGAAAAAAACGTTCCCAGAATTTAGAAAAAAAAAAAAAAAAAAAAAAAAAAAAAAAAAAAACAGAAACGTACTGTAATGCCCATAAGTATTGGGCAGACTGGTCAAAATAAATAGTGTAGACCCATATCAGATGTCACAGAATGCGGCGTCTGATCAGGGTCTACACTGTTTGCCACTCAGTTCAGCAGTTTAAAAAAAAACACATTTTAAGACAAGCATGGTAAGGAGTTAAGGTGTACTAATATTTAGCTTTAATACGGTATTGAAAGAGGTTTTATAGAATAAATCTGCTTTCCATCTTACCTTTTAGATTTTGATCTATTTACCAGGATGTCTATAAACCTTAATATGTGTTCTCGCAGCTCTTTACTCGCGTGCTTCAACCACAACCGCATATCTGTAGCCACCTGATCATTTCGGCTCCGACCAGTATGTAGTTTACCACCAGCTGGTCCAATCAACTCCTGAAAGAGGTCAAAGTCCCTTTCAACATTATTGAAGTCATATCGGGAACTTCACTTGTTGACGTAGACTGGCTCCAGTCGTTTTTGTTTTATATCTATTTCTCTCTTTCTCTACATTATTATTTTTTTTATTATGATCCTCTTTAATCCAACTTCAAGTTACCTATGGCTGAACAAAAACTTTCTTTCTAGCCAAGGGACTGAAGTAAACAAAAACTCTACAAGCTATACAAGTGTTGTGTCCCCTCAAAAAAAAAAAAAAAAAAAAAAAAAAAAAAAAAGAAATAGAAAGAAGAAGAAGAAGAAAAATAAAAGAAAAATAAAGAAATGGTCTGGGGCCAGACTATTTTTGACGGAACGACAAGGTTTTCTAAGGTTTCTGCCAAAAGCCCAGTCACCTGAGCTGCCTCACATTACAACAAGACATCTAGTAGGCACGAACAACTGTGTGTTTATTTGTACTCAATATTAAAATTGAATTGTGCTTACATCAGCCTTGCTTGCAATAAACATATATAGACAGTTATCTTTTAAAGAACAGACATCTTTTAAAGAACAGACAGTACAAAAATTATGGTTCCTCAAAATGATGAAAATAATTTGCTTTTTATGTTTGCCAATGCTCTCCCTTGCTTTGTTTTCACAGTCAATGGCCTGGATGGTATAATGGTTAAAGTTGTTGACTTGAGTCGCTAATCTTGAACAGTTGATCTTGTTCAAGAGAAGAATTCTCGTATATTCAATTTCAGGTACTTATATTTTCTTTACATTCTATGTCACGAGCAAAGAGAGAAAATGACCACCTCGTTTTACTCGTAGTTGTTTTTTTTTTTTTTTTTTTTTTCTCTCTCTCTCTTACTTTCTAAACAAACTGATTTGTAAAAATAAGAAACGGGTAATTTTCAAATATGCATGCAACAACGACACAGATCCCCTGCGCTTTCTTGCGTCTGATCGGGTTCTTTTTTATCTATGAGTATGGTAAAACGTCAATGACACCAATGGCGGCTCGTTTACCGCGGTGATTTGAACTCATTTTTAGTCCTTAAGAAGTTCTCCCTATAGTTCAAGAAAATAAATTTTAAAGGATGCTGTAGCGAAGTTTTCTTATTTTAACAAAAACATGTATGCCATTATTTTATAGACGATTGAAAAGGTATAAATTATTCCATTAGCCTCCTGACTTGGTGCTTCTTCCTTTCTTTGTGATGTATACGCCACCTATATTGAAGCTCACGTGTCCTCTGGTTGAGATCACTTCTTGAGGTCTGTAAATTTCTACTTGGGATGGGGTTAGCAGTCACATTGTTCCCCGATATACCCTTGATATTGTTGTACAAAAAACAGTCGTTTCATGTGATGTTTATAATATAAAAAAAAAGGTAAGAGAAAAGTCCAGGGAGTGCCACAATCACAAACCGCAGCCTTTCCCAGACACCAAGAGGAAGAGGAAACCGACAAATCCAAACAAGCACAAATCAAACAAACGTACGAAAAGCACTAAGATTAGCTATCTCTTCCCTTAGCGAGGTAATCGCAATGCTAAAAGGACTGAAAAACACAAGAACAAAATGACACAAGGTAAGACATACAACAATTCGCCTCGTAGAATAAACCACAAGGCAACAAAGAGTAAGACTGACACCGGGACCACCGCCTTAGAACGGTCGGTAGAGTAAACCATTGGGGGCTTTAAAGCACCTTTACAGCTAGCTAACTTCACCCTGGGTCCCGATGGTACTCTTAATACAGAAATACATAAAAATTCGGTTCGCATAAAGGCTCCCAACTCAGTCAATGCATCAAAGCGAAAACATAAAAATCAAATTAATCACTATAATAAACAAAGACGAGTACTCATGGCTAATTCTACTGTATGCCAGAGTAAATGAAAACCAATAGTTGAACCACGGCGGGCCAAGCCAAAGACATATCGTCAAGCCCCAACCCACTGGTTAAAGTTTTACAAAGAGGCCGTCATTGAGTCTGAGGCCCGAACCGCCGTCGTGCAATTAAAGAGTGAAGCACAGCCATCAACAATTATTGGGTTGACAACTAGATATGCAGTCTGCCGCATAATATCCAGGCTATAGCCAATTCTTTTATAACGGTTAATAAGTTTTCTGAATTGCTCCGAAAAGTTAGATTTACCTACAATTTTTCTAAATCTGCACACTAAGTCACCGTAAAATTCTGGTTCCGATATACCTTGTTGCAGAAGTGTTTTCAGACTGACGCTATATTTTTTCTAACAAGGCACTGTGTCTGCGATAAAATTTCGAAAACGCCTTACGAAGTTTAAAATAACGATAGCCCTGCCTAAGAAATTTGGCAGTAAGGGCTTTATTACGGTAGTTAAAGTCATTAAGATTTGAAGAAGCCCTGGCGAATCTAATAAGTTGAGATATGTATAGCCCATATGAGGTACGCCGGGGGACATCGCCATCCAGAAAAGAGAAATTGACTATATCAAAATCAAAATCGTCCTGTTTATCATAAATTTTGGTGGAAACTGTACCATTAGATATACATAGATTCAAATCCAAAAAAGGCGCCTTGGTATCGGAAGAATTTGCTCTATTTAATTGGAATTCTGTAGGGTATATCCGGTCCACCATTTGGTCAAAGTAAATATTGTGAATATTTAAATAAATCATCAAGGTATCTTGAAGTTGAATTGAAAGCCTCAATAATGTCAGCCTGATTTTCACGTGAGAGAGACTTCATGAAATCTCTCTCATAACAAAAAAGAAACAAATCTGCAACAAGAGGAGCACAATTAGTTCCCATCGGAATACCAATAGTTTGCCTATAAAGTTTAGTGCCAAATCTAATAAAAATATTATCCAAAAGATAAACAAGGGCATCACAGACTTTTTGACACGACCATAAATTGTGATGATTGTATACATCAGAAGTGAAAAAAGCACATTCTTCGTTGCAAGCCAAATATTGGGTATTCTCCCGAATAAACGTTCGGTTAATTAAATCAATAAGTTTATCTTTTATAAGATGATGAGGTAACATAGTATACAGTGTAGAAAAATCATATGTAGACAATTTAGAAGCCTGAAAGTTTTTAGATTTAAATTTATTGAGAACATCATTAGAATTTTTAATTGACCAAAAATAGTTAATTCCGTCCCTTTCGTAAACAGTATCATAGTATCTAATCCAATGTTTTTAACAACAGTAAGGCATGAAGTTAGCAGTTTGGACAAAACAGTAGTCGTACATGAACTAGAATTAGCAATGAAACGTGCTTTATAAGGTCGTTTATGAAGTTTCGGTAACCAATATAACGTAGGAAGTCTGTCTTGCTTTTCTTCACTGCAAACTTAGCAGTAATATCGATAGAATGGGTATTGACAATAGATCTCTCGTCAGTAGGTCGGTTTATATGTTTTGGTACTACCAAGTTCTTGTATTAGAGTATTGATATAATAAAGTCGTCACACAACAACAACATTATTAGCAGCTTTATCAGCTGGAGCCAAAACATACTTCCTATGAAATTCTTGGATACCTTGTTTCAAATATCGAAAAGATAATTTAGGCTTAGGAGGGAGAAGATCAAGGTTATTAGAGTAAAATAACACACGTTCATCAATGATCTTAAAAATCTTTAATTTCCAATTATTTAAAGCATTAGACTCAACATACTCTCGTTTACACCAACGTGTACAATAATCATTTAAAGCACTGGCAATTGTTTCCCAACATTTATTGAAATCAATGTGGGCTGGGAATCTATATTAAGGTCCTTTTGAAATAACTGAACGGATTCGTGAATCAGTTATAATCTTCAAGTTACCCGTGACAATATGACCCGCTGGTTGATAACAAAATTTAGAATTTTTACAATCTCAAGAATTAGGGGAACTAGTTTCAATATCAAGATCAGAAACTAATTTATTAAAAAATAAGTATAGTATTACGGATAGGTTTGTTATATTTATAACGAATAATAGGAGATTCCGTGTTTTCGAAATATGAAGGTATAGCTGATATAACATTATTATCTCGAAATATGCTAGGAAAATCTATGAATTCAATACCTTTATTAATGAATGGAATTTTGATGAAGTGTCTAATGTGGTTAATTTCAGAATCAATGTAAGGACGAAGAGCATGTTGAGTATAACATCTAGTAAGAAGAGCTGCTTCATACAAATCATGTTTTCTATCATAAAATTTATTCGCCTCATCATCTAACTTACGTAATGAAGAAATAGACAGTAAAGCTAGTTTAGAAAGCATTTGATGACGTCCAGAATTAAGAGAATATTTAAATCAAAAAGAGATAAAACAGTTTTATGTTTTCGTTTAAAATTGCCATTTTTGCGCTTACCATGGGATCGTTTATTACGTTTCTTAATATCCAAAAGGAAAAAAAGCATCGAAATCCGGCATTTTAGAAATATTTCCTTCATGGTAAATATTATCATTAAATCCAAGTGGAAAAGGGGTTTGTAAACGTTTAATCCATTTAAGTTTAAATTCATGTCTTAAAATATTTTTGAATCTTTCGGTAGAATTGGACTTGTGTATAATTTTTTCAACAGGTTGAACCAAAACTTTACTAGATGATCATGAATGACCAGTACTCTGGTCTGTCTGGTCTGTGATTTTATGAGATTAAACAACCGTCTATCATCTGGATTAATAGGAACCAGTTTTTGACAGTTTAGTATGAGTTGAACCAATGTGATATCTTCCCTGATGTTAACTGACCACGAGCTTGTACCAAGTTCATCATGAAAGCATTTTTAGTCCACTCAGATGTAGACACCTCACCTGACCCAGTGCTGGACAATTCGTCAACATGTAGACAACGTCTTCCTCTTCCAGACGACGCAGCGGGCAGGTCGCGTCAGTAACTTCATCCATTCCGAATTTGTTCCGGAGAGTTAAGTACCTATCACCATCCTTTTTTACTTTTATTTCACTCTACTGTAGCTGGTGTTGTGCCTGTGGCGGCCGTAAAAAGTCTCCCCGTACATCATCATAATGCAGGTTATATTTTATTTCCTTTGGGATCATTGAGCCTATCCGGGTTATTTTGAAAATCGAATACCGCTTAAGCCGGCGCTGGGTGGGTGGGGAGGGGGCGTTTGGGGGGGGGGGGGAGGGGGCGTATGCAGCCTCGCAAACTACAGTGTTGCATATGAAGAGACTCAATCAAACCTAGTCTCCGATTTTACCGCAACTACATTTTAGTGATTTTGTGTGTTCTTGGTTTCCAAAGGCAATCCTTTTGACTTTTATTTAATTATGGCCGTCATGACGTCCATCCTGTTTGACTGAACCGAGTACCAGACTGGATGGGTAAACCCAACTTGGAGTGCCATTATCTGACAATGGTCCAGGGTTGATTTACTTTCAGCCTCCTTCTGAAGTAGTTGAGGCCAATATCCTGTTACTGCTTTCTTTACGACGGATTTCCATGGGTTTTTACTAAGAGACTGAAGTTTCTCTGGAGACAGCAGTTCATATCTTTCAATAGCCTCAGATGCGAGTTGGAAAAAGCTGCCCTCATTCTGTAACAGTTTTGGACGTTTCCATATTTGTTGAAGAGTCGGGTTCTCATTTCTGATAATCTAGTATGGCAGGCCTTATTGTTTCTTTTCTAATTCTCTTTTAAGCGGTAGGGCTCCCAGGAGAAGTTCGTACAGGTAAAGACAATATTTTTTTAATATATCCAGATAAAACTTTTCCAATTCGTCTAGCTATTTCCTATTGAGTGGCAGTACTTCAAACCGTACAGTAACAGAGCTATGATTAATCTTCAGAGGCTCGGTTTACCCATGTTGAGAACAAATTACATTGGTCCTAAAGATTTTCGAACCATTGAAGTTCGACTGTATTTACAGTGTCATCAGCTACTCTAGTACATTTCAACTCCACTGACAACACTAATCAGACTGCTGCTGTTGCGACTGGCGTATTTGGGTTTAACCTTAACATCAAACAAATTGGACCATAAAACCTCAGAGCAACTGAACAAATGGTCCTTACCTTTAGCCGTCTCTCATTTGCAGTGTGGATATCTTCATCTCCAGGCTTTACAACAAAAGAACCATCAGCCCATTCCTTGGCTATCTGCAATGATAATGTTGTCATAAAGCAAACAGATTATGAGAACAGGGGACTCCTTGAAAGCAAGGAACACAATAAGAAACTTGAAAATAACAGACTCGGTCCTAGTTAGTCTGTCTTAATTGTAGTGAAAAAAGGGTAAGAGAAAAGTCCAGGGAGGGCCACAATCACAAACCGCAGCCCTTCCCAGACCCCAAGAGGAAGAGGAAACCGACAAATCTAAACAAGCACAAACCGAACAAACGTACGAAAAGCACTAAGATTAGCTATCTCTTCCCCAAGCGAGGTAATCGCAATACTAAAAGGACTGAAAAACACAAGAACAAAATGACACACGGAAAGACATACAACAAATCGCCTCGTAGAATAAATTAAAATGTTCCCAAAGTTATTGCCATTAAAATGCGTTTGTTGTTGAAAAAAATCCTTTATAATCCAGAATGATATGTAAGAAAAGCTTTGTTTTATTCTTATTTTCTCACAACATTTGTTTTGGATATTTGTTAGAATCGCATCAGTGAGGCAATTCTAATAAATATCCAATTAGAGAACATGTTTTGGTCTTTGTCAGAATCGCCTCAATAAGGCGATTCTAGCAAATAGCCAAAAAAAATATTTTTGAAGTATTAGATACAATGTTCTTGCGTAATTTCTGATTAACTGTCACCTCTGGAGCGAAGGTTTCGTGCCAGTCAATATCATAATAACGAATTTTGTGTGGAGTGTCAGTATAAAGAGCGTTGATTGTAATATAAATTGAAACACGGCTCACTGCCCACGATGTGTTTTCAAATTATTCCAAATGGGTTCATTGCTCAAGGACGAGAAAGTATAAACAAAACTGTGATAAAGATTGCATGCTCAAGGTACATGAGATGCATGAGAAACCCACTCCCACCCCCGTTGCATACACAAACAGAATGAATATGGGCTCAGATTAGCCTATGTATCCGCATAGTCTGAGCAGGCCATTTAAATGTTCGCCAGCTCGTATTCTGTAATATCCTGTTTATCATTCCACGTCTTTTGATCAGGCTTTCGCCGTCTGCCATATCGATGCGAAGAGTCTAATTCGTGTATATATGATTCTATGTTTTAACCTTAAAGACACATAAAACATGTATAGAAAACTTAAATACTATATGAAAATAAGAAGCTTCAACAGAGATTAATGGCAGGAAGCATACTTTGGTTTCACTCTTTGAAACACCATTACATGCCACTGCATCATTTAATCACGCAAACAGATGACCTTCTAAGCTTTTTTAAAAGCTAATTTTTCTTCCTTGCGAAAGCAGAATTTACAGGAGCACACTAGTACAAACGAAAATATGGGAGAAAAGTGAAATTTACCAAACAGTTAGTTCTTTCTTCTGTAGTTCCGTTTCATATTTTAATACCATTTACAGCAATAAGTTAAAAAAAAAACAGTATCAAACATCCTAAAACACTGCACTTAGTTAAGAAATTCGACTTTATTAATATGAAAAATAACATTTTACGCAAAATATGAATATCTCACGACATATACTGTTTTCCAAACAGATATTTACATTTATGGGTCAGAGAATGATTTTAACCGACCTTGTCGAAAAATACAGTTAAAATGGCTTCCAGCAGTCGTGAAAGTGGCAAAGCAAAAACCTTGGACCATTTTGCTTCTGCGTTGGGTACTTTTTCACTGCTAGACATGTACGATCACAGATAAAACGGCATTTACCTCCTCTGCGTGCAAGAAGCCATCTTGGTGCGAAGTGACTGAGTGGCAGGAGGTATATGCTAAGGACGATTGCTGGCGATCTCAGTGATAAACGTAAAAGTAGATAAATTATTAAACATAGGTAAATGACAAATAAAGAGCAAAGGTCAACTGAGGTCTTATAGTCGAGATCACAGTGACATTAAGGGGAATAGCTCACTTTCAGGGATGGTTTGAGTGGCAGCTCTGTAAAAGTGTTTTGCTATTATTGTTTTTCTTTCTTCTTTTTATTATTATTATTATTATTTCATTTGTTTGAAGTCTACTCTATAATGAAAGGATTTGCTCCAAAGTGGAGCAAAGCCTTTCCTTTTAAAGAAGATTTTTTTTCAGAAAGAGCTTGCAGGAATGCAAACTGGAAGCCACCAAAATTATATCCCTTGTATCGAAAATCTACCGTTTATCCAGTCCTTTTACATGCTGTCGAGCTATAACATACCGTGTTAAGTCCCCCGGTTATTGAGTCCCTCTCAGCTTCCGTTATCAGGCCCGCTTTCTCAATAGCGTTCACATACGCTTTGCTCCCCTAAGTAAACAAACAATAACACTTAAAAAATTATTTAACCCTTTCAACACTGAGTTTATGAAATGGACTTTTCCATCATTGAATTTGGACATGTCCATCGTTGTAAATAGGGAAATCAGCCAAAAGTCGTAACAGAATGGCAAACATTTTAGGTCCTGATAACCCGGCTCATTTGATCCGTCTTATCAGGATCTACACTGTTTGCACAGGATCTGGCTTGGTCTGCATGGCTGAACGGGTTAACAAAATATAATTCGATATATTCTCCTTCTAGGAGTATTATAAGTGCTCGGTTTCACTGCCCGCAGTTCTGCCAAAATAAAACAGATCTTGAGGAGTGTGATAAAACTGAATTTAGCATAGACACAGCATTTCTTACAAGATTGTATGTGCGCCCAGAGAAGACTCAGATCAGCCTGCGCAAGGTGATCAGTGTCTTCGTTGTCCGCCTGAAGATGCTTTGGATCCTTGGCTACACGCAGAGTGCTCGGGAAGACTCTGATCAGACTGTGCGAATGATTCCAATTTAATATGATTACACTAATTTAGTGCAATTTTATTGGTCGAGACCAACTTTAAAACGGCATTTATACTTCCATATAAATTCACTGAGCATGAATCTTGGAACTTTTTCTTTGTGTACATGTCATAATCAAGCGATTTAACTCATGCGTTGAACCTATATATGACTGATTTGTAATTGAACTAAATTTCATTTTTGCGAATTTTCTCGATGTGCAAACGCCGGCAAATGATTCACAAAATTAACATACAGTCACGTGTGCTTTATTCAGTTTGTGAGTGATTCGCCGGCGCTTACACATTGATAATATAAGGATCAATCATGGTTTTTCATGCACTAACATTCGCCAGGTCCTGTGGGAGGTGCTGAAAACCGACACCGGAGGCCGCGGTTCTCAACATCTCCCAAGGGACCTGGCGAATATTAATGCATTGAAAAACCATGCTCGATCGCTATTACTGCATAAACACTGAAAACATTTGCTACATTTTGCGTTATTTCTTGCACTATTTTGTTTCGCCTTTTCACCGATGTTTCGCGAAAGCAATTTCCGCGGACTTTGCTTGTTCTAGGACCGGGCAGTACACATCTCATAACGGCAGCAAATATGTGGCCTCGGTATGATCATATTGAAAGTTGCGTAGCCGTGCATTAACAGCGCGTGAATTGCCTTGTAAATACACGGCTTTTCGCCTGTAAATGCGCGGATGTTAATAACGTCCGACATTGCTTTTTATGCAATAAAATCGATTAATTCCTTTAATATTTACTGTGATATCCGCCTCCCACATACGTTTGTCGTAGGACAAGGATTCATTGAACTTCTCCAAAAGAGGATCAATACAGCCTGTGAAACGACCTCCCCATAATTTGGCACTCTGAAATAGCATAAGATTTTTGCATAAGATAAGCTTATTGAAGCGGGACCATAGTATGGTGGCATATTTCTGCCACGAGGTAGCTAGATAGCTATCACGATAATATTCTTAATTTTCCAGAAAATAAAAAGTTTTCCTGGAAACATTATCGCAATAACTTGAATTATCTAGATATGTTTTTTAATTTCCAGAAAATATTTTAACGCAAAATTTCGTGATACTGCTCGGAACTGACATTAGTATCTAGATAAAATTATCGCGATAATTTTTTCATGGTAGCGAGGTAGCTATAAATAGAACACAAGCGGATATGACATTCTGGGATTTCTACGCACCGATTGGCGATTACCTAGTAAAAACTCTTACCTTAAAAGTCGCTGGTAAATACCCTCGGTGAAGTTCAACATTATAAACAAAGGTATTCCGATTTCGGTTCTATCTATAGATAACAGAAAATAAATGGCAGCTCTGGGCACTAACGCAAAAAAAAATATCGCGATAATATTGTAAACTTTCGCGATAATATTTCCAGGAAACTTTAAACTATTAAGATAATCTTTTCAGGAAACTTCGAAATATCAAGAAAATTATTGAAAGTATCGTGATAGCTACCTAGCTATCTCGTGGCAGAAATATGCCACCATAGGACCCTGCTCAGCTATTTTGACACTGATGCGCTGTGTGTGATTTACCGAAACCAACGAATAAAGTTAGCAAATGTACCCAGCTAGCATGAAGACGCTCTGGATTCTTTGCTATCCACACAGTGCTCTGCGAATACAAAACATATTAAGTATACGAAACGGCAGAACAACTTTGTTTAGGTAATTCGCTGCCAGAATGTTATTTACATTAACATTTTGTTTATAGAAATGGTGCGGAACCCATTTAATTAAAAGATAATTTACATTAAATGACCTATACCCTTTCATGACCAAAAGTAAAACATTTGATATGGAAAATGATACTAATAAAAGTTAAAAAGGATTGCCTTTGAAACAAAGAACACACAGAATCTCGAAAATCGGAGATTCGGTTTGATTGAGTCTCTTCATATGCAACACTGAAGTTTGCGAGGCTGCACCCCGGCCCCCTCCCCACCCCCGGCTTAAGCGGTATTCGATTTTCAAACTAACCTGGATGGGCTCAATGATCCCAAAGGAAATAAAATATAACCTGCACTATGATGATGTACTAATGTTTTGTACAGTCGCCATTTTGAATTTCTTTAAAAAGATGCCCAAAGCTGGTAGAATGTTATCATATGGATAAGCACTAGGGACAACTTGATAAACTTTTGTTCTAGCCTTTATAATAATCAGGCAATTTAGGATTTTAATGGCCACGCGAAGATCTTCGGATTCCAATGAAAATTGTTGTACACAATGTGACCTAATGTGTTCAACAATACAATATATCAGGTTATTTGATGAATGGTTGCGGAGGAAACCAGACTTTTTCATTCTCACATGAATTTTAGTTTTATAAATCTGAGAGGCGCCTACAGGTTTGACATAGCCTTCCACGGAATTATTATTATATTTTATTATATCTTTATGATATTAATACATGTACCTCTTTAGAAGTCATTTCGTAGCTACTGTACAGAGAGAAGTAATAAGGATTGGCTTCTCAGCTCCTAAAACACAAGAATACACAATTAATTAATTTCAACACGTTACATTAATTGCCGCTATTTTGCAAAGGAAGTTACTGCTGAAGGAAAGAATTCGCCTCCAAAAAGAGCAGATACTTTTCATTAAGGGTAGTCCCCAGTAAGAAAGGAAAAACTCCAACAAAATATAAGTAACGATACCTAGGAAATGCAAAAATTACGAAGCACAGCTCTTCCGAGGCACCAAAGGAATGAGAGATATGAAACAAATAATGACAAAAAAGCGCAATATACGAGGGCTAATTGAAAACTGAGCCTTACACGCAAAGATTTGACTTTTGGGGGACACATTGTATTATTTTACAACATAACCCCCTCTATACACTTTTCCAGTGATGATGAAAGGCCTCAATGCTACATTTAAAGGTAATGTTCTTGACTATCCAGAGAGTCCTCCAATGAATGTATGACGTCATCGTCTGACAGAATATGGGCACCAGAAATGGCCTTTTCAACTTTTGGGAGTAAATTGGTCTAATAGAGCGAGAACAGGCGAATAAGAGGGATGCTGAATCAAATAAACGCCGCAATCATTGATGGCAGCCATAGCAATGACAGACGTGTGAGCTGGAGCATTGTCCTAGTGAAGCAACACACCATTACTGAGTTTCTAACGGCGCTTGATCTTAATAATTTCTCGTAATCGCCTAAGAAGTGAATATGTTCCATTGTTTGTCTGTCCTTGTTGGAGATAATCTACCATAAGAATTCCATCAGCATCCAAAAAAAAAAAAAAAAAAAAAAAAAAAAAAACGAGGCCTACACCTTCCAAGCTGACGGAACAGTCCTTTCCTTCTTTGGCAGGATGAGCCAGGGTGTTTCCATTGTTAAGACTGTTGTTTGGATTCTGGAGTGAAATTTCATCCATAGTCACAAACCTCAGCAGAAACATGTCAGGATCTGTCTAAAAAAAATCAGATTAGCAGGCGACATATTCTGTCTTGTGTGCTTCTTATCAACTGTCAGAAGTCTGGGTACTTAACGGGTTGAGAGTTTTCTCATATCCAGATCTTCTATAAAAATGAAATGAACTATGTCCTGAGAAATCCCAGCAACACTAGCTATGTATCTATCTGTAACTCGTCTGCCATCTATAACGGTATCACGGACTTTAGTGACTATTTTGGAAGTTGCAACAGTGACGGGCCTTCCAGAACGGGGGTCATCGTCAAGGCTCTCCTGCCACGCTTAAATTCTGCCACCCACATTTGTACTGTAGCATATAAAGGGACATCCTTCCCCAGTGTTGCTACTATATCAGTATAAATAGTCTTAGGTGCTAGACCCTTTTTATGCAAAAATTGAATCACTGCTCGTTCAGCAATTTGGTCCATTTTGCAAATGTCACATGCCCTGTTTACTTTAACGTGTTGCCACATCGACAGCTGACCAAGTGACACGGGCTGTTGGTTACATAACGATAAATCATAAAGGAATAATAGGCTTAAAACTAGGTAGCCCTGCTTAAATCCTTCAATACAAGGCTCAAAATTTATTAATCATACCTCGTATGAAATTTTTCATAGAAAGTCTTTACATTTTATGTGAATCTTCTGCCAAGCAGACAATTCACTTAAAATATCAAGATTTATATTTTTATGAAAAAAAACAATATATATATATATATATATATAATGTGGTCTACAAATTTTGCTAGGCTCTTTAAGAGTTAAACTTGGCCAGTGCTACAAGAACTTGCTTTTTTGTCTAAACTGGAGAGTGGACAAGCAAATATATGTACAAAATAAACTAATCAATGATTATGGGTCTTGTGCACTAACAAAAGCTGAAGTAAAATTCTGGTTTGGCGAAATCAAACGAGGCAGCACTTTCTTAGAAGGTCAAAGCAGGTCTGACGCCAAATAATTGCAGCTTATGAAAAAATATGCTATCAAGTACGGGAGCTTAGGAGTATTCAAGTGGAAGACAGCAAAGAGACTGCGCTCTTAGTAGTAGCGATTCAACAAGCTTACATAATAATTTAGGTATGCGCAATATAGATATGGATCAATCACGGTCTGTTTGGTCCCCAGATCCCTCAGTGATGAGCAAATGGCAACTAGAGCACCAGTAAGCAGCGAACCGATAAAGCTGTTCAGGTCAGAGGGAGATAATGTTCGTTTGCGTTTTGTAACTGTAGTTCCCCGAGACCCAAGAAGCTGGACTTTTTACCAAAGGAAAGTACACTAACTGACGAGTATTATGCAAACATACTTGACCAACTGAGACTCACAATCCATGAAACGGAGTTCGTCTTCAGCAATCTTTCATCAGATGATGTAAACCGAAACAAGAATAAATAATATCACGTGCCTTATTCGCGTGATTTGGCACCCAGTAACTGCTTAATTTTAAAGAAACATATCCGTGGATGCCATGCCCGCTCCAGTGAAAAAGACATTGCAGCGGTTGGGAAGTGAGAACACAAAGGGTCCCGATGATTACATCTCGGATGATGACAGTTGAACACCGTATGACCAAATGTTCCTTGCTGGAGACCGGTTACTTATTGATTCGTCCTCGCATGTTAGATTATAGCCATCAGCATAGTTTCAATCCTTGTCATGCTGAACAAATTAAGATGCCACACCTACTTTTAATTTTCAGCCAATCAAGTCACTTGATACAGGTTGTTGATACAAATTCACATAGTTAATGACAATTTAGATCCAGATCAGTTGGCTTCAGAAGCCAACTGATCTGGACCTACACTGTTTGAAAAGGCAAACATCTGGCTTCAGCAGGACCATGGTTAATCGAACCATTTTATGTGTACGCGCACACACATACAGTCTGATTTGATCCCGTTTACGTGGTCACGTGATACCAGCGAATAATATTGACAGCAAATACCGCATTTATCATAAATATTGGAACACCTCTTCTTACAATACTTATCCTAAAATTTGAACTTGTAAATTTTATTGTTTATTGATGTCCCTAAAACTGCTGTATAAAGGGCAAACAGTGTACACCTGATCAGACGCCGCGTTCTGCTGCGTCTGATCCGGGTCTGCAATGTTTGCTCAGGCCTGTCTGCCCGAATATTTGGGGTAATTATAGTTACGACAAATGGTTTTGCATTTAATCATGATTTACTTTTTTGTGTAAAGCGCCAGGCAAAAAAACAAAATGAGGACAGTAAGGACGTGAAGCTTTCGCAATCTAATGAATACAATGAGTCGCAACTTTAGAAAACGTACCTTCCGACATGTGCACAAAGCGAAGATTCAGATCAGCCTGCATTTTTGTGTGCACATTTTGGAGAGCCAAGGACGCAAAGTTTCTTCATGCGGACAACGAAGACGCTCATAAGACTGCGCGGATGCGCTGGCTGATTGAAGTCTTTGTTGGGAGCACATGTCTGATAGTACGCTTTCTCACTTTCTCACGTTGAAGCTCATATTAACAGACCATGCTGACTGACCACGGTACTGCCTTTTGACAAAAGTTTTAGTCTTATAATTATTTTTAAAAATTCGAATAATTTCATTTTTTTCTATAGTAAAAACGGCTGCAAAAAAAAAAAAAAAAAAAAAAAAAAAAAAAAAAAAATGCAAAAATCGATAGGTAGTTTGGATGCAGGTTTTCAGCAAATTCCACTCTGAAGTTGTCACAAAATTGTAATGGACCAACAATAATTAAAAATCAGTGAAGAAAAGAAAACAATATTTTTATAAAACATTTCTAAATCCAGTTTACTATAGAAATTGCATAGGTCATACCTATTTTTGACCATAAAGATTAAATTTTGTGGTCAATATTTAAAAAAAAAAGAAAAAAAAAAAAAAGCAAAAACAGGAACAGAAACGACAAAGGGTTTCTGATAAGATATTGTGAATCGGTGAATCGGTTATCTATTTTTTTTTTTTTCCACATTACGAAAACATATATAATTTTGACCCCCTTAACGCCACTTTAATACAGTAAAACTGGGGTTTACAGGGGTATATATTATTTTTCTTATTTCTGCGAAAAACATAGATTGTGGTACTCGTTAGAACCGCCTCGGCAAGGCGGTTCTAACGAGTACCCACAATCTATGTTTTGAGCAGAAATATGAAAAATATCAGATTTTTTTTTATCTGAAAATTTTCAGTTTTTGGATGTGAATTTTTCTATATATTTGAATAGGCGTATTTTCTTAATGATTTAGAACAGAATAAAGCATGTCTTTCCGAAGGATGTTGAAAGCACATTAAGAACCCAAAATTCTAGTCATTGTATTCTGTGCACCCACAATTCCGTATTAACCCTAAGTATTCGGACTGACAAAACGGTGTAGTGCCGAGAGAGAAGTGAATTCTTTCCGATCCCTTTCTCTCAAAAGTGTGGGTGGGGCACTGGTTTTTACAGAGTTGCCTGCCCTGAGAAAGTATCAGTTCCACTAAATTTCATTGCAATATTCGCAGGGAAACATGTAACATTTTCTTGTTAAAAGATACCTTTCCTCTCCTGTTTTCTAATCACAAAATTATTAATCGAATAGTAAATCCAAACAAATTAGACTAATAGTAATAGATAAGATACGTCAATGGCTAGTGTCATAAACCTTTAAATTCTTATCTCGAATATTAAATTTTACAATATGAGCCTCCACGATAGAAAACGTATCTTTCTGACACGTACGCCCAACGGAAAAACCCATCAGCCAGCGCACCTGCGCAGTCTGATCAGAGTCTTCGTTGCCCGCAAGAAGAAACTTTGCATCCTTGGCTATCCAAAATGCACCAAGTGAAGATTCTGATCAGACTGCGCGAATGCGCAGGCTGATCTGAATCTTCGCTGGGCTCACCTCTCTGCAGTTACGTTTTCTGACATTGTGGCGCATATGAGTAAAATGGTCTAGATCACATTTCTGCCTTCCCTAGTAATACTGTACCTTATTCGCCTACAGCCAGTGACCTGGATTCAGACTGTCCAGTCTCGTAGTCTGGTGTACATAGCGTGAGACACCGGTCAAAACCTGCTGTTATCTCAACACATATTCTTAAACAGATATATAGTATACGCGAAATTCGCAGACCCGGAACAGTGTTCATTCGCATGATTTTTGTCGCTTTCGTACAAAATTTGGGCATTTTCAGGTGCATCTCTCTAACATCTAGAACAGCCTTGTCATCCATAAACTGCAAAGATAGGACTTTTTCATTCTCCATCACGAAAACGTGCATATATATTTTTGACGCCCTTAACCCCCATTTTTATATAGTGAAACTGGGGTCTACAGTGGTATTCATTTTTTTATTATTTTTGCTTAAAAACATAAATGTGGGTACTGGTTTGAACCACCTCGCCGAGGCGGTTCTAACGTGTACCCACAATCTATGTTGTGAGCAGAAATATGAAAAATATCAGAATTTTTTATCGAAAACATTTTAGTTTTTTAAGGTGAAATTTTCTATATATTTGAATAGGTGCATTTTCGCAATGCGTACATACTTCAATGCTCTTTCTTAGGACTATGAAAATTTGTTCTAGACATTGGGAGTTTGAGCCAATGAGGGTTAAATCATAGCGCCAGGTTAAGAGGCAAATGGGGATAATTTAGGGATGTCGTTTCGATCTTCTATAAAATAATGATATGTTGAGAGTACTCATTGGAATTGCTTCGGTGAGGCGATTCTATAATTCTATGAATATGTAGTCGGACATGTATATTTTCATAACAAAATAAGAAGGTTCCCTAAAAATTCCCTAAATATTTGTTTTCTTGAGCGATTGCAAAAATTTCATAGGGAGTCAAAAACGAGTTTCGAAGCAGCCATGGTAAATGAGTCATTCATCACGAAAACATGCCTTTATAATTTCGACCCCCTTCAACCCCACTTTTATATAGCAAAACTCGGGTTTACAGGGGTATACGTTACTTTTCTTATTTCTGCTCAAAAAACATAGATTGTGGGTACTCGTTAGAACCACCTCGCCGATGCGGTTCTAAAGAGTACCCATAATCTATGTTTTGAGCTGAAATATGAAAACTATCAGAATGTTTTATCTAAAAATTTTCATTTTTTTGGGGGGGTAAAATTTTCAATATATTTGAATAGGCGTGTTTTCGTAATGGATGTTCGAGTCTCTGAAGTTTTACTGTATCCGGACTTTTTTAAGGGGCATCGCTAAACAACCAGATGAGATCCTTCGTTGGTTGTACAGCCTGTAAAATTTCAGTTTGTCTTTCGTTTTTGAACTGGAACAAAAATGAAATGATTTTTATCGTATCTCTGAATTAATGTTGGCAGCATTAATTCAGGGATACGATAAAAAATCATTTCATTTCAAGAACGAGAGACTAACTGAAATTTTACAGGCTGTCAGGTGCCACAAATTATGATTGTATCAATACCATATATCAAATTATTAAACCTTTCTTGGATTTTTGACGAGCGTAAAACTAGCATCTAACTTTACGCTCGTCTATTTTTGAGGAATATAGAGCCTTTAAATATATGAACGGCGACGTGAGAAGACAATCAAAATGCGCCCAGTGAAGATTCTGATTACACTGCGCAAATGCGCAGGCTGATCTGAATCTTCTCTGCGCGCTTATGTCCGATGGTACGTTTTCTGACATCGTGGTGCATATGGCTGAAAGTAATTTTGCTCTGCAGGTCGAACAATCTGACGTGTCACTTTGACCATTTGATTATAATATTCGCTCCGTTAACAGAGTGGCAATAGCTGATTCACTGCAATGCGGGATTTTCTGACTGTCATGCCTAAACTGTTCAGTGGCTGTAGCTTTATAAATATTTCATATTAAGTCAAAGCGACAGGTGAGTTTGGTAGATAATTTTACAATTTATTGTGAGGGCTGATAAAGAAATAAACAAATAAAATCTGTAAAAGATTGGCCTTGGAAACAGAGAACAGATAAAAGAACGAGAAATGGAGCTTCGGTTTTATTGAGACTTTCTATTTGACCAATTTAGTTTTGAAACGTCTCCTAGCAAACGTTTGAATGAAACTCCATTTTCCCACTCAATGCTCCAAGAGAAAAGTAAATATAAAAATGCACTACGATGAGGCCAAATAAAAAAAATATGTGTGTATAGGGTAACCCTAACCTACCTAATTTTTCTGGTGAAACCTAGCAATTTTTTTTCTGTTTTACTTGGATAAAATATTTATACTAAATATTCAGACAACTAGGGTAGAGCAAACAGTGTAGACCCAGATCAAACTACTCCTAAAGGTCTACACTGTCTGCCATTCTATCAGTACTTTTAGACACATCTAAGGATAGCCAAACAGACTTATTAAAATTTTATGTGAAGTATGTGCGAAGTCCAAATATATTTGATTATGGTATAATTCTACATAAATAATTTTTAAAAAAAAAGGAAGAAAAAAAATACTACTGGCCATTCTAAGGCGGTAGTTCTTGCGTTGTTTATCCCTTGTGGGGTTTTGTGGCTTCTCGCGATTACGAAAACATGCCTATATAATTTTGACCCCCTTGAATCCCACTTTTATACAGTAAAACTGGGGTTTACAGGGATATACATTATTTTTCTTATTTCTACTCAAAAACATAGATTGTGGGTACTCGTTAGAACCGCCTCGGCGCTCAAAAACATAGATTGTGGGTACCCGTTAGAACCGCCTCGCCGAGGCGGTTCTAACGGGTACCCACAATCTATGTTTTGAGCAGAAATATAAAAAATATCCGAGTTTTTTATATGAAAACTTTCATATTTGAAATTTTCTGTATATTTGAATAGGCGTGTTTTCGTAATGCTTTGGGGCTTTTTTCGTGTTTGGTATGTTTGCTGTGTCATGTGATATATTGTGATCAGCTCGTTGGAGAAGGAAAATTGATTGCTTTGGTTTTCGTTGTTTTGTTACGTATGTATTTTCAGTCTAAAGTATTCAGTATGTTAATTCGATTTAAAAACACAGTAGCTTTACTATTCAGGGTCGGAGTCAGAGGACTGTGTTGGGGTTTAACGACACGTCAACTCTTGTGGGTCATTTTGTGTCGTCTCCCAGAGAAAGGGAGAAGAGAGATAGTAGAGGAGATGAAAGAGAGGGATAGGGGAGAAAGGAAAATGAATGACAGTGAAGAAACAAAAGAAATAAAAACATTCCCCCTCTACCCTTACTGCTGCAAGGATAGCAGGCCTTGCCCAACTGCAAGTCAATATCAGCTGGACGCCCCAGTGATGTAAGATCCACAACACCTTTGCCTCACCCAACCACCCCGTCGGAGTCAGAGGAAGTTCGGGGGTTACAGTCGACACCCCTCCCCCACCTCAACCCCCCTTTGGCTGAAACATTTCACGTTCATTGAGAATTTAGGATAAATTTTATATTTTTGGAACACTTTTCCTTACACTTCTCTTCAACAAGTCCATTTTCCTACCTGTGAATGTGTGTAAAATTGCTTGGTAAGTGGCAGTCAGTGTAGACCCTGATCAGACGCCGCGTTCTGTGGCGTCTGATTTGGGTCTATACTGGGCAGTTGTCAGTTTCTGGCAAAAGAATGTGCACAACACTGGTTAACCGCTTAGAGTACTAAGCCTGCCCAGTAAACGTGTGGTTAGGTAACCTGACCGCGCTCGACATGACCATATTGGGTTGACTGGGCCGTAAAACCTCAACACAAACAAACTGTTTGCTCAGAGCTGTCTGTCGGAATACGTAGGGTAAGTACAGTAATATGATAAAATCGAGCCCCCTCCCCCTCCCCCTCCCCCCCTCAGAAATCCTCCTGAATCCGCTCCTGATCTTTCTGAGGCTGGTTCTACTGCTGTTTGATCCTTGCGAGGCATTGTGGCTGCTCGCAGCGTTTTTTTCTTTTCTTTTCTTTTTTTTTTCTTTTTTCTTTCTTCTTTTGTAATCGTCTCGCGTGTTCGCGCTCGTTTGTTTACTATTCCTTTTGGTATAACTGGCAGGCTACGTTCTGTGATTGTATCTCTTTCTGGACATACAGTATTTTCTTGCTTCCTTTTTATGGCAAACAATGCAGACCAAGGTCAGACGCCGCATTCTGCGGCGTCTGATCTGAGTCTACACTGTTTGTCCAGACATTACTGTACTAAAAACCGGCACGGTGATTCAGTTGGTACAGCGTCCGCTTTGTGCCGGGGGGGGGGTGGTTGCGGGTTCAATCCCCGGCCGAGTAATACCAAAGACTTTAAAAAAGGTACTAACTGCTCTTTCGCTTGGCGCTCAGCATTAAGAAAGCAGAGCTAGGAATCAGAATTGCTCAGCTCAGTGTCAGTATAGTGTGACTGAGTAGAATATCGTGTCAAGTGTCGGGTGTGATATTCGAGTGAAGCTGCGTTCTAAAAGTGAGGTTTGGGCTCCCTGTCACATCAAGACACCGTCGCGATATGATTGTAAGATTGTTGAAAGCGACCTAAAGCTCGAATAAAACAAGCAAACTGTCCTAATATTTAAGATAATTATGGTGGGATAGTGTTTTCAGTCATAGTAACACAATATCCGAGCCGTTTGATTTTTAACGAGATATAATACGTCTTTCTTTGCATATTAGACGGGCATATGACACCGTCTTTTGACTTCTTTCTACTCCATGAGCCACGTCAGCAAAAATGTGTCTTTTGGGCATATGAGGACAGCGAGGGTCTAGATCAGCCTGCGCAACAGCGCAGTCTGATGGGGGTCATTGCTATCCACAAACAGAATCGTTGCAAGCAACGGAACGAATGGGCATACAGCAATGGTCCCGCTCAAACTGTGCGCATGCACAGACTGTGCATGTCCTTCTTTACTCGGTTATGTTCTCAAGGCATTTAAGGGGAAATTGGTACACTTTTAAGGGAGGTAACTATGTCAAAACTGTTTGCTCCCCATCTAAATAAGAGTCTACTCTAAAAGGAAAGAATTTGCTCCTCTTGGGAGAAAATTCTTTCCTTTTAGAGTAGATCCCTTTTCAGAATGGGCTTGGTGCACAGAAAGCAAACAGGAAGTCACAAAAGTTGCCTCCCTCGTGAAGGTGCATACAATTTAACAACCTTAAATTGAACCATGACGCGGCTCATATCTTAATGCATTGTCACATGATCGCCCATACAAAATATTCATACGCAGACTCTTGGTGGTTTTATGGGATGGGGTGTTCAATAACTATTGTTGCCGCTGTTTTGTTCTGTTTATACTAAGCCCATTCAATTAATTTATAGTCCGAGTACATAATCTAGATTCTATATCTACGTATATCTATAAAATAAATGTGTTCTATCTTTGTTTGTGTCGTTATACTAATCAACTATTTCCAAGTACTAGAATCACGGCACTGTCCTTCAGCATTAGGTTTACATGACGTAATTGGAACAGAAAATGCGCCAATTTAAAGTTACAACGTTGAGATTACTTTGGCGGATAGTTGCAAGGAAAATAAGAAGAAATAAAGATATATGCATCCTATTACATTGTTTCTTTTGTCTATATATGGTGCAATATTTGTTGAGAATCGCATACCTTTTGTACAGGGGTTTGTCCAGAAAATGGGGAATTAGGCTATAGATGATTAACAGATAAAAATGAAGTTAAAATGGTTATGTTTGCAATATAACTTGCATATAACTCTAACAAAAGTATTTATATATACGACTGTTTCATCTTTTATGATGCAAGTTTATCTGCTTATGCCAATTATTACATTTTTTTCCTTTTATCCTAAATTGTGAATTCTAACCAGTGACATGGACCTGATGACATAGATCTATACCATGTCACTGCAGCCGTGCACTTAAAGTGTACCCTGGTGCTGATCAGCCCAGTCGCCGGCCTCGGTGGCTCAATTGGATGCGCCGTCCGACTGAGACCAGGAGGTCGCGGGTTCAACCCCCGCCGAGATCGGCAACATTCTTTCGTGGAGATTGATCATGAAATATTTTCTACGGTCATTCTCTTCCGCTGATTCAAGAAGGGCAGTTGCCAGTTTCTGGCGAAAGAATGTGCACAATACTGGTTAACCGCTTAGACGACTAAGCCTGCCCAGTAAACGTGTGGTTAGGTAACTGACCGCGCTCGATATGACCCCATTGGGTTGACTGGGCCGTAAAACCTCAACACAAACAAACTGATCAGCCCAGTCCTCCAGGTGTCGCTGAAGATGGATATGATCTTAACAGGCACTGATGCATGATAAACAGAATAACGAATTTATCAGAATACCGAATTTATCAGAATACGGAATTAAACAGAATACCGAATGTATCTCAATTTATTGACAAAACTGCCGTAAAATTTGAACAATTCAGTCACATCCCTAGAAACTGCCGGTAAGCAAACAATGTAAACCCTGATCACATACGAGTACAATGTTCTGATTTTACTCTATTTGTTCTGTCCAAATACTTTGGGTAAATATGGTCAATACTGTAGGTGTCTGTTGTGGCCGCACAGCGTATTCCAGCATCTAAGGTGTATATAACCACCTTAGGTATCAGGTCAAAACGGCCCCAAGTCAAAACGGTCCCAAGTCAAAACGGCCCCAAATTGGTCAAAACGGCCCAACTGCAGTTGCAGATTGGTCAAAACGGCCCCAAAAACGGCCCCAAAAATGGCCCCAAATTCGACAGGATTTAAGTAAAAAATAATATATGTAAATGCATTTTTCAGCGCTAATCAATTTCAACTGAATATATCTTGTCTATATTAACTTTTTTTGTACGGAAAATAGTCGAAAATGGAGTCATTTTTGGGCGCTGATCCTTTCTGACGCGGATTGATTCATAATAGCTGTTAAGGCAAATAAAAAAATGCACAATTCATATTTTATTATTCATTATTCAAATTTCAGTAACACAAATAACATAAGTAATATAAATAACAAGATTCCGTTTTTGTTTAACACTATAGAGTTGCAGTATGCGAGTATTCCTGTATCCAGACTTGATTATGATATATGATGGCTAAGCAAATGTCACTAATTAAAAATATAGATATTGGCTATTTCGCGTTAAAATGCAAAGAAAGCTTGGTAATAACAAGGAAGTTTGAAAATATCTTCAATTTGGTCCTGTTTCACACTTCTGTGATTATTATTATAGACTAGTACAGTCCTGGGTATGACATAAAACTGTATCCAGCTGTGATACTCAACATGAGTGTGGGAATGTGAGGCTGCCCTCTATTACAGATCCCTACCTTCAGGGTTACGAGGCTGCCACAACCTGGGTGGCAGAGCTAGGCAGCAATCATTTATAGACCGATGGCTTGGTGTACTAGCTATTGTGGTTTGGCGGACGATCCTTTCTTTATAAGGACAGCGGCAAAGCACACTGCCCGAGTGCGGGAACGGCGTGCATGCTCAGATGCGGTAAAAGAACTGAGTTGGGATGTCAGCTAGGACAGGCGATCCCGTAAAAACAGTCGTTCTAAAATCTTACATGGCAAGCAGAAGAATAGGTACACAGTTAGGCGGTGCCAACAGACAGCAACGTTCTGCTGGTAACGTCTCCGGCTTGGCCTCCTGTCAGGTGTGGGAGGCAGGGTCGGGCCATTGTGGCGAATCATCTGAGGAAATTCAGGGTGGAAACACTCAATGTGAACACCCTGAAGAGTTTGCGAGGTAGTGGAAACACTATCCCGCAGGAAAGTGGATGTCTGCTGCATTCAGGAGACCAGATACCATTGTGGCAACTGTCGCACAATCAACGGCAAGGACACCAAGTACAAGCTCTACTGGTCAGGAAATGACAAAGGCACTGCTGGTGTAGGAATGTTTGTGGCAGAAGAATGGATAGGGAAAGTTTTTTAGGCTCAGAGAGTCTCCGACAGAATCAATTTTAGTGAAACTCATAGTCGGCCAAAGTGTGGTTACCTTTTTGTCTGTGTATGCCCCACAGAGTTCAGGCGAGTTTCCATGCGCCGTCTGTTGCACTGGAGTGGGCAGCAACAGCATCTTCTGCAATGGTTGCAAGCACTGGGTGCACAAGAAATGCAGTGGGCTCAAGCGCTTGAAAAAAGACCCTGACTACAGATGGACACGGTGCCAGGGAACTGCATGCCCCTTGGATGGCAGACCACAGGAGGTCCAGGTCGGACCTGACAAGCTTGAGGTGGTAGCTAGGAGACATGCTCTCAGCAGCAGGTGGCTGTGAACTTTCAACCACAACACATGTGAAAACCGCCTGGAAGAAGTTCAAGGATCTGCTACCAGTTCTCTCTTCACACCACTTCTCTTTCAAAACACGTGGCCGTGTGTACAGCTCTTGTGTGCCGAGCGCTATGCTCCATGCCAGTGAGACTTAGACATTGACAAAGCCAAACCTCCAGCGTCTGCAGCGAAATGACGGGGCAATGATCAGACAGATCTGCAATGTCAGGCCACAAGAAATTGTCACCACCAATCCAATGAGCTACTTGTGCGACTTGGCATTGAGGATCCGGACCGCATTCTGAAGGAGAGAACTCCGATGGTATGGACATGTGGAACGCTCCAGTGGTGCAGTCAAGACAGCCTTTGACAAACAGGTTGATGGAAAGCATGGACCTGGGAGGCCCAAGATGACATGGAAGCAGATGACAGGGAGAGATTGCAGAGAGTGGAAGCTCTCGGCTATCAACCCTCATGATAGCCGAACCTGGAGATCTGGTGTGAGATCTGCCATGCGTGCAGCAATCCAGCTATCTGGAAGTGGGCCCACTGATGAGGATGTTGCCCCTGCATGTTAATCAAAAATCCGATTATGATATGGTATGATATGATATAATCTAATGGTATTTACTTGCAATTAACTTTTTTATAACAAGAGAAAACAAAACACAAACTCTGTTTTCAGTATCATTTATTTTATTACATTTTATTGCTTACATAACATAATACTCACCTGTTTCATTGTTGTTTCATAATTTTGCCATTACAAGTATTTCCTACTCCTTAACACTAAGTTGTCCGTCTGTTTGTCTATGCATTTACAAAAAAAAAAAAAAAAAAAAAAAAAATGGGACCGTTTTTACTTGGGGCCGTTTTGACCTTCATTTTTGGGATGTGGGGCCGTTTCGACCAATTTATGGGGCCATTTTGACCAAATGGGAGCCGTTCTGACTTGGGCCGTTTTGACTTGGGGTCGTTTTGACTGTAATTCGTTATATACAGTTAAGTCTCGTTATCTCGACCTTGCTTATCTCGAATAACCGCTTATCTCGAAGTGAAAATCTGGTCCCTGCCTGAACATGAAAATCTAATAACAGGTAACAAAATATTGTGGAAAAGAGGAGAAATTTCTCCCCTTTTCCACAATATTTTCAACATATCTCTAACTTCAAAAGTCCAATTACACACACACACACATATATATATATATATATTTGTTAAATACGGTTGTTTGATTTTTTTCCTCAAGTCTGCAAATCTGATATGTCGAAGTACGGATATCTCGAAGTATTTTAGATAGTCCCTTGGAATTCGAGATAATGAGAGTCGGCTGTAACTGACATAACTTAATTGTGTTCCACTGTCTGTAATCAGTGTGCCTCCTTCGAACAACTTGTATACAAGACTGTTGGGTTTGTGTACTGTCTGACATGATTTGGTTTGATCTTCTTTGTGTCATTGGTAGGCTATGTTCTGTGATTGTGGTTAGTCTTGGACATCTTCTATACCAGTTTGGTAGTGACTTCTTCTTCTACAGCAATAACTATATTGTCCGCACCCGGTGTTCCAGTATCAATGTCTTTTTTCATGCATAAACATTCGCCAGGTCCCGTTGGAGGTGTTGAAAACCGAGACCGAAGGCTGTGGTTTTCAACAGCTCCCAAGGGACCTGGCGAATGTTAATGCATTGAAAAACCATGTTCGATCGCTTTTATTGCATAAAAACTGAAAACATTTGCTACATTTCGCGTTATTTCTTGCACTATTTTGTTTTGCCTTTTCACCGATGTCTCGCGAACGAAATTTCCACTGACTATGCCCCTTCTAGAGCCGGGAAGTACACATCTCGTGACGGCGGCAAATCTGTGGCCCCGGTACGATCATATTGAAAGTTGCATTAACAGCGCGTGAATTGCCTTGTTAATACACGGCTTTTTGCCGGTTAATGCACGGCTGTTAATAATGTGTGACACCGCTTTTTATGCAATAATTGAGTTTATATAGTAACATATCTCATGTTCCACTGATGATGATGATGATGATGGCTGGGTGTTTTACAGCCCTTTCAACATTATTTAAGTCATATCGAGACTATGGAAGGATGATAATGAAAGGCTCTGTATATTGGAGCGCCGTGCAGTCATGAGCTGAATTTCGCCTGTAGCGGAAACAAAACCCGGAAATTCTTGATCCGAGCTTGGGAGCGCTAATCACTTTGCCATTCGGATGTTTGTCGTGTTCCAATGACTACAGAGGACCTTGTAGTGGCACGACTATTATTACAGCGACTGTAAGTGTTCTGTAGTTGTCACATCTGGTGTTTCAGTGACTCTGAGTCATACTACTGTATTTACCCTAAATATTCGGACCCTTATCGATTTACCTTACCTGTCCTAACTACACCACAACCTCTTTATAACACTATTGTTGAGGTCCATAGCATAAGCCGTGTTAGTTAAACAACCATGTTATATCCAAACACAAATGTATAGATTATATTGAAAAATGACCATGTATGGTCATTTTTCAATATAATCTATATATTTTTGGGATCCATCTTTGAACCCGTGTTATATCCAAAACCGTGTTATAATGAACCGTGTTATAAAGAGGCTGTAGTGTATTCTAAAAAGTTCATCTACTACCAGTTCTTGTGCCTAAAATACTGCTGAATGAGTGGCAAATAGTGTAGACCAAGACCAGTCGCCACAGAACGCGGCGTTTGATCTGGGCCCACACTATTCTGTCTGAATATTTAGAGGAAAGACGGTATGTGTTCTTGAGTCATTCGGAGCGATAAACTGGCCACACACAGCGTTCAAGGACATAAGGGTGTACTGTGGTTGCCTGGCTTTTTCTTTCTAAATTTAACCCTTGTCCCGCTGAATAATTAATCAAGATGCCACTCCCATTTCTAATTTTCAGCCAGTCAGGTTACTTGATCCATATTGTTGCTATATATTTGCATACTTGATGGCAAACAGTGCAGATCCAGAAGCCAACTGATCTGAATCTGCACTGTTTGCAAAACAGGGTATATCCGGGTTCAGCAGGACAAGGAGTACTCTCTGGAATGAAGCACAACCAACATAGACGAGATGAGGAACAAACAGTGATAAAACAAATGTCACATACGAATTCTCCGACGCATAAACAACTGCAAAGAAGAACTACAACAGAAGACCGCAGAAAAGCAACAAGACTTTTTAATAAGCAGGCTTAATATAACAGAGTGTTTTATTCATTAATCCATTACGAAAACACGCCTATTCAAACATATTGAAAATGTAACCATGAAAAAACTGGAAGATTTCAGATAAAAATTCTGATATATTTCATATTTCCCCTCAAAACATAGGTTGTGGTTACTTGTTAGAACTGCCTCGCTGAGGCGGTTCTAACGTGTACCCACAATCTATGTTTTTGAGAAGAAATAAGAAAAATATTGTACACCCTTGTAAACCCCAGTTTTAGTATATAAAAGTGGGATTTAACGGGGTCAAATTATACAGGTATGTTTTCCTGATGGAAAGTCTAAGGGACATAAGGTAGAATAATTACATATAGATAAATAGACATGGCTTTCTTTTAAGAGGAACAGCTGCAGAATCGCCGCATTTGACTGGTCAAGAGTAATATACTATAGGGGTGCTTAAACCCGACCATTAGTCCTAATGCAAGTCTTCCTTGTCTATCCATCTTAGTCGGAACATTCGGGAAAATGTCTTTAACAATGAAAAGCGGCTTACACCGCAGCATTTTACAAATGTTTGATAGTCTGTCATATTGGATGAATCTGATCAGTATTCACTAATTGTCTGAAGAAGTCTTGGGTCCTTTTCTATCCAGGCTCCCAAGTTTCTGCAAAATTCGACTTGTCTTTAAGTAGGTTCCAACACTTTGCTCGTCATGAGTTGATCGTCTGAAAGTAGATGATACAACTTCACGAATATAATGATACAAATACACTGTACAATACAAAGAAACCAGGCATTCTTAAAAAGATAAACAATACTTGAAGTGTGTTGTTTATAGAATATGTAGTAAAATCTAAGGCCGGCTGATCAGAGCTGAAAAGATAACCGATTATCAGATCTGGCATTGTGATCGATAATCGATTAGTAATCACTGAAGATTTGGTCATAATTTTTTCCTGTTTGAGTATGACTCTTTCCATATGTTATACTTTATTGTATATATTTGGTCAGACAGGCCTGAGCAAACAGTGTAGACCCGATGAGATCAGGGCCTACACTGTTTGCTACTCGTCCAGCTATTTTTAGACACAACAGCGGGTAATTTATTGTACTTGTTCAAATTTATATTAAGTATGATAAGGAGTTGAGGTGTCTGAATACTAAGGGTAATTAAGTTAAATTCTAACACTCCTCTCCTATATAGCCAATGGTTAAATTCAGTGATTTATTCTGCAACAAATAACTGGGAGGTAGCGCGCGACACTATCTGGGGCCGTTCCGACGTCATTTTGGCACTTTGCTGACGTCAGTCTTCGTGTCCATGACGATAGACGGTGTAACGTCGTTTTTCTCGCGTATAATATAAGAAATGCATGAAAACGACACCGTTAGTCAAAACTGTCGGCGGGATTTCTTTATGCGATGGCGGAAAGTTGGAAGAATCTGATGGAAACAATTATTTTTTCGTCGTTTTTTGTGTGCTAGATTTGTTGAATAATAAATCATAGTTTGTCGGATAAATCACTCGCGCTCCGCGCTCGCGATTTAAACTTCTTTACAAATGACCTCCAAACAGTGATTTATTACTCAACAAATCACTGCTAGAGCTGATATATTTCTTAAGTAGCAAACACAAAAATCAAATGATCGACTATTGGTAAATCAGTAATGGTAATTATTTTTGCGAAATTTATCGATCAATTTATCGATTATCCGATTAATTGCGCCAGCCTTAGTAAAATCCCACTATCAAGACCTTCTTTGGGACTTTCCTGTTATCGGGGCGGTCTTAATATTGAATACAAAATAATAAGAAAGAAACCGTTTGGGAACGACAAAAACTGCTCTAATAGTGGAGTGGTCTTAACTTGCAGTGGTATTAATAGTGGAATTTTACTGTAGATTTAAATGTATATAAAAATATGGAGATAGACCGGAAAGACTACAATCATGGGAAACATCTCCACTAGACTGATTCCTGTCCTTAGTGACTAAATGTATTTTGTTTTATAAATATCTTAGATATAGAGACTTAAATAAAACCAAGACAATATAAACATGCAAAGATTACGAGGCACTGGTCACTAGGTGACTAGTTACCAGCAGTTCATAATCTTATCGTGTTCATATTGCCTTCGTACTATTCTTGTGTATATATCAAAGAGAATTATAAACATTGAAACACTTACTCTCTAGGGACTGGAGCCAGTCTGCAGCTCTCCGGGTATGGAGAACAAGCGAGACGAAAATGCAATAGAAATACCGAGTACCCAACCCTCCACCCTTACCTAATGAAATATATATATATATATATATATATATATATATATATATATATATATATATATATATATATATATATATATATATATATATATATATATATATATATATATATATAACCTCAACGTGGGAAAATCTAGCTTCTGGCATGTGCGCCCAGAGAAGATTCAGATCAGCCTGCGCATTCGCGCAGTCTGATCAGAATCTTCACCGGGCAGAATTTGTATAGCCAATGATGCAAAGAATTTTTGCGAACAACAATGACTGCTGCGCAGACTGTTTGATACTTCGTTGGATGCATATGTCGGAAGGTACGTTTTTCTAAGTTGCGACTTATAATAAATAAATAAATGAATAATTAAAGAAAAAGATAAATAAATACGTTAAACAAATAGATAAACATGGAGACACACGTGGAAGGACACAATCACGGAAAACAGTCCTCTGAATATTTTGCAAAGTCATTAGAAATTGTATCAGGAAACACCTCGGAATTTGTTCTGTGAAAATATGATGAAATTATAAAAAAAAAAAAAATGATATTAACAGAAGCCAGGATTCAAAGAAAGGATTTGAAGGGCATTTACTTGTAACGGTTACAAAGGTTGAATTCCGGACTGATAAAGAAGTTTTGAGGTAAGCACTGTTCATAAAACTTCTTTCAAGAGTATTTATAGAGAACATATTTTTTGTTTTGTGCTGGGGTGGGGATGGGCCGGACATGGGGAATCCATTTCACATTTCAAATCAGATATTGCTTTGGTCTTTTCCGCAATGATCGCAGGCAATCATGTAAACAATGTTTCGCATAACATCTACTTATATCCTGTCCTTTCAACTCGATTGATATATTTTTTAATCGTTCTGAATATACTTACAGTGCTCTAGATAAGGGTTTCGTACAATAGGTGTTTACCGCACATCCCCCGGCCCCTCCCCTCCCCCCCACCCCCACCACCACCACCGTCCGCCCCATCTACTCACTCCCCTGCTTTAATGCTTAATGCTGACGAGATGTTAATGGTTCTAAACAGGTGTCGTCATACAACTTTTGTGTACTACATAATTTAGTGGCTCCTGTGAGTATTCGAGCAGCATCTAGCTGAATAGTTTCTAAGATACGTTTATTTTCCAGACTACAGTTGTCCCATATTATGTCGCTATACTCCAACATTGACCATACAAAAGTTGTATACAATTTAAGCAAGGAGCGTCTGTCTAAAGTGAAGTTGTGTCCTCTTAGATCCCCTAATCGTTTATATGCCTTTTCTTGCCATTCGGCACGCACATCCATACTATGTAATAGATAAGAAGTTAACACCCGTCCCCCCTCCCCCCCCCCCCCCCCCCCCCACAAACACACACACACCGAGCGTATAGTGTATGTTCCTGGGCTCTTTGAGGGATCAGTTCTTGTAGATAAGGGGGAGTAAGATTATTTATCATTTTGTATAGTTGGCATAATTTGTGCTTTTCGCAACGAGATGTTAATGGTTCTAAACAGGTGTCGTCATACAACTTTTGTGTACTACATAATTTAGTGGCTCCTGTGAGTATTCGAGCAGCATCTAGCTGAATAGTTTCTAAGATACGTTTATTTTCCAGACTACAGTTGTCCCATATTATGTCGCTATACTCCAACATTGGCCTTACAAAAGTTGTATACAGTTAAGCAAGGAGCGTCTGTCTAAAGTGAAGTTGTGTCCTCTTAGAGCCCCTAATCGTTTATATGCCTTTTCTTGTATAATTCTTTTATGACCATTCATTAATCCTAGATGTTTATGCTTAAAAACTTCTTTTACTTGAGTATCTCCCGTGAACCGTGGAGGATGATACAGTTTTATTCGTTTCTTAGATGCAAGAAGGACCTTAGTTTTGACAGCACACTATTTCGCCCAAGCAAGTATTTTCTTTAGGTCGTCATTTAAAATCGCTGCGGCGGCAACAGGGTCGTCAACTATTTCAAAGATACAAGTATCATCTGCAAATCGCCTTATGAAGCTATTGATATCTTTTATAATATCATTAATAAATATGATAAAGAGTAGGGGCCCCAAGATAGAGCCCTGGGGCACACCAGCATTTATCTGTTTCCATGAAGAGGTGACATTTCTTATGCACACATGTTGATATCTATCTGAGAGGTAGTTGCTGAACCAATCAAGTAATTTACCCAAGAATCCTACTGATTTAAGCTTAAATAAGAGACCCTTGTGCCAGACACGATCAAAAGCCTTTTTTATATCTAGAAATACTATTCTTAGTTCCTTATTATTATCAAGCGCGTTAGATATTTTGTTACAAATGTATAAAAGCTGATTCACCGTGGAGTCACTGGCCTGAAATCCAGACTGAAAGGACGTAATAACGGAATGTTCAATTAGGTACTTGGATGCATGTTTATGTATACACCGTTCCATTAACTTACCATTATAATTCAGTAAGGAAATAGGTCTATAATTACTGTGATTAGAACGATTATCTTTTTTATAAACGGCAGTGACATTGGATTTTTTTTTTTTTTTTTTCAGGAAACAGGAAACTCTCTAAACGTCATAGAAAGGTTAAATAACTTCCTTAGTTGAGGAATAAGTTGACCTGCGCCTTCTGTATACAGCCTAGGGCTTATGTGGTCTAGGCCAGGGTGGTAACGAGGCATGGCTATCATCTAATGTTGACTGCTGAACAAAGTAATTGTTTAGGGCTTCAGCTATTTTATAGTCAGATTGTATAATTTCTTCATCGATTTCAAGAAATTGTATAGACTGTTGTTCTGAAGGACGATAATTTGGTTAACTGGTCTATGCCATCGTTTAGAGTTAGTATAAAAAAAAAGGTAAGAGAAAAGTCCAGGCAGTGCCACAATCACAAACCGCAGCCCTTCCCAGACCCCAAGAGGAAGCGGAACCCGACATATCCAAACAAGCACAAACCGAACAAACGTATGAAAAGCACTAAGATTAGCTCTCTCTTCCCCAAGCGAGGTAATCGCAATACTAAAAGGACTGAAAAACACAAGAACAAAATGACACACGGAAAGACATACAACAAATCGCCTCGTAGAATAAACCACAAAGCAACAAAGAGTAAGTTTATTGAATACACTCAGTACATCTTACAATCATGTAATATGAGGTAGAAAATACAAAACTAAAAATCAATTTATAGAAACACAGGCTGTACGTGTACCATACATAATTATTATACAATACGACAGCTATACCATCAATCCCGGCTGAGAGAGAGAGAGAGAAAGAGAGAGAGAGAGAGAGAGAGAGAGAGAGAAATATAACATTTTCATACCTTACAGCACATATCTAACATACAGTCTAGCCCAAGTAGCACGAACCCAAAGGAACAAAAACTCATTGTTTAGTTTTTTTATTTATTCGGGTTACGAGAAATTAATTTATGGAAAACCGACCTGAAAACACCCTGGTTGATTTCCCCTTAGGGAAACCAACCAACATGCCTCCATATCAGATTTGATCCAAACAGACAATCGTAACCCAGCCGGAGGTATCTGCGTTCGAGCGAACGAGTGTCAGCTGCATATTATCTCATAAAATTCTTCAAAAATATAATTGCATAATTATCTTTGGACCAGGTAGTAGATAATACTGGTAGTTAACCGGGGTTTGTTTGGAATGAATCTAAAATAATTCCTAAAAACTTACAAAGACGTCGAAGCTTATTGAGGTTTGTTTCATTAAAAAAGTTATAAAACAATTAAGTTTTTGCCCGATACCTACGTATGAATGGTACTAATACGCGTCTATCAAAATCAAAGAAAGGGCATTCAAAAACATAATGCTATTCATCCCCAATAACATTTAGAACATTACCTAAACAACGATTACATTTTCTGAGATTTCTATTGATTTGCCGCCATCTGCCAGTTTCGATCGGAAGTTTGTGATTGCATGTTCGGAAATTAATAAAATTTTTCTCAATTTATAGGGCATTGTAATGAGATGTTCTTCGAATTTATGTTCTGTTTTATAGATTCTGTAATTAAGGCATTTTTAGGAATCATTTATAGTAGAAAGCCATGACTGCTTAAACTGATCTTTGAGGGTAAGCTCAGTTATTTGTGAGACCTACATATTATTTATTGGAGTCTGATTGATCCAGATTTCGTTTTTACCCACCTCCTCTAAAATTGAATTAACATTTGACAACCAAGGGTAATTATATCTACCAGCAATGTAATCTGAATATAAAACAGAGTATAATCGATATGACAAATTTGATCTTTTACCTAGCAACATATTCGACCAAAAATTTATAATTCTCTTTTTAATATGCAGTGAAACTGGAAAGCGACCAAGCTCCCCATAAACCATTATGTGTGGGGTACTTTTCTTAACATTTAGTATTCTTTTCAGAAAATCATTATGAACCTTTTCAATAGTTGTTAAGTCACCAAAACTCCATATCTCAGACCCATATGATAGAATAGATAAATTCATATTATCAAATAATTTCAGTTGACAGTCAATAGGCAGATCTAAGTTTCTTATTATTTTGTATAATCCAAATTAACCTTTTCTAGCTTGTTCCGCAACGTGATTTTCAGTTTGATGGGAATTTCGCGACTTTGGTAATACTAATCCTAAATATTTGAAACTATCTAGTACTTCTAAAGGTTTATCATCAAATATAATGTCAGGACGATTTCTTGTTCTGTCACCAAATATAACAATTTTAGATTTATCTGTATTGACATCTAACTTCCATAATTTACAATAAATATGAAATTCATTTAATAATTCCTGTAATTCATTAACTTTTCGGCAAATAAAACTGTGTCGTCCGCATATAATAATACTACAATTTTTGAATAACTTTGTAGAGCTTGCTTGAAAAAAAAAAAAAAAAAAAAAAAAGAGTCCAAAACTATAATAATCTGAGAGAAAATTCTCGAGATCGTTTAAAAATATGGAAAACAATACAGGTGAAAGATTCTCACCCTGTCTTAGAACCATTTTTACATGCAAAAAATGCCGACTGCTGTCCATTAAAATATATACATGATTTTATATCATCATACATATTCTTGATGACATTTAATTTTTTTCCTGATACATTAATACTCATTAATTTAGACCATGAACCAACTCTCCAGACATTGTCAACAGCCTTTTGAAAATTGATAAATGCACAGTATGTTTTCATTTTCCTTGCTCTTAAATTTCAATAATAAAGGGTATAACAAAAACATATCACAAGTAGAGTAATTAGCCCGAAATTCACATTGATTTTCCCCTAAAATTTCGTTATTCTCAAAAACCATTTGTAAACGGGTATTTAAAACGGCAGTAAAAGGTTTACCCATGCAACTGACAATCGTTATTGGCCTATAATTTTCTGCCATACTTGTATCTTCTTTATTTTTAAAAACTGGTTTTATAGTACCAATTAACCAGGAATCTGGAAAATGGCCGTGTCTAAAATGATATTAAATAACTTAACATAAACATCTATTAATAACGGTGCCGATATTTTGATATATTCATTCATGATATTGTCTATTCCAGCACATTTTCATTCTTTAAGTTTTTAATACAGTTTAAAATTTCTTCTTCAGTGATCATATCATTCAATGTTTCATTATCAAAGTTATTATCAATTAAATTATGCTGCTGTCATCACCGTATTTAACGTTATTTAGCTTTTTAAAAATATCAAGTAACGTGTCAAGTTTGATTTCGGGAGTGGATTGCTTATTATTAAGGCTATTAATATAATTCAAATAATCTTTAGGTGATTTTTGTAGCATTTGATGAACTTTTTTACGCATTTTTCTCTTATGTATTAAATATGCTTCTGTTTATTTTCTTTTTATATTCACTAATAAAACGCAATAAATTTTGAAGATTCTCATTTGACTTACTGCCATTGTACATTCGCCTTGCTAAATGAATTTTTTGTCTAGCTAACCGACAACCATTGCTAAACCATATTTTGTGTTTAGATTTAGAGTCCTTATTACTCGGACTGCTTTTTAGTTTTGTAAACGTTATATTTTTCGCGTTTTCAAAAATCGATTCAATTTCCTGCATAACAGAATTTATACCATTTTTGTCTAGTTCAGTAATATAATTTAAATTATCTTTTCAAGCCTGTATCTTGGTTCTATCTAGATTTTCAAAATATAGCCATTATTTTGTTTCCTCACATGCCTTAACTTTTGTACTTTTAGGGGTATCCTTTGCAGGCATTTCTTTACATATAGCATTCATGGACATTTCCAGTGCATCTGAGAATAACACACAGTAAACTTTATCTTCAAAATTGGAAACGAATTTTACAGACGATATTATTATATAATCAACCTCAGATTTATCTTTATATGTTGTTTTTCCAATACCTTTATCATGGAAGACTCGACCGTTTAATATGATCATATCATTACTTTTATAGAATTCAACTATATTTCGGCCAAATTCATTCACTTTTACATCTTTTGAAACCCTGTGGTTGTCTAAATTAGCCTCTAACTCTTTTAACTGGTCAGCTATATCTAAAGAATAAACCGATTCTACATTTATTCCAGTTTGTTCAAAAATGTCATTGTCCGTTAATGTAACGTCCGTGAGTGAAGCTTTCCGTGCATTAAAGTCACCCAGTAGAGAGACATATTTACAGGACTGTGTAAAACTCTCAAGCTCTTGATAAAAACTTTCCAAAATGTCATTCTGGACATAGGCTGCACCAACTGGAAATACATACACAGCACCAAAATACAAATATTCATCAGCATTAAATAAACTTTTGTGTAACTTAAACCAGAGAATATATTCAGTTTGTATATAATCAAAATATTTGGCAATACTACTTTTTACAAGTACCGCAATTCCTCCTGATTTGCGGATAACCTTTTGTTTTCGATTTTTCTGTAAACATTTATAGTTATAAATTTCAATAGTATCCAGCTTATTAAGTTTTGTTTCAAGACATGTTATAATATCATTATTATTTATTAGTTCTAAGAAGTCAGGACAAAGAAGTTTATTCTTAAGTCCACAAACATTAATACTCAGAAAGTTAATTTTCTTCTGGGACGTCGTGTTTTCCCTTTGACACCCCTACATATGACCTGCAACCGTCGCACCATCCGCAGTATTGTTGTTTATGAGGCTTTAATCTGGTGTTTAATTTGTTGGAATCAATTGGTATTTTTGATGTTATGCGATGTCAAAGACATCTACGAATACCTGGACATGTGAATCTCGATACCGGGACCGACATCATTCTTAAATATCAGCTACAGACACATTTTTACGGATTTAAATTCATTGGAGTGTTGCCTTTAATCGGGTATTTAATTTGTTCAGATTAATCAAGTACTTTTAATGGCATGCTGTGTCAAACACATAAGCCTCTATGAATATCAAGACATGTGAATCTCGATACCGGGACTTTGACATTATCCTACAACATCAGCAACAGACAATTTTTTTTATGGATTTTTATATTTATTTTATAATTTCGAAATGTTGCCTTTAATTGGGTATTTAATTTGTTAAAATCAATCAAACACTTTTGTTGTAATGCTGTGAAACACAGAGTCCTCTGTGAATACCGGGACAAGTGAATCCTGATATCGAAACTTTAACATCATCCTGCAACATCAGCAACGGGCAATTTTTTGTGGGTTTATATTCATTTTATAGACTGGACTATCGCTTTTAATCGCTCTTTACTTTAATAAAATTAATCAAGCACTTTTGATGTTACGCTATGTCAAACACTGAGACCGCTATGAATACTGGAACAAGTGAATCTCGATACCGAGACTCTGACATCATCCTGCCACAACAGCAACAGATAATTTTTATCACATGGTGAGGTTTCTCTCCTATCTAAATAATGGCAAAAAAAAAAAATATTAATGCTCAACTGATAATTTAAGCAGATGTATTGTGACTACTGTCCTCAACTCTCCTCTCACTAATGAGGCTTCGTTCTAGTTTCACATTTTATGCATATATTACTTGTTATTACAGCCGTTTCATTCCAAAACCAAGTTTATACACCATTTGGACGCAAATGACCCCAGTGGATTAATACGTCGTTAAACCTGAACTCATTATCATTACTAATGAGTCCATTCACAACAGGTGGCATTACCAGGGCTGCGTTAAGTTAACCGAAATGTTCCCGGCTACTCGCAAAATAAAAGCAAACTTTCCATCCAGTTGCGATAGTTTTCGGCGGAGGGTTGCAAACATTCCCACACTATTCTCAAGGTGTCTTTTGGCACAACAAAAATGGCGGTCTATGCAAATAACGTTAATGTATGCTTGTTTGTAACCAAAAAATTGGGAATATTTATAGTGTTGATATTATTTATTTGTTTCTATATTAAATTAATAATTACTGATATAATTTATTCGATTTAACTTCAGGTCTTGTATTCAGGTAGTCTCTAATTGGAGATCACTCAGGACGAATTTACAATAATCGTTCAGACGATGCAAAATAGTTTTTGAAAAATACTCGCATGTGTTTCGCTTTACTGAAAGCAGCCCAGATATAAGCTGAGAATATAAGTCTAGAAACAGCCACTTTGTAAGGATTGACGAGGTAATGATGCCTCTCACAGAACTTCTTAAGTGTTAACACAATTTTTAGTTTTTGATATCTCTGAGAACAAACATAATTAAAATGAACCATACCAAAGGAAAAGGTGTCTTCCAGGTAATTACCCTAAGTATTCGGACACCTTAACTCTTTAGACCAGGGTTGCGTTCACTTTAGCGAAAACACAAGCGAATGGTTTTGTTTGTTTCTTTTTCTTTTTTTCTTTTTTTTTTTTTTTTTTTTTTTTTTTAACTTTTTTGCATCGTCTGAACGATTATTGTAAATCCGTCTCATGTGCTTTCAAACTGCTCGATGACTGACAAATAAAGCAAATCCTGATCAGATGCACTTTTCTGTGTCTAGACTAATTATTCAGGTCTGTCTGTCCGAATATTTAGGGTAAATACGGTAAGCACTGTAGGTTTTCTATAGTGGCCGAAACGTAGTGGTTACCCAGCTAGCATACTTTATAAATCTATAGCAGGCCGCTATCGGCCCGTCAGGGTAGCTGACGGGTAGATAGCGGCCCGCTATAGATTTATGTAGAATGCTTACTGGGTATATAGTAACTAGAGCTTGTATTTCACTGACTGTAATGGTTGTGCCTTCTTCGAACAACTGTGACTGTTGGGATTGTGTGTACTTCTATCAAGGTTTGTTTGCTCTTCTATTTTAAGGTCATCTTCCTCTTGGTATCATTTGTACGCTATGTTCTGTGATTTTGGACATTCCTAGACATTTTTCTATGCTGTTTTTTGAGGTGATAACGTCTTCTATAATCAAAGCGCTGAGAGTCCTGATGGGGCGGTCTCCTGAAATTCTGTATGCTTCTAGAACTGATTGGGATTTACGCTGAATTAAAAAAAATCAAAATGATTGCCTGTGGAAACAAAGAACACACAAAAATCACGAAAATCGGAAATTCGGTTTGAATGAGTCTCTTCATATGCAACACTGTAGTTTGCGAGGCTGCATACGCTCCTAGCGCCGGCTTAAGAGCTATTCGATTTTCAAAATAACCAAGGTGGGCTCAAAGATCCCCAAGGAAATAAAATATAACCCGCACTATGATGATGTAGGGGGAGAGTTTTTACGGCCGCCACACGGCACAACACGCGCTACAGTAGAATAAAATAAAAGTCAAAAAGGATTGACTTTGGAAACAAAGAACATACAGAAGTCACAAAAATCGGAGATTCGGTTTGATTTAGTATCTTCATATGCAACAGTGTAGTTTGCGAGGCTGCATACGCCCCCTAGCGCGGGCTTAAGCGGTATTCGACATTCAAAATAACCAGGATAGGCTCAATGATCCCAAAGGAAAGAAAATATAAATAGTATACAAAATTATTTGTAAAATGTAATCTGGCACAGAGCAACAGATAATTTTGGGGTTATTTGGGTATTTAACCCCATCAAAATTAAATCAGTCGAGTCAAATCGTATCAGTTTGAGTAAAGATACCCCACAAAATGAAATTTATTGTGTAAAACTTATAAAACTGAAAGAAAATGCTTAAAAAAAAGCCTGATTTAGGTATTTAAAACATGGTATTTCCTTATAACCTATTAATTTTATGATTATATCTGCCATATGAAGAATAAAAACACATAATCATAATATAAAACAGTAATCATGTGCTTTTCTGGCCTTGAAACTTTAATTTTTACTCTTGAATTTGGAAATAATTGGGTACTCTGTCAAATCAATTGGGTATCAATACCCAAGTTTTTGAAAATAATTGAGTATTTGCTCAAAGCATATGGGTATTTTACTCGGATACTCCCCTTATCTCTTGCCCTGCTGGCAGCAGAAAGCCAGGCATTAAAATGCAATCGTTTTCGGTACTGGATATCCCATTTTCGGTGTTAAAGTATTTTTCTCACTGTCAAAAAAGCGGGAATGTCCTTTTCGCTGTTTAGTAGGACCGCGGCTCGGGTTGTATTTTTTTTTCCGAACGCTGTAGATTTGGCACCTTTTACTAGAGTATTCATATTCGTCCGCCGATATTGTACTCAATGTGATAAGAATGACACACCCAGTAATCTAGTATCATAGGAGTTCCAGTGACTACAGCGTGACAGTGTACTGGTACACTTACTATTACAGCGACTGTAGGGGCATTGTAGTCGGCACATCTGGTGTTCCAGTGACTTTGGGGTAATACTACTGTACGCATTTACCCTAAATAATCGGATATGCTATCTTTTGTCCTAAATTACCTGTCCTAAATTTTGAACGAATCCATTTACTACGCGTTCTTGTGTCTAAAATACTGCTGAATGAATCTCAAACAGTGTAGACCCAGATCAAGTGGCCACACTGCGTTCAAGAACATAAGGGTGTACTGTGGTTCCTGGCATTTCTCTGTCTTAAGGATGGACGCTGTCTGAAATGAAGCACAGCCTCCCCGAGCACCAAACGAAGAAGAGATGAGGAACAAACAGGGACAAAACAAACGCCTACATACAAAACCTCCGACGCATGAACAAAGACGAAGTGGAAGTGCAACAGAAGATTGTTGAAAAGCAACAAGACTTTATAATAACCAGGGTCGACATAAAAGAGAGTTTATCCATTGATCGAAGTTTAAGAGACATAGGGCAAAATGATGAAGCATAGATAAACAGACATGGAGACCTCAACACGGACCGAACAAATATTTGTTTTTACCACTATGGAAGCTGAGGGCGATGGTTGGGATCCCATAAAACTAGATTATATATTCAGTTAAGATTGGGTAACAGAGTTCCCACCTTTTTTGGGAAACAGTTGCCAACTCTGCTTGCCATATGTTCATTTTGTGTCTGCTTTATTGTATTTGTTTGTCTTTCCCTTTGGTGTTGGGGGCTTGATGTTGATCAGCTTCAGAGTTTACTTACTATGCCACTCTTTGAATAGGAACTGCAATCGAATCGCCGCCATAGACAGGTTAACAGTGACGCTTTTGGGGCATTTAAACCCAACTTTATAGGGACCCAACTCTCACCCTTAGTCCAAATGCAAGTCTGCCATGTTTATTCATCTTAGCTGGAAAATTCGGGATAATATCTTTACTAATGCAGAGCGGCTTACACTTCAGCAGTTTACTAATGTTTGAAAGTCACACTGTAGAGACTGACGATCATGATGTCTTCCTAATCTTATGCAGGCGATCCAGACTTTGTTTGTCACTCCCATATTGGACTATAAACCTTGGAGTAAGTATTTGGACAATAGAAGAGGGCACTCATACAGGGTACTCATGTGCCGAAACGAATGCTACGAGTATTCTTAACCAACTACACTGCTGTCTTTGCTAAGTTTTGGATCTCGAGCGCTTATTCCAAATAATCACCCACTAGCAGTGTTACTATAGGATGAAAAGTGGCTGCATGAACTTTCTAGTGGTAAACTAAAGCAAAACATTTGTTTTTATTTGCTTTGTCGTTGTTATGTATTACGAGGATCCTGCAAAGAGTTTACTTCAGTGCTACGTTTTATCAAACATATTTTATTACAAACCTTCAAAGTATCCCCCTTTTACTGAAACACATTTTTGTAACCCATTTACCCAGTCGCAAAAAGCAGATAAATAGTCTTCTTTTGGTATCTGTTGGAGACACTGATAAATAGCGCTGCCAAGAGAACTTCTAGACGTATACTTATTTCCAGAAAGCATTTTCTTAAGCCTTGGAAATAAAAAGAAGTCACAGGGACTCAGGCCAGGTGAATAAGGTGGATGGTTTAAAATTTTCACCTTTTCAGAAGCCAAAAAAGACTAAACAACCTCACACTTATGAGAGGAGGCGTTGTCATGTAAAAAGTGGACTCCTGACCATCCTTTGCTTGGTCGTTTGTTATTGTAACAAGTAAATTGGTCAGTGTATATGACTGCATCTATTTCAATTTGAAATAACTCGGTCAGTTGGAAAGCAATTTGAACGAAATAAACGGGTATCGTTAGCTATACAACACACCATTCAAGTGCAGTGAAGCTTTTTAAAATATACCTGGGATAAAACTAAAGAAGCCTATTAGTGACAGAACTTTTTGCATGACCCTCGTTATCAAATGTTTTACCACTTTTATTCCCCATGTACTGCTGAAGATTACAACAAAAAACTTATGAGTTTTTTTTAGTTATTTTTCTTATCATATAATTATATATGCTGAAAACAACCTTCTAAAATGTGCGCCCAACAAAACCTCAGATCATTCTGCGCATCCGTGCAATCTGATCAATCTTAGCTGTTTGCCTGAAGATGCATTGAGTTCTGGTCTATCTAGTCAAGCTTAGTAAATTTCAGCGGACGAAATTTTTAAATACTTTTTCTTATTTTTTTCCAGAAAATCGCTTTTGACATTTCATGCAAATTGACTTCTAAGGAGACCATTTGCATTAAATGCCAAAGTCTATTTTCTGGATAAATAAGAAACATTCTTGTCGTCTACTGAAACTGTCCAGAGAGTGGTAAAATGCTAACATTACAAAAACACGCCTATTCAAATATATTGAAATTTCACCAACAAAAACTGAACGTTTTCAGATACAAATTCTGATATTTTTCATATTTATGCTCAAAACATAGATTGTGGTTTCTCGTTAGAACCGCCTCGCCGAGGCGATTCTAACAAGTACCCACAATCTATGTTTTGAACAGAAATAAGAAAAATAATGTATAACCCTTTAAACCCCAGTTTTACTATATAGAAGTGGGGTTTCAGGGGGTCAAAACTATATAGGCGATTTTTCGTGATGAAGCTAAAATGGGTCCGTTCAAATTAGTTAGTCGGTTTGTTTGCTGTTGGTTTTGTTGTTGTTGTTTATTTTTTTATTTACGTATTTATTTTCTTTTTCTGTTTTATTAGTATTATTATTATTATTACTATTATTATTATTGTTGTTGTTGTTGTTATTATTATCATTATTATTTATTTATTTCGTTGTTTTGATGAAAAATAAAATAAGCTCAGGGTATGTACCAAGGATGAAAGTAATTATATTTGCTCATTTCATGTACTACCGTATTGTCACCGTTGAGAACACTCAGACACAATAGTTTGATATTTTATAACCAATTGTGCGTGAGTGTTCTCAACAATGGCAATATGGTTATGCATCAAGTTTGCCATTATAAATGCCTTGCTTCTTGTGTCATTCTCTGAGCCTATCCTGGGTTTTGCTAGAAAAACGAACTGGAAAACGACAGCAACTTACTAATTTTAACGGGCCCTTTTCGCAAAAATAACAAAAACTATATTCTTTTTCACTTTTTTGTATAAAGTAGGTTTACTTCTTTGTTATGACTGCGACATATCTTATTTTTATGCCTTTAAGTAGCTTATCCAACTATTTGCACATCATCAACTGACCGTCTGAAAGTAGATAATACAAACTTAATGAAAACAGAGGATCTTACATTCGTGGTCATTTCATATGAAGAACGCTCGTTTCATAAATTTCGTATGAAATGACCATGAATGTAAGATTCTGTTTACCGTATGACTTTTAAATTGCATTCTAATGCACTTGCGTATGTTACGCAACGTCTGATTGGATAACGTCAAAAATTTGCGACGGTATATTCTGCATTGTCTGCGCATGTCATATTCTTCGAAGATTGACAAATGCCACCTAGCGGAAGATAATGGTATATTCTGCGATATACTGTCGGAACTCCGACGTCAATACGTAACGTCGCTTCTCATTGACTGGCATGTGGTTTTACGCAGCTCACAGTACCTGTCGCTTTGTGCAAATAGTACATATTTTTAACAGAAAAAATGAATAAATGCATTAGAATGGGGATAACTGCATTCAAATTTGTCATTTGGGGAGGTAAATCAGCGGTTTTGCAGTCGCAAATTACGTTTTACGGCGACGCGTCAACGAAATATCCGACCGTAAAACCGCCGATTTACCTCCCAAAATGAAAAAAATGAAAGCAATTATCCCCTAATTTAAATGCACTTGCGTGTGTAACGCGACGTCTGATTGGATAACGTTAAAAATTTGCGATGGTATATTCTGCGATATACTGTAGGAAATCCGACGTCATCACGTACCGTCGCTTCTCATTGGCTGGCATTTGGTTTTATGCAGCTCACAGCAATTGTCGCTTTGTGCAAACAGTACATTTTTTTTCAACAGAAAAAATGACTAAATGCGTTAGAATGGGGAGAACTGCATTCAAATTTGTCATTTTGGGAGGTAAATCGGTGTGGTTTTACGGTCGCAAATTACGTTTTACGGTTCCGCTGACGCGTTGCCGTATAACGAAATTTCCGACTGTAAAACCGCCGATTTACCTCCCCAAATGACAAATTTGAACGTGGTTATCCCCTCATTTAATGGTCGTAGAAGATGAATCGTTTTTCAACAGAAAACATAGCGTTGTTACAGACGGCGCATTTGATATGTTCTCGACCAATGAGATTTCTAATATAGCTTATAAATATTAATGAGCTAGAATAAATCATTTATATGACATGCCGTTATCCACTGAACAATAGCGACGCCAACTGATAAATGATAATACAGCTACACTGAAAAGTACAAAGACAACAGACAATGCTATAAAGATAAACAACGTTTGAAGTGTACGTTTTATATATATATATATATATATATATATATATATATATATATATATATATATATATATATATATATATATATATATATATTGTTTGTGTTGAGGTTTTACGGCCCAGTCAACCCAATGGGGTCATGTCGAGCGCGGTCAGTTTACCTAACCACACGTTTACTGGGCAGGCTTAGTCCTCTAAGCGGTTAACCAGTATTGTGCACATTCTTTCGCCAGAAACTGACATCTGCCCTTCTTGAATCAGCGGAAGGGAGAGAATGACCGTAGAAAATATTTCATGATCAATCTCCACGAAGGAATGTTACCGACCTCGGCGGGGGTTGAACCCGCGACCTCCTGGTCTCCAGTCGGACGGCGCATCCAACTGAGCCACCCATGCCGGCATATATATATATATATATATATATATATATATATATATATATATATATATATATATATATATATATATATATATATATAAACAACGTTTGGAGTAAGTGTACGTTTTAGAGAATTCTCTAAAACGTACACTTCAAACGTTGTTTATCTTTATAGCATTGTCTGTTGTCTTTGTACTTTTCAGT